>JBBBDQ010000191.1:4267500-4475000 GCA_037127315.1 Ascarosepion bandense
CAGGAAATATGTCATTCACTAACTCAACACCTAATGCATAGGTACATATGAAGTTTTACATATTTTTCTCCTTCTCATCTTCCTCATTTCAATACACGAGGAAAGAGAATGAACCGGGTGATAAGCGAATCAATGGCTCAGTAACAGCCATGTCACTGCTCGATTAAAAATTAATGATAGAAATTGAAATTGAATAAACTACAACAATGCTCTAACCTAAAGAGTTGATCTATGACTCAAAGATTGTAGGGCATCTTAAAAGTTTAAGAAGAAGCAACAAATTACTACACGTGATTATTCTTGATTTTCTCTTCACAATGTTTTATTGGTTCCATAATTTTTCATGTTTGATCTCGGAAAAAATATTCCATTGCTTTAAATAATTGCATTTAATTTGTACGTTTTTCTTCCTTTTTTGTCTTCACGAAGACAGAATATTAGTTTTAGAACAGAAGTAATTGGCAGTTTTCATCTAAGATCAAATTTCAATACTGCAACACTATCCTACTTCTAGATATTTTCATGTTTGACCAACCTTTTAACCCCCAATTACAACCGTTACTTCAACTTCTTACAGTTATAATCAATTTATTATTATTATTGTCACCTTCGTCATTGTTACGGAAACTTTAATTCAAAATGTATGTTTAAATAGTGAATTAACTGATTGACACATTGTTAATTGTGAATGTGCTGTTATATTTAACGTGTTTAAATTTCTGAGATTGAAAAAAATGTTTAAAACCGGATGTCATGTCTTATGCTATCTTTCGTAATTAATCTCGAACAATTGACTGATAAAATGAAAAAAAATATATGTTATTTCAGTTTAATAGTTACTTATAATATCCACAAATAATAAAGCATCAGGTAATTTTCGTAATGTGAGAAAATTTAAATTAGATTTTCAATAGAACGTGTTTGGTTGGAAAGATTCATGGATTTATGGTGAGCAAATAATTCTGGTTGATCATTACTAATGAATAGAGAATTCAATCCTCAAAAGGAGCTTAATACTTTAGGCCTTGTGCCAAACTAAGCTAAGGTTACTAGATTTAATTAGAAGAGAAAATAGTAATATAATCAACATGCTAAGATTTCATAATACTAAAAATAAAGTGTTTTTAAAGAAACTTCTATCAATACTAGAAAGAGTGGTAACAATAAATTTGAGAAGACTCATTTCCAGAAAAATTGTTTTAATAAAAATATATAGCATACGTATCAACCAACAGTAACTCTAACCGTTCGGTCACCGAATGTTTCCTGCATAGAAACGGTTAATTTCACCGTTATCAGTGCAATTACTAAAGGATGTTTTGTTTAGAAGAGTTTACCTGATCTGCTTGTTAAGCCAAGCACAGTTTAGTGCGCAAGGCTTTGCAAATAGGTGCGGCTGAAGGAGAGTATGAACAAGCTGTCGTGTTTGCCGGATCGTGTCGCTAAAAATCTATACCCCACTTCCTCTAAATATATGCACGGATCTAATTCTGCTCGAACCATAAAATATTGTGACATCAACCACTTTTATGTCATTTGTTTTCCTGTCAATTGAAATAAACGCGATGTACTTAATGACATCAAAATATTTTTCGCCCTCACAACGAAACCTCAAATTCATTTCTTCGTAATAAACACATTTCAGGAAAACTGAATTTTTATCGAATCTATATGCTTAAAAATAAATCGAGTTAGAAATTTCCATTATACGCAAGGAAAAAATGCAAATTGAATTTAAAAACATCTCATATAATTTGGTTTATATTTTTCTTTTTCTTCACAGTCGCTAATATTAAAATAAATTCGTCACGAGATTTCACTAGCGTCTGAGCAGGCGAAAATTACTGAACGAAAGCTCCGTAGTTGCTGAAAGTGCTCATATTTTATACGTCTTTTAGAGGTCCAAGCTTTGTAAAAAATTTGCAAAGTTAAAAAAAATATGACAAAATTCAAAATTGTTATAATGCATCTTTTGAACCTCAAAATTACATAATTATTTTGTCTTAGATTTTAAGATGATGAATAATCGCCATCATTGCACTAATATATTTTGAATAGCTTCTTTATGGTAAACACTGGCTCTCTTCGGGTATGAATCATATTTGTTAGACCTTTTAGAGATTCTGTGATAGATACATAATATGCTATCTAACTTATGGGGATATCCCATATCAGTTAATCTTTCTTAGTAATTTCTCTTTTTAATGTTACTTGTCCCTTACTATAAACTAGAATATATTAATTTTTTTCCTTACGCTGCTGACTGAATTCACGTTTGACAATTAATTCAACACACATAACCAATGTTTTTTTACTAGGCAACTAATCAACTGGTCTCCGGCCTTCCGGTTTGGGTCCAAAAGAACCAAAATAAGACCGAATAAGACCAGTTTAGACTGGTTTTGAACTTATTCACCACTTACATGGTGAATAGGTAATATTTGCCCACGACCTGAGCGTACGCACCCAGGTTCCCCACATTAAAAAAAAAACCTTGTGTCACATCTCTCTCAAGATGGGGAGAAGAGTAAATATCACTAGGCAACTAATCCAGTAGAACAACTGCACAGTAAAAATTTGAGACTGGAAACTTCTATTGAACCAGAGTATATAATATTATGCTTCCTCTAATACAACTTTATAAAGTCTGAAGAGTAATATTCTTTCCCCCATAATTAAATCATTATGCTAGGCGTACTGAGTTGGTTAATATTTTCATGCAGAGGCTTACCAACTATGAGAGACACCTGAAGAATGATATAATATAAACGTTATGAATATAACAACATTGGGACAAAAGATCTATAATAACATTACATGTTTGTTTTGAAACGAGCAACAAATTTAACAGTCACTTAACTGTGAAGCGAAAGGTAATTTTCAGAAAAGTGGCGCAGATGTTGACTTATCAGATCGTCGAGAAATCCATGCTGAGTAATTCAGCTTCCTCCTTTCTCTTAGGTCAATGGAAGTGAGTTGGTAGTGCCTATAGACTCTCCAATTAGCATGTGACAGCTTGTACCCGATTGCATAGTAATAGCAATAACGAATTATCCCTGACCTAACCAATTATTGATCACCCAATATGGATTGCCTAACAAGGCGAAACGCCCTGATATTTACCCATAGCTTCAGTGTGTGTGAATTGATACTTTTTCCCCAGGGGCCTTAATGCAAAGGGAAAGCAAACTGTCACAGCCGGAGTTTGAACTCGATTCGTTCATTTTATTCTCAGTGTCAATAACCATTAACTTACTTCCATCTTGGAAAAGGGGATATTTTTATGCTGCAGCAAGACCAATATTAGATTGAAGCATGAGTTTAAAAGAATTACATCGAACTATCATGATGCACATCTACACGATGCGAGCTGATATATAAATATGTAATGGGCACTTGGTTAGAACGTTCGCTCTTTCTGATCGTGAGACACGGGTTCGGATCTCACTATAGACGATTTTCAGGAAGGTGACTTCTTGATGTTATTGATCTTGAGGAGGCAATCTCAGCGTGCGGCACTTTTAGAAAGTGCCTTGTGAATTAAATTGGGCAGAGGAAACCTTATGAGAGCTGTTGATGCCTATGCTAGCACGAAGTCACAAATCATCGTAACTGAGGGTTTGAACGTTCTAGTTGTTCATGATAGATAACGCGCCCCTTCTCAGAAAGCGTAACTGAGGTCCGATCAGTATAGTTGCAATATAAACCACAGGTGGGCAATGTGAGTGTTGAACAGACACAAATGTGTCTCATTAGGTGTCTGCAACAGGGATTAGCTAGCTACCCTAGCAGACGAGCATCCGCAGATATCAGTGAGTGTCCATGCATCCATAGGTATGTATTAAAGTGTAAGAAAAATGGAGCTGATATGAATATTCAGTTCAATTTTGTTTATAACTTTATGTTATTAGGAGTAAGTAATTTTTTCTCTTTTCGAAATTATTTTTTTCTTTTTTTATTCCCGCTTTTAGTTCATGTATTTTTCTCTTTTATTTGTAATCTCTATCTTTCTGTGTTGAACTCGCAAAGAGAAACGAACCCAAAGTGAATTTTGACATATGTAGAGAGACTGGTTATATTTATAGGGTTACATTGTGATGTAATGAATAGGTAAGTCATATATATATATACAACTTGTTTCCCCCACACTTGAATGTGATTGGTTGGCGTCAGCCATAAATACAGACTAAGGCGAGGACGTCCAGAGATCTAGAGGTCTACGACTATTGACTACGCCTACAAAGTGGACCGTCCATTACGTCTACGTACTAGATTCTACTACACGGTTATATTTGCCTGAACTACTTAACTACCTCGAATGATATATATATATATATACCTTTCCGGGACATATCAGATTGCAAGATATAATCGTTGTAAAATTCCATAAACTTTCCGAATACAAAACAAATTCAGTTTTTTTAAAAAAGCGGATGAAACAGTATTTCATGGTTGAATATTTTACAAAATAGAAATACAATGAAGGTGCGAAAAATGAACATGTTAAATTCATATGCCAAACAGTTTCTCTTCTAGGTAAAAAAAAACTGAAATGACTCAAACCATTGACTATCTGGAAACTGATTCGAGTGATTTTGAAATTTCTGGGACAAAATAAAAAAAGAAGGTTTAGAGAATTTAACACTCATATTAAAGTAAAGAGGTTCAGAGGAAACTGCGTAACGGGTTCATGTAAACACAGGGACGTGGGTGCCTAATAAGAGAATAATCACAGATTAGAGGTAGAAAGAGTAGGATGCTGTTTAGACCATGATCACCCAGATCCTGGAGGAATACGGCACATACCAGAAGGAAACATTCATCATAAATATTGGAGATCACTAAGAAAATAACCTGATTGATAGCTATTATCTCGGAATGAATAAGTAAAAAATAAGAGCGCGTCATTTTTAACACCTGAAGGAATTAATCTATCAGTGTTCTCGAAAGGCTCCAAAGGAGAATCAGTAATGTGATAGCTACCGACTTGGCAACTCGACTCCAGCCACTTTCTCACAGACAGGATATGGCTTCCCTCTGTCTGTTCTAAAAATATTTTCATGACTTCTGCTCCGACGAACTTAAGTAACTGGTCCCCCTGTCACAGGTATTTACTCGTGCAACCACACTGGTAACTGGGTCCCACCCATTCACAGTTAGATCAACCAAATGCAGTCGACAATTCTACTCCATCAGTTTCTTTTCACGCACTTTCCGCCTATGGAACTTTCTTCTATATTATTTCCTGACGGCTACAACCTCCAGGTTCGTCTTTCTCTATACTCTTCTCCTATCTAAACTTTTACTCTTATAACCCCACCACCTGCGCATCAGTGGAATTACCGCCTTGATTGGGGTGAAACGATTAAAAAAATTAGTCTCGTCTGTATTCAAAAGACATAAATGATTTCTTAAGATGCGAAAATAGAAGATTCTTTGCGAAGGTAAATTTACAACTCTGGCAAAGTAATTATTTTTGCGTACCAAACATGTAATTGCATTCAATAGGATCCTTCACAAATGATAGAGACTAATGTTTTTTTTAATAAACGATCTATAACTATAATGACGAATGCATAGGCTATGAAAACATGGCCATATAGAGTTTTGAAATATAACTTGTTTGTTTTGAAACTGATAATTAGACTATGATGATGTATGTGTGATTAAGTTCTCATTCCAATGTAAGCTAGAGTAAGCAAAGGAAAAATACGGTAATGTAGTTATTAACATGACATAGTTTGATACATAGTTTTGATACATTATTATATACAGTAACTACTGTCCATTTCCAAAAGTCTCTTGGAGAGATAATTGACAATATGTCAAGAAAAATTATAGACAGAAAAACAATAAGGTAAAATTAATTAGATACACTAAAAAAAGAACCTGGTAACATTAGATGCGTGCTAATTTTTGTGTTTACTGCAGACTCATACGACGTTGGCAAGTTGGCAATATGAGTTTCTGTTAACGTACTGTTGAATATATATATATATATATATATATATATATATATATATATATATATATATATACTGATGAGCCAGAAGGCATGGAATATGTGCCTTGTATTGTGTAGAATAAGTTCTATTACAGCAGAGTGCTGTAGCCTTGGTTTCACAGTTACTCCGAAGACCTCTGGAGAAATGATCAAACGTGTCGTCACAATAGCTGCCCACCGCTTCCTGATATTGGTGGATGTGTTGGCGTCGAAATAGACGTTTTCAATGGTTCATAAAAATGAATTATGAAGAGTAAATTTGGTGATTATATTTTATATTATATTATTTTTATATCTCTAAACCTATGCTTAACAATTTGTTCCGGTTGACAAGGTGCATTAGATTAAGGCATGTGACATTTTAGAAACAGAATATCGCATCTGTCTGGAGTCTACTGTATTGCTCTTTGTGAAATCAGCTAATTCACGTTATCCTGTCACAATTCACACTTGCTTATCAGATCAGAATCCAAGTGACATTGGCCTACATATTTACATGTCATAAAAATAAATGAAATTTAAGCAGATCATCGAGAAAAATCTAAACGAGTGAATGTGCATAAAAAGTGAAATAATACATGGCTTCATCATGTCGCTCTTCATAGGCGAACGGTACAAGCACAAAAAATATACGGTGGTTTTACTTGCAAACGGGACGCAGGTTGGATCCCACAGCGTATTAGTACGCAAACTGGTAAGCGAAATACTGTTTTAAATAAACGGAGTATCAATTCAGATACGAGTATACATCAAAAAATAAAGTTTGAAGTCTTACAAATATGTCGGATTAACAAATAAAATCCATTAATTCTTTAGAGAATGCTTTGTTTTCGTCTACGAAACAGAGCACATATATGTTATCAAAGAAAAAACTGAATGAGCAAGCAAAATAGAACCTTTCTTTATTGTGACGCTTTTCGTAGAAAAATGTAAAAGTACATCGAATTTGATAGGGAAGAAGGAAGAAGCAGGATCCTTCGGTGGGGGGGCACATTTTCTTTTTCTCAGAGACGCAGGATGTTAGACGAGATAATTGCTGTTTAAAATAAACTGAGCATCTTCGGCTATCCACTAAAAATAGCTTTTGTAGCAATAAAAATATGTCAGATTCAAAAAATGCCATCACTCAATCTATCTATCTATCTATCTATCTATCTATCTATCTATCTATCTATCTATCTAATTAGTTACTTCTTGATGATAATTATATTAGACCAGTACTCAGTTGAATCAGAAAGTGTTTATTACATTTATATTGTAGAACTTTTGAATATGTTTCATTTAGAAATGAATTATTTCCGCAACCTAGATTTCAACTTTTCTATATCTTCAGGGGAGTTATAATAACTGAATTTTTGTTTGTCAAACGTACAAACAAGGATTTCTACGAACGAGCGACTGAAATTTTTAAACAACCGAAAATTTGCAAAATTAGGAGGAGTTACTTAAGAATCTTAAAACACTTTCTTCCAGATTTATATGATCTCAAGGTGTATTTATAGGTGTGATTACATCAGGACATTACTTCGAAACGATCCTTTCGTTTATTTTATTTTATTTTATTTTTTGTTAATGTTCTGGAAACAATATAATGACTAACTTTTCTTCTGTACAATCTGCAGACATCATCAACGTTGTAAGGTTTGGCTTTTTTTTACAATACTCCATGTTAATTCAGGGTCTTTGTCATTTTTCTGTTTTAATTTCCACACATGAATTTAAAAGTTTCTTCTGTTGACCCCAAAAAAACAGATAAAATAATCACAAATGTTATTTTAAAACAGATAAAATAACTAAATGTTAAAAAAACAGATGGAAGAATAAAATGTTTTTTAAAAAAACAAATGGACTAATCAAATGTTTTTTAAAAAAACAGATGGAATAATCAAATGTTTTTTAAAAAACAGATGGAATAATCAAATGTTTTTTTAAAAAAAACAGATGGAATAATCAAATATTTTTTAAAAAAACAGATGGAATAATCAAATGTTTTTTTTAAAAAACAGATGGAATAATCAAATATTAAAAAAATAGATGGAATAATCAAATGTTTTAAAAAAAAACAGATAGAGTAATCAAATGTTTTCAAAAAACAGATTAAATTATCACAAATTTACATTTAAGCTGGAAAACTTAAAACCATAATCATAAAATGATGAAATAATTAGACATTTTGATCGGTTCGTTCACACACATCGATATGAGGAGATATAGCTACCTACCATGTACAATATACAGTTTACCAGACACGACGCCATTAAAAGGGATAGATAATGGTTAGATGTTCTCTTTCTGGGAAGAGAAAAATTAATTTGAAACTTCTGAATTAAAACCAGTGACTGAAAGTGACATTTTAAAATTTAAAATGAATTCCTTCCCATCAGATCAAAGTGGGAACAAATCTGTGGTTATAAATTAAAAAACAAAATATTCCTTTTCTCCAAAGAAAATAAATATGGCCTGGTTTTTATCAGATACGATATTAGCTCCCCTCGTTTAGAAACAAGTTGTCCAGATTACTCACCAATACTCTTTACTAGGGCCTTCTTACAGTAAAATCAACCAAGTTAAGGGACATGCAAAATCATCTTTCCTAATTAAAGAAGTTGGAAAACATTTATAAAATTGATATCTTTCACTACTTTTAATTTAGGTTCATAAGAAATATTTTGGGATCACGAAAAAAGGGGAGATGGTTCAACATTTTGTATGATGCTTCTTTTCATGGGAAGGGTAGATATGATGTGTTCCTATTTTAACACATACCAGAAAGATACAGATCCTTCTATAACAAGAATTTACGCATAACTGGTTTCTAAAACTCAGAGCACAGAATTCAAAATATCGAATCATCTCCACGTTTTCTCTCATACCTAAAATGTTTAAGATGAATTTAAAATAAAAATAGTAAATTATGTTAAATTTATAACGATTTACGAACTTGGTCATAATTTATTCATCCTGTCGAATTTAATTCATATTTCTAATTCATGTGCATATTTATACAAATATAAATGTGTGTGTGTGTGTGTGTGTGTGTGTGTGTGTGTGTGTGTGTGTGTGTGTGTACAATGTTGCCAGGATATAGATAACATTTTTCTACGATACTGAAAATATTTCTTTATAATAATCATGAATTTTTGACAATTTATTCGCAATTTTGATCCTGATACGCAACAATTAGAAAAATAAAAAATAAAATTAAGTAGGCGTCATTTACCAGCTGAATTTAATAACTATTATATTAGTTGCTATGAATATATATATATATATATATATATATATATATATATATATATATGTGTGTGTGTATGTGTGTGTGTGTGTGTGTGTGTGTGTGTGTGTGTGTGTGTGTGTGTGGCTTGAGTGCTGGTGAGGGTATTAGTATATCGAATATTTTTTTAGGTTTACAGGAAATGAATGATATTTTCTATTTCTAGACTTTGAGAACGAAAGCAGGCGCTCCAGATTAGTGAATGTCGGGAAGAGATAGGGAGATTTCTCCCAATCAGTGACTCAAGATAAAGCTTTATGTTTTCATGCAGACAGTCTAATGAACACGTTATTAATCCATCCCGCCAAACTAATCAACCCACCAATCAGTCAATTAGGCTGAGACACAGATGCGTGATGGAGTCGGACTGAGACCCAAGGGATTGAGTAATTGATCCTGTCTTAGACGGAAAACAGTTATATGCTAATAGCTACTTGGACAGAAATGTCGGTAGGAGGAAAGACAATGATGCATGTATGTTTATGCAAACATTTCCTATTTTAAGCGAAAATATCATTGGTATTATACCCGTTGGTGTATTTAAAAAGCCCAATGGTTGAGGTGAGGAAGCTGCGTTGCCTTTTTTACTCAGTTAATTGTAACATCAAACATTACTTAACATTAACTAAATAAATTGCATTATGTAAGAAACTTCATTCTAGTGGTGGAAGGTGTGATCACAAAAAATAAGCATATATCACAAACAGCGGAGAAATGACTTGAACGGTTTTTAGTCATAAGCATTCAGTTCAGATGTAAAGAAATGATGCGTCGACTTAATAACAAATGAAGAAATAGTAAAAGTATATTTATTTATACCCAGTTGAAAATCTAATTCTTTACGCTAAATTTGATGTTATAAATAAATAACAGACACCAATTTATCATTATACAGGAAACGTCCTTTTATTATTGTTATTATTATTTTTATATGACCTTTATAATTGGGGGCGAATAATAAAAATATTAATATTATTTTAAGCATTTTGCTGAATCTATTCATTAATTCTTTATCATATTGTTTTAAATGATTTTTTAAATGCAATAAAATAGATACAGCCCCAACAAAAAATAAACTTTTTCTTATTGTCAATATGTTTAAACTTACAGCAAAAAAAGAAAAAAAAATTCTGATTGTCAATATTTTTAAATTTGAAACAATGTACCCACGTTGTTTTTAGTTACTAAGCGTAATTTACTTTTGCAGCCGTTAAAAATCACGGCGTGCCTCCTGCGCAATGAACTCAATAGATGTTTAACCATTTAAAACCAAAAAAGAAAATGTAGCCTCTAAGACGAGAGTAAAAATATCTGAGAAAATCATTATTAAGAAGAGAGAACAATAAAAGGAGGAGGAACAATAAAAGTACAGGAATTAAGGAGACAGAAGAGGTTGATTGATATTAAAACAGACTGGAAAGCGATAAGCCAGAAGAGAGCTCTACAAGCAAAAAGTGGGAGAGAATAAACTGTCAGTATAGAATATACAGACTATATATAGACTTTAACTAATAATTTCAGCTGTAAAAGGATGAGAACCAAGCTGCCAATCTAGTCAGTCAGTTAAGTGCCATACGTAATACACGCTTGGGCGATCATGTCTCGAAAGAGACATGACTGACTGGGCAGAAGATCATCCCGCAGTAGGTTGCCATTGCTTATCTGCGGTAGACTGGTTGCCAACCAAGGCTATAGAACCAAATCTGTCCTGCTATTTAACCCATAACTGGAAGGAAGACGGATTAATACCTTTCCCAAGGGTATCTGCGTGTAAGTGAATACAATGGATTCAACTGGAATTAGAACTCGGCTCCCAGGTTTCTCGTTCCGAGCCGATCTCCACTGTACCACAACGTAAAGTCGAAGTGCCAAAAAGGAATCAGTAACCATGAAAATATTTATAGTAAAGGGACAGGAAAGCTAACTTTCAGCGATGGGAAAATTACGAATACATTTTCTGGTTGTATTCTAGGTTTAAAAGTTAATTTTGTAGTTGTTTTGTGAATGGTCATAATTAAACTAGCTCGTGTTAAACAAACTAACTCGCTGAAAATTTACTTACATCAAATTAGCTGTTAATGTATCATCTGATAGAGTTTCATATTTGTGGACCTCATATTTTGAATATCTTGTGTGGATAAAAACGAATTTATCTCTATAATTACGCAGATTTCGAATTTGAATAGTATTTACAATACTTATATAAAATAATGTATTTTCCTGTCCTAAACACAAGCAAATGAACCAATATTTGAACAGTCTAAAAGCAAGTATGTGCGTTTTGGTGCCGTGGATATCGACTCGGAACAACAAATCGGCGTGCCGAGTTCGAATTCCAGTTGAATTCCTTGCATTCACTTACGCACGAATTCCTTTGACAAAGGTATTAACTTATCTCTTCCCTCCAGTTATGGGTTAAATAGTAGTACAGATTGGGTTCTATAGCCTTGGTAGGCAACCAGTCTACCACAGAAAGCAATGGAAACCTACTGCGGGATAATCTTTTGCCCAGTCAGTCATGTCTCTTTCGATCGCCCAAAGCGTGTATCACGTACATCAATTAATTGACTTAAAAGCAAGACAGACTTTAAGTGTTTTCGTGTTTTCGCATGCAAGTGTGATAAGGGTTAGAATCCTCACGGAAGGCATATTTTCTTTATTACGAATCTCGGCTGCCCAGCACAGTAGACATAGTTTTACATTGTTTAAACACAGGTACATATACACTAACATAAGTACCACTAAATATAGCGTTTAAATTAATAATAAATGTACGTCTATGCATCTCAATACATCCGTAGTCTAATGATAAAAAGGGGTATTTACTTTACCAAAAATAATCTTCATTTTTTTCTTAAGAATTTGCTTGTAAGTTCATTTAATTCAGTGGTGAATATTTATAATATAGATCGAACATTGAACAGTAAATTGATCCACTCGAATAGATGTAGGCCTATTTTCATGTTTATGAGTATATAAAATCTTATGTAGATTCATGAAATTTAAGTAGATAAAGCATGCACGAGACATTTGAGAAAATACCTACTACAGGCTACACGAGGAAGACGACCTGACGCAATGCTACGAATTAATCTTTTGACATTTCTATTTCTCTTTCATAAGTATCGAGAGCATTAACATTGTAAATCCACCCCCAACTCAATAAAAAGTACTGTGTGATCCGATAGGTGCTAGCTGGACATACCCAAGTAATGCAATGTGACTGGCATGATCTGCTTTTTCTCTAATGTGGAAGAAGCACTTGAAACAGATGAACAGAAAGAATGACAAGTGGTTCTGCGCGAAGCCATGCGATATGTGAGTAATGATGGCCATATTATGCTGCTCTACTTTTACCTCAAGGCCTTAGGGACAATATATTAAGGTTTCGACACGATGGTCATTCACTCGATTGATCCACGTTATGACGCAGTGGATCAACGACTATCCTCACATTACAAAAATTATTCGTAGAGCGCCATCGGAGACATGATGGCTAATAGGATGACGACATGTTATCACTCTGAATATTGCATTGACGCTGTTCTCGCAAATACGAATAATTTGTTTGTTTATTTCTTCTTGTAACTCTTCAGGACAAGGATAATCGTTTTTGTGTCCTTCGTCTCTCGAAACAGATGTTTGTGTAAAACATTTTTGTTGCTTCAGTTCTCATGTTAATCTGCGAGTAAATTGTCCGGAATTCATATTCATGGAGGGAAACTTCAAAGAAGGAGTAAATACTTTTTGAAAATGTACCAATTTTTTCGGTTGAATATCTTTGCTTTTTCATAATTATTTCTCTATTACCTGGTACGTAGTTATCCACGTGTGTTCTCTTCGGGAGGGGACTAAATTTTTCCTTAATGAACAGAAACGAGTTGTTTCTATTATATATATATATATATATATATATATATATATATATATATATATATATATATATATATGGGTATTATTTTCAAGTTTTATTTTATGTGATTTTTCATGCAGGGTTATATTTTTTGCTTTGCAGGACGTAAATTATCTAAAAATTGTATAAATATATTATTTCTCCAAACGCTTTCGGCTATAATTTTAATCATTTTCAAGGTTGTATTATTATTTTAATGTAACTGAATTTATAATGTTATTATATATATATATATATATATATATATATATATATATATATATATAAACTTATAGTTATGTTTTATATTCTGAAATGAGTGATAACATTGTTGCCATGTTCATAGTTAATATCATTAAGAGTTTTAATTTTTTTCTTTTATTAATAATGCTTCTATTACTTCAACAACCTGTAAAGGAAAACATTATAAGCTCACATGAAAAATTATATAAAATCTTATCCATAACACATTTCCTGTAATTTGTTAGGTAACTAGCATATATCTATACACAGAGAGAAAGAGAGAGAGAGAGAGAGAGAGAGAGAGAGAGAGAGAGGCATAATTTAAAAATACATCGTATAGATCGAGATCTATTTCTACAGTGCAAATTTACTTACATTGTCTCGTTCAAGCCATTGAAAAAGAAATAAATTCACTCAGAATATTTCTAATAAACTTCAACAGAGTAAATGATGCTAATATTATTTAAACCGAATATAAATTGAGAATAGATACATCAGATCACACATAATACAGACAAAGTAGCACATATATTAGCTCACATTTGCATAAAAACAAATCTTATGAGTAAAATATATGCATACACAAAAGTTTCTTGAATTAGTCAGACGCAGAAAAGGGGACACAGACAGGAAGTATATACTCAATCACACAATTATACATAAATGTATAGAACATATATGAGTCGAGATTTCAATACACTGACAGAGCCGATAAAATTGGTAGATAGAAGGGAACAGAAAAAAAAGAAAGAAAGATAATAAGAGAAAGGAAAGAGAGAGACTACAATACACTAGTACAGTCACAAAATATTAAAAAATAATAACTATCTTTACAGAGACCTTTTCAAAAGATTATTTCTAAACATGTCATTTTCTTTAAAACTCGCTTCAAAAAAATTTAAAAATAATTCCTAAAACAAATCTTTTTTTTAAAAAAGGTGTTAAAATTTTTCCACATAAAAATATTATACAAAAATTGTAAGTGCATAAAGTAACATATAATTATGAAGGAGCTAATGTGGTAAAAACAATATAGTGTCAAGTGTTCAACATTACAAATGCAAAATCATTTTTCAGCCGGTTAAATATAAATAAATAAATAAATGTATAAAATAAAGTAAAATTTATAAATTCCAAAATAAATTAGCAAAGATATTAAAAAATAATTTTTAAGGATAAATTATAAAATGAAATAAATTTAATAGATTAAATAAATTTAATTTTAATAATAATAATAATAATAATAATAATAATAATAATAAATATAAAGACCTGGAAATTGAAATAGAAAAATGTGGAAATTGAAAACAAGAGTTGTGCCAGTGATAGTAGGTGCACTTGGAATGATAAAAAATGGAACAAAACAACACATTGAAAGAATCCCTGGAAACCCCAGCTTAAGAGATATACAAAAAATTGTCTTATTAAGTACAGCCCACACACTAAGGAAAACTTTATCTATGTAATGCTGGAGATGATAGGGAAGATAGAAAAACATGAAATGGAGCCATAACAACACGCCACTACCTGCCTTAGGTCTCCCCGCAGACTTGGTTGGTAGTGAGACCAAAGCATAAATCGAAATATGATGAAAAATGACATAATAATAATCAGTTCAAAAATACATGGTATAATAATAATAATAATAAAATAATAAAAATAAAAATAATGATGATAATAATAAAAATAATAAAATAAAAATGATAATAAGAAATAATAAACATAATGATACAAAAGATAATAATAAAAATACACATATAGATAAAAATAAAAATAAAAATAAAAATCATAATAGAAATTATTAATAATAATAATGATGCGCAAAATTAAATAAAAAGGTAATATACAAAAAAAATAAAGGATCAAAATCGCAATGCCGAGTTAAAACTGTCATTCATTAAGTTTAAGCATGTCTTAATTTGAATTTATTTCTCTGACGACATTTAAAAATCAATTCATTCCGTTGGTATTTACCATGAAATTTAATTATTTAATTTGTCATCTAAGCATATGTTACATCTGTTTCTAAAGCTACGAGGAGTTTGTAATTTACCAACTATCTTCCATTAATTATGTGGAGAAAATCCTCTATCTTTTAGTTTCTAGAAATATTTCGATAAAACTGTCTGTGATTTAAGGTGGGGGCCTAGAGAAGTGACATTTATGATTATAAAATCTACTTTTCCAAGGTCCGGTAGAACTTCCCAAGTATAATTTTCTTTCTTTATCATATTCCTTAGGGAAATCAGTAGTTTGGTATATGATTTTTCGGCCATGCATATATCTCCAACTCAACAGATATCCTTAATTCTACAATTACAGTGAGGGGAATTATATTTATTTTCTGGTTTTTATTTTTATTTTTTTCAGGTATTTTTTATTATGAGAATTAATGATGATGTGCATATTGCTAGTACAGGAATAACTAATTTTTAAATTTTTTTCTATTAAAGATTTTACTTTGTGGGTTGTTAATGTAAAATGTTTATTGATCAGTTTCGGAAAAATATTGAAAGATATTAATGTTAGATAATTGGCAAAAAAGGGGTTTATACCATGACACTTTTCTTTTCCTAATTTTAGACTTCTTCATATTATTGATTTCATAGTATAATATATAGAATAATTCTTGCTTATAAACACTTTTTGAGGTCATTATTATAAATGGTTTTATCCTCAATAAATATTTGGCAAATGGAGGATAATTTATTTAACCTAGTGTTAACTGTCGTGAGAATTTGTTTAATCACTTGGTGGAGACGGTTAGTACTAAAATTAATATAAATAAGAGACTCACTATTTTTATGATATGGTATGAAAATATTATTCGAGAGATTTAAGGTAATATCCAGAAAATTAACGATTTTAAGATTTGAAGAAATATCTCTTTAAAACAAAGTAATTTAAAAACTTTTATAACTTTCTTTTGAATTTTAGAGCATAGAGTGCCATTACAATTAGGTATGACAATAAGACCATCATCCCTATATACTCCGATTTGTTCTAGTTTAACAATCCTACTAAGAATATGCAAAATATAAAGTAAGCCTGCAATTTGGGCAGAATCAAACGAACCCATATGGGGCACCAGTACTATTAGAGTTACTTTTCAACCAAGTAGAATTTTTATTGGATAATACCGATATTCTAGATGCGAAGATAATTTTATATTATTCTTCAGTAATATATATATATATATATATATATATATATATATATATATATACACTGTTTAGCGAATTCAGACTATTTAACAATAGATCCTTAGAAATAGAAGGGTAGAAGTCTATAATGTCGAATTGAATGAAAGTAGCCTTCATTTTATGGTAACCCTATTAAATAAACAATATAATTGTATCAGATGAATCATTCAAAAGATTATTAAAGAAAGACTTTTGGATAGTGTTAATTATATTTTTGATAATATTTTAAAAAATAAATCCTAACTGTGGTTTTGAAGAGTTAATTAATCTACCTTGAAATTTATCTTCAATGTGAAGTTTATAGTCTTTAAAGAGTATATAAGCATTTTAATGTGGATTTTACCCATTCTATCAATAATGCTAAATTACTAGCAAACTGAGCGGTATCTAGGTTAATTTTTGAGACAATTCTTTAGTTTTATCAATTTTATAATTGCCTGTAAGATTTTTAATAATGAGTAAACAATGTAAGTAAACTTGCACTGTCAAAACTAATCTCAATTTTTAACCGTCTAAACATATATTGAGTTTTCCTCTTAAAATGTTATAATTCTCTGGATAATATCCTTCGAGCTTCTTATCTTTATCTCATTAATAAATTGTATTAATTAAATAAAATCTTTTTGATTATCCTTTCCGTATTTAAGAGTCTGCCATTCTCTACTATATATATATATATATATATATATTAGTGCTGTGTTGTATGTTTGCGTGTGTGTGTTTTTTGCTTGTGTGTATGTGTATTTGTGTGTGAAATTCGCGTAGCAGGTTTTGATGCGATCTTCGTAGACTAAACTTTGAAAAGGGCAGTAGAACAATGCTAGTAATTTTGATTTTACCGTATTAATAACTTCGTATATGTTAATATTAATAAGCCATGTTACTTATGAATATATACGGTGTATTTTGTTTACATTAGAAAAAGATTTCTTAAAAAATAATTTTTTTATTATAAAACAATGTGTACACGTTTTCTCTAGAATTAACTTGAAAAAGACTAAAGCACATGAAATTCTTTTCAATGTAAATATTTTATTAACAAACTAGAAATGAGATAAGACTTAATCCAACCTTTACATCAATTTGCGTTCATTTTTGTTTATCTTTACAAATAATTAAGTTTGAATTTTACTCAGGATTATTTTGTTTTGTTTCTTGTCCACAATCATTTAAAATACACAATGAAACAGCAAAATACTTCTGGCTACCAAGAATGTTTTTCTAAACAAATATTATATTTCTATGGTAATTAATTTACTGTTCAGATTTAAATATTTTTATTATAAATTTATCGTACACCTAAAGCAAATGTCTTTTTCACTGCAAGTGTTTAACTGTTCCATTTTCTAATGTCATCCTCATACTGATGTTATCATTCAATTGTATTTTAAATAGTCATCAAGTGAGAAAATAAAAGTGAACATTGAAATTAAAAGAAATCTTCACCAACAATAATTCATATTTCAACCAAAATTAAATAAACTTACTTAACAGGTGTTTGCAATTGACGCTTTTTAATCATTAAGAGTCTCAGTTGATGATTCTCATAATGGTATGCATGCAAAATCTGTGATATCTTGTGTTATTACATAAAAATCTTGGGGGTTTGTTTTTTTGCTAAATACCAGTTGATTGATCTCTGACATTACTTTGTGTATACAGCCGTGCTAGTGGCACTAATTGCCACAATTTAAAACGAAAGAAAGTCTATAGAAAATATTCAGTTCCATCAAACTAGTCTATTTGGATAAATTTTGCACGCGTATCATTGAGTTTAATATATCATCAATGATTCGAAGCAATTGATGTTATGCAAATTTCAATCTTGATTGATATTCGATTCGGTTATGGCTGAGGTAAAACTCCAAAGTAATTTATGAACAACTATTGAGTAAGCAAATATATATTATTTATACACAGAAAGATTCGTATGCATAATGCATTGAATAAATTTTGTTTCATAACGAATAAATGGAAAAAACAAAAACGTCATTTTTACAGTTTTTTTTTTTTACAGTTTTTTTTTTACAGCTTAACTTCTAAATAAACGCTGTACTTTAGTCCGTCAAAAATGATAAATCGCATGAAAAGAAAACAAAATTTGCTATTTTGTCATATCTGCTGTCATTTTTGTCTTTCAAGTAAGAAGATTACTTTTACATTAATGTCGTTCAATTTATATTTTTGTTTTTAAATTACGTCTTTTATGCTTTCTTGTACAAGCCAATGTAAGCATTCTTTAATAAGTATTCTGGGATACTGGTGTCTAAGCAATTTTTCCCTGTAATAAGAGGATGTAAAACTGGGAATATTTGTTAGGCTTCTCTTAACTTTATATTATTTTATACTGCATCTTATATTTTTTATAACCGCATTTCTTGCATGGGATAACGTAATTTACAGCGAACAACTGGGGAAAGCATATTTAATTTAAACTTGTAAAGTTTATTGATTTTATACTTGTATTCGACAATACATGTTTATGTTTTTTAATGCACAGATGTAAATCTTTTATAAACTAATGTTTCAGAATCCTGTTTCTTTAAAATACTGTAAATTTTTAACAATAGCCAGCATATATTTAAATGCTTATTATTTCGTCTTTATGTAAAATTAAGTTTATAGTTAGTTAAACTTTTATATTCTTATTTTCTAAACTCTCTAGAAACCAAGACAACAAATTATAACTGACATTTAACATAGACAAATTTTTCTTTACATTGTTTACAAATCTGAAGAAATTGCTAGTTTTGGCAAAACAAAATGTTACTTGTTGCAGAGCTGACACTCAGTGGGCGACAACAGCCATAACGTTTACGGACAGAATTTTTCTCACTGGCTTTAATATATATTTAATTTGTGATTCTGTAGTTTGAAATTGTTAAAGGTTTCTATTTGTACGTGTTCGTCTGAAAATAAGAGAAAGGTGAAGACCTACACTACTCAGTTCTACAGTTTACAATGTGGAAAGAATTTGAGTGATCCAAAATATTTTTGACTCAGTTAACTTTAGAATCATGTAAATGAATGAAAATATTGAGAAATTTGCAACCATGCTTGAAAGCGTCCAATGTTTTTTTTCATTGACAAACGCCATTATCATGATGAAAATATGTTAGATAATTTATTTTACCTCCTGACATTATTCTTGAATTTGAATTTGAATTAAGACTCTGTCCTTCGTTCCGTATATCACTCGATATCTCGGCAGGCTCTCAGGGGGTTGATCCACATCACCTTTTGCCACTCACCGAATACTCGCGGGAACGTGCCGTCTGATATCTCTGAAATTCGAACAGACATTTTCTCCTTTCTTTAGGTAGAGTATTATGATGAATTGGTTTTTGAATCACAGGGATAGTTTACTTTGTTTTCAGTTGCAAACAAAGAATTTTTAGATCATTGAATACAGAGCTGGATTTCAATGCTTCCCTATCATAGGATAAATATCATCGCCGTTTTAAATTTAACAAATATGTTACATTGTCCGAATAAAAAAGGCCTTTAAAGTTTTCTCAATTGGAGTGGATAGACTAAACTATCGCCCGGTTCACACTCCACCCACGTCTATTGTACAGGTGTAGAGGCTCATCTCTTGTTCCCTGTTCAGGATGTGGTTTCCGGCTTTCTTTTTTCCAATTCTTTCAATCTTACGTAGCCCCCTGCACATCAGTGGCGTTACCGCCTTGCTCGGGGTGATATGGTTAAAAAAAAAGGCTTTTAAAAACTTGCATCCTGTATACATATGAGACTACCTGACCGGACAGCTCTTTATGATTTGGTGCCTAGACATACCTTTAGGTGTGAAATAGATATTTTGCTACAGTCTTATCTTGTTAGAGAAGAATAACACTAGGGCCAGAAATTATGACACAAAGACAGAATAGTGTTAAAAAATATAATACAAATAAGTAATACAAATATATACCAATGAACGATTATTATCGCGGCTGTCAGTGTTATCCTGAAATAGATTTCACTCTATTTGCGTCTCTACACTAGAAAGCAGCACAGCTTCTCATAGATAGTGCGGTAGAATTCAATGTGTCATGTGGGTAAGTCCATAATATTTATCGCAATAATTTTAGGATAAAAAATATTAAACATTATAGTTATCAAATTTTACAACCAGCATGTAATTCATGAAAATGGCTTATATTCAGTATTTTGCGTCGTGACATTTTCCATTCAATACTCCACTTGAAAAAGCTTTAAGAAAGAAAAAATCAATTGAAAATGCTTTGTGTCTTTTCAAATCAATATTTATGCTCTCTTGCGTAAAGTCTTTATATATATATATATATATATATATATATATATATATATATATATATATAAAGAGAAACCGCAAGTGTTTTTTTTGTAAATATATTAAATATATATAGTGTGTTCTATTTTTTATTTTCTATTTTGCTGTACGTGTTTCTTGTCTCGCGACCATCTTCAGACAGTGTTTGTCAGTCATCGTTTTGTTTGTGTGTGGTAGTAGTTCACATCTTATACTCGAGAGGGAATCATTTTCTACTTTAAGAGTTAATAAAATGATATGGTAAGGGCTAAATATCATACAGAGGAGGGTTTTCGTTTTTCTTTGTTTTTTAATTTATATATACATAGACACACACTCATGTACCCATACATATACACTTTCTATGTTGTGTAGGATTTCATGTATGTGTCACTGCGATCATTCTTGCTAATATGTGTGTGTGCGTGTATCTGTGGACATATGTGGTCCGTCTGTGCGCGTGTTGTGTGTCTGTATGTACGTGGGTGGGTTATGATCTATTAAGTGCTGGTTTAAATTCGTTTATGAAGTTTTCTTCTATTTGTAGGTAAAAGAAATTGTCTGTCTGATATAATGGCATAATTTTAAATTTGCCTTGATTGCATTGGAATATGTGTTTTGATACAAAGAGTTTTCTGTTGTTTGAAAGTTTGATGTTGCTTTTGTAAAGGGATACACTGTTGTTTAGTGCTTGTCTGATTCCTATATAAGATTTATTACATTTTGTGCACTTGAGCGCATATACCACATTTTTCGGAGTTGAAGTTCAAATTTCTGTTTATTGTGAATGTTTTGTAGTGTTTGCAAAGCTGTAGGAGTTTCTTTCTATAATTGTATCGCAAACCCAACATCTTTTATTGTTACATTTTGTAAGCCCCTGTATCGTGTGTTGGCTAACTATGGATGAGGTTAATATGTCTTTCAGGTTTTTTGGTTGACGTTTGCTCTTAATTATTTTGGTCGTTATTAATATGTTTTTTATTCAATCATTTTTGTTCAGCAGGTCATTTTTTTTTAATTCCGTGAATAATTCTGGGTTGCTCGATGTTGCCTTTCTTTGGGTTTTGTAGTTCGTCTAGAGTTATTTTTTTGCCAATTCAAATTTGCCAATTTGTTTATAAGTGTTGTTGGGTAGCCTCGTTTTTTTAGAGTTTCACGTAATTCTTCTAGGCGGATTTTGCGAGGTGTTTGTCGGCAACTATCGTGCAAATCCTACGTGCTAATGAATATGGGATGGATTTTACGCAGATTTTGGGTGATGGCTCTTAAAATGAAGATACTGTTGGGTGTCTGTAGTTTATGGAAGATTTTTATTTATTTATTTATTTATTTATTTATTTATGAAACATTTAAATAAACATTTATTTCAAGGAAGTTCCGGGAAAAATGAATCCACAGAACACAGAAAAACAAAAAGAAATATAAAAACACTGAGCTTTTTCTCTCCATAAATAAAAAAATTAATGGACATTGTAAGTTTACTTTCAGGTTTCATGCTAATGCGGGAACTAACACGATTGTACTAAGGAGAGCAATAATAATAATAATAATAATAATAATAATAATAATAATAATAATTGGAATGCTGACAGTATTCTATGATTTTCAGACCGACACTGTGATACACCAGTATCCGGATATTACTGTACCATTCATAGTCACCAAAAACTGTCATGTTATTAATGTTTCTATAATAAATGGCACAAATCGAGCAAACCAGATGATTGAGAAAATTGCAAAATACTTTGATTAAAAATTGAAATGGAAAGATTGTCTGAAATTCAGGAAGAAAATATCAATGTTAATCCAGTGGCGATGAGCGAATTGGGATCAATTCCATTGAAACTGTGTGATTTCCTTGATGACCTGGGGATACCATACCAACTTAATGTCATAAAAACATCTGACCTTTTGGGCACTGCAAGTACTTTAGAAATGTGTTGTCTGAGTTCCTTGTAGCTTGGCAAATAACTTAATGTACCTGTTGTATAAAAAAAACTTATGCAGTGTAACTTCTACTACTGCTACTAGTATACAACTACCACTACTACTACTACTATTACTGCTACTTCTACGAGTATTGATGCTACTACTACTACTAATGTTTGTAATAAATGGGCATATTTCCTAGCGGACGACATACTGGGCGTCTCTGTTTCATGGCTAGCACCATGGCTGAGTTTTGAGTTTTAAATATGAGGCAGACAAGTTGACTTAGTCACAACTAGATATTTTGGGAGACACGCTCAATGGGAAACCATTTAAGCGGACGGGGTCACCTAACCGGAATATATTTCTAAGCTTCCAGCTGCATTTTTGCGCTAATTCTATCAAAACCTGTCATCATATCGCGCACATTTAATTGTACTGCATGTGTTTTATTATACTTAGTTTATTAAACTTCGTATATTTATGCTTCAGTGTCATGCTTTTACGTATTGCTCTCAGATTCAATAATAATAATAATAATAATGGTGGTCTTGGAAGAATGCTTATCGTCTGTCAAAGAGATTTCATAGCGTTATGACCAATGATGCCTTTTCCTACAAGCTACTTCCTCTCGTCTAATTGCAAACTTGAAGTTAATCTTGGTTTAATTCCAATTCCCTATAGTCAGTGACAGCCTACCTAACAATAATTGACCTATCATCTACTTGCATTCTTAACTTTTGTCTAAATTCTCTTTGTTATTGGATATTTTAGAGTTATTCTTCTTTCTATCATTTCTTTCATTTTTTCATTCCGTTTCTAACAATGTCCGATATGTTCCCTTAAACAATACCACAAAAGGTATTAACACATTTAATGACAAGCAAACATAAGAAAATGAGTTGCCTTTTCTCATTTTCAATTTCCCTTTTCTTTTAATTGCCAAATAATAATACTACTGCTACTACTATGACTACTACTAATACTGTTACAATCAACACCACTACCCTAATATTAAGTTCCCTTGCAATTATATTAATCCTATTATTTACTTATTCTTCAGTGTGTTTAGACTGGAATTTCATTATTCATAGAAATTTTCTTCTTCAGAAAATAAGTTAATCTACATTAAAAATAGCATCGTTATAATGCATTTTTGATTTTATTATTCGGAGCATAATAATTTCATTCATATGGTAAAAAATCCTGAAAATTTCTTAGAATTAGACAAATAGTTGATTTTTGCAATAATTTTTTACTTAATGTGTCTTTCAAAGCCAAAAAGACAACTTGCGTAATATTACATTTTCCTTAGTAGTAACATTACGTAAACGAGGCGTGTATCACTGACGGTGAACAAAAAACGGAAATTTAACTGAAATTTCGAACGTGTTAGAAAGGATTGAGTTATTTTTAAATAATGACAACAAAATTTGATCTTGCCTCTTAATAATACCATAAACATTTTGATGATAAAACTTAACTTTTATTAAATTTGAACCCTTTTAACATCATGCTATGCTGTTTTGTCGGCAACTGCGTGGAGGTACCTAATTTAGACTTACGATTGCAAACATTTTTTAATGTTGTTAAGCTCAATTATTTCACAATGCAACAAAATATTCCGTGGTAATTTTATAATTTTGTGTAATTTGCAAGGAGGTATTTCAATGCTTGCATTAAATTTGTAATTCTTTACAAATTTCGAACAGAAAAACTTAAAACTCTGCAATCTTGACTGCATAAAAATAGTTATAAATACGTTTTTACGTAATTGTGTCCCATGATTAACTGTATCATGTGATTTAGTTTTACAAAATTAACAAAAACTTTTAAAGAATGATTATAAAATCTACTTTTAAAAACAAGCTTAATTTTCTATCTCCACTCCTCATGATGATGTCTCAGGTGACTCAAAAAACTTGGGACTTCTTCTTCTATGTGCCCTGTCCTTTCGGAACGTAGGCGATCATGGTTCTCCACGTCTCCCTGTCCCTGGTGGCTCTTAGTATGTTTTTTCCTGTTACACCTCGCAACCCACATTCCGTCACCCACCTGATCAGGCACTGCAAATGTGTTATACGCTGCCGTCCTCTGTCTCTTTTTCCTTCTATCTGGCCTGTCAGTATCAGGTTCTCCAAGCACTCCTTCCTCATTGCATGTCCCAGGAACTTCAGTTGTCTCTTGCTGATGCTCACTATTAATTTTCTTTTCGTTGCCATTCTCTCCAACTTCTCATCGTTGCTCGCATGCTCGGTCCACGATATCCGCAACATCCTTCTGTAGCACCACATTTCCGCTTCTTCAAGTTGTTTCCTCACTTTCGATGATATTGTGAAGTATTCAATGCCGGGTTGAAGAACTGACATCATATAGCAATCTAGCACTTTCTTCTTTTCTTCTAGTGAAATTTTCCTGTGTCATAGTACTTTTTGGGATTAGACTTCATGAATTTTGGCCATTTTATCTACACACAACATCCATACGGAAAGATATTCATACTTAACAAACAAACTCATTAAATGTAATATATACAAAACTTATCGTGTTTATGAAAATATATTTTAAACAATTGTAGCCTAAAATATATATTAAATTTATAAAAGATTTGTATACAAGCTATTTTAAAATACATTGTCAGGGTTGCGGGACTATTTAAAAATGAAAAATAAACTCTAATAGGAAATTATTCAAAAGAATTCCTGCTCAAAACGTTATCTACTAAGAAATCACTAAAGGATGTTAGTTGTGTATTGAGTGAGTTTTATAAATTTTACTTAATTCTTAAAATAACCATTCTTTAGAAGAGTTAAGTTTCACATTAAACTAATGTCACATATAATCATCATCTGTTTTAGAACCATTTGTATTTGATTATTGTTGCGTTAATGGCATTAACGATTGATTATTTTCTTCATATCAAAATTACACGAAATCAATATTTCCTTCATTTTTTTCTTTTCTTAAATTTTATTTTTTGTTATCTTTTTTGAAGCTTTACGACGATCGCGACAAGAGTTAATATAAAAAGGAAAGATCGATGTGCACAGAACGTATTTCGAGTAACAGCTTGGCTGTCACATATTTCATCCAGTCCATAAAGATATCTTGTCCTGAACTATTTGATTTTTATGCTTCCTCGCTTGATGTTTTTGTACATCTCATATTTTAGGTTGTCTTTTTATGATATTATCTTTTATTTTTAGCTGAACCAAATGCAATAGAGCATAAAGTCAATGACGGTCAACTTATGACATGATCAGGGCGATCCTGGTTCCGTGATGTGCTCAGCCGAGCTTGAAACACTGGCTAAAATTATTATTAGCCACGGGGTTGTCACACACTTGACCAGACTGGATCTCCTGAACTTTACAGTGCATGCACATGAGGGTAACACTTGTGGTAAGAAAGAGAGAAAAATAACGCAGGAGGAAAGAATAATAAGGAACAGAGAGAACAAATATGAGAGAGAAAGAGATATTGTAGTCAGATGAATGAGCGAAAAGAAAGTGTATATTAAAGAAATAGGCATTTAGATGAACCTTTTAAAGTGAGAATAAGGATACAAATAATGGTGATTGTAATATTGATAGATATATTAAAAACCTACTGTTCAGCCAATGATCATTTTGCAAGATAAATAACAAATTGATGGAAACAAAAAATATTAATAATAACGAGTTGGTCAGTTATTATTATTATTAATTTTATTATTATTATCATTATCATTATTATTTTATTGTTATTAGTATTATTAAAATATAATAATAATAATAATAGTCTTGGCTTTAAATATGCTGTTGTGTAGTAGAGTATTTTGTTGTTGAAGAAGAAGAAATAGCAGCTGGTGAGTAGAAAATGGAAATGTAAGTTACATGTTAATTATTCGTTTTCAAAGCAGGCGTTGATTTTTACACGCTTTTCCTAAATTCATCTTTTTTATCTCATTTTCAACCAAACTAAGCATTCCTACTTTTTTAAAAAATATTTGTGTTCGTTTGGTCTTATCTACGTAATTTATTTTTTATAACCATTATATTAGATGATTAGGTAAAATCTTTTCATAGTATACTTAATGATAGAATAGATAGTTTCACTCTGTATTTTCACTGCTTATCTAAGTGAGTGTATATGAAGGTCTATACTTCTTATTTATGAAAAATTTATGCACATATGCATTCGCGCATGTTCGTAAGTATGGCGGGAAAAACATTCAAAACTACGTCAAGGGAGGTAATAGATTATAATGCCATTCAAACTATTATCCATATTTGAAGAGGAATTTTGTTTCGTTCGCTTTTTCACTGGATAAATGTTATTATTTTTTAGTGTTGGCGAATGAATCAAGCCTGTAGGTTATATATTTTTAAAACAGATACACAACGACATAAAACACACACACAACTGCGAGTGATGCTTTGAAAGTAATGAATTTTATTTATGTCCACGACAATTACGAAGGATAAAAGAAGAAATAAAATACCGTTAAATAGAGTAGATTTTCAACTGAGGAACACCGTTTTTGACATCGGCTTTACTCTTCGAAGTGCATTTTCGTCAGCGATGAACACGAACCTGCATGATGCGCACGTAAAAAAATGTATTGGAGATTTCTTTGGGGTACAGTTGTATACTGATGAGCCAGCCATGAGCTGACTCATTTTTTAGTTCACCAATAGAAGGGTTAACTAACCAAAGCTCAAAATATTCAATGCGACGTGTATAAAAGGCGACCATATTTTCCCGAGTATTGGCAATATAATCCGATTCAGTAGAGTGTCTGAATCGTGAGTGATAATCTTTGACATTTCATTGAACAGATTACGTACTGCGCTGTATTCTATATTCATAAAGTATGGTGGACATATTCAACAATATGCACCTAGCAAAGGCGTTGTGGATGTTAACAAAGTTTATATGTTTTAGGTGAAGTAACGTGTTCAATATATAACGCTTTGTTAGAAGATGCATACAAAAGAATTTGAGTTTCTGCTACGGATATTTATTCAATTTTATTGTATTGAAACAAATTTCTCTTAAGTATGTCCGCTTTCCTTTTCGGCTCAGAGGTTATTCATGGGATGTATGGATAAGAAAGAGTTAAGATAGTCGACCTCAAGTCAGTCTCCTACTAAGTTAGGATAGCCAAATCTCTCCTGCATTCTTCGGGCCGCTGAAACAATCCCAAAAGATTTCGTTGGAATGTGGAAAGTAAAAGATTTTGTCCTTTTTGGGATTGAGGTCATAAAATTACACATGTGACCAGAAGCCATATCCAGTTTCTTTAAAACTTGCATCATGGGAGAATCAATTATAATTTTTTTATTCTTCATTATTATTTCATTTATTGATTTTATTTAATTTTCTCACTAAATCAATTTTTGTACACTACGTCAAACCCGCTGAAATGTTTAATTAACCAACTAACAGTGCTTATATTCACTGTTTGGTCCCATAAATTTCTTCAAAATCGATCAATGTGAAATTTACTCAGAATGAATAGTCAACAATACTTGTTTTGTACACTTTCACATTAAATGCCATTTCTCTAGACTACCAGTTCGCTGCTATTAAACAAAACCGAAAAATTGGCAGTATCTGCCCTAATTTCGTACAATGATATCATAATATAGGCAGCTCTTTCTTTTTCAGAAATTGCTTGCATCATCTCTTATGCATTGTTTACTTGCGTTGCGTCGATAAATTTTAGAATGAGCAGGTAATGTAACGGTTACTGGCACGGAAAATCTAATCGTTCACCCAAATTCAAACTCCGATAAATTAATACATTTGGAAAGGGTCATGCTTCTATTTTTCTTCAACTGCTAAATATCAGGGTCGACGAGGTACTTTAGTCATCGTAGAGCATCCAGTCTAGGAGAAGGATGACGCTGAACTTACAAACAGCCTGTAGTGTGGTAGCCTGTCCTGCCCTTGACGCTACAGCTGCAGTACATATGGTGTTGCTATGACCGAAATAATTTTAACTTTTGTGTGTATCGATTATTCTTTTCAGTCTGTCAGTTAGGTGCCATACGTGACACGCTTGGGTGATCATGTCTCTTTCGAACCATGACTGATTAGGCAGAAGATATTCTCGCAGTATGTTCCCATTTTTTCTGTGGTAGACTGGTTGCCAATCAAGGCTATAGAACCCAATCTGTCTTACTGATCAACCCAGAGCTAGAGGGAGAAGAGATAGATTCATACCATTTCCAAAACAATATACGGGAAAGTGAATGCAACGAAATCAACTGGAATTTTAATTCGGATCTCCGATTTCTGAGCCGATATTACACCACAGCGACCATCCCTTCATCAAACTTATTTCGTTGAAGTGGATCAAACATATATATTTGTATATTATGTTCCATGTATGCAGATATATACGTGATTATCTCAAATCAGATTAGCATATGGTCTCCAAGATTATCGTTGGGCAATGGTCAGTCGTTAATGCCATTTTCATATTTCATTAGGCAATGTGTGTTACAGAGCAGTGACTATCTCCTTTGCAATTAACATGAGACAATTTGGATTGGGTTACATGATCTCACCCAGCCAATTTTGCCGGGCGACGCTGTTGGGAATTTGTTAATGTCTGACTAAGTATATTATTGTTGAGTAAACACAGTCTGCGTTAGGCAGGAGGTAGACACTCGGTTTGGTGATTCCATTTGGCAAACTGTTAGTTGTGAGAAAATCTCACCTCGAAATGATAAAAATATTATAAAACCTGAGTAAAGTTTTATCTCTCCACCCTCTGTCTCTCATATATATATATATATATATATATATATATATATATATATATATATATCTGTCTGTGTGTGCGCGTGTGTGTGAACACTCAGGTTACTTATTTTTGATGCTTGAAATAAATCTTCTGACGATGAACACTGAACTGAAGCATGAAAGAGACAGCCGCCGCTTAATGTTGATTTCAGTGTTCACATTTATATTTACATATGCTCTAACGCTGATATTGAGCACTTTCACCCATAAATAATGTAGGTCATACAGTGTTTATCAGTGATGACAATTAATATGATAGATTTTGTTAATTACTCTCTAGATGTGCGTTGTGGTGCAGTGGATATCGGCTTGGAACGAGACATCGGTGAGCCGAATTCGAATTTCATTTAAATTCGTTGCATTCACTTACGCGTTAATACTCTTGGGAAAGGTATTAATCTCTCTCTCCAGTTATGGGTTAAATAACAGATTCTATAGCCTTGGATGGCAACCGGTCTACCGCAGAAAGCAATGACTATACTGCTGTATAATCTTCTGCCCAGTCAGTCATGTCTCGTTTGAGGCATGATCGCCCAAAGTGTGGATCACGTATGGCACTCGACTGACTGACTGTCTAAAAACGAATCTAGATATGTATTTATTCTTCTTTATTCTTTATTAACAATTGCAGTAAGGATATATTTGTTCAGGACATTGCTGCAAAATGAATACAGCTTCTGCTAAAATTCGAAACATCGATTTCGCTTGTGCACTGAAAATCATTACATATTATATATATATATAGGGAGAGAGAGGCGAAAGAGAAAGAGAGAGAGAGAGACAGAAGCCGATTTCGATGTGTCAATACATGACTATTGTGAAGCCTCTTTCTTTGTGTTGTTTCGGTGTCTCCGACTTTGTATCAATATTCTTGTATAAAAGTGTACTGGTAGTCGTCGCTAACAGATAATGAATGCTCTATTTATTTGTTGTTGTTTTTTTTTTAATTTTTCTCTTTCATCATCATCATTGCAAGCCACTCCTTAGCCCATCATCAATTACTATTAACCTCCAACCTTCCCAAAACCCACGTTCTCACCTTCATTTTCTTATCAGTATTTCCTTTCTTTTTCATTCCCCTCTGACTTTAATTGTTCGTCTTCTGAAATCTCATCGCCTTCCCTCTTCTTAGCCACACCCAATTTTTTTCCCGCCATTTTCAATTCCATTGGCTTCTGTACTTGCTAATGGTTGTATCGGCTATAGGTTTAATTATCTAGTCTTTCGCTGCCAACAATTTGCCGAAAAAATTGGCAGAGCAAGGTCAGAGGTTAGATCTCCTCCGATGAGTTTCGGGCATTATTACTGGCGGAGGCCGAACGCACGGAACGTTCGTGCTAGTCGAGCGGCGGGTTTTATTGCCACGAATCGAGTCTCTTTGATTCTTTTGTTGCTGTTAATCCTCGTTACACTCTCATACGCACAAACTTGCATGTATACATACAGAGGTAAACACGTACATACAGAGGTAAACACGTACATACAGTGAAAACTGTGTTCAGTCTTATAAAAATCTAAATACACTTATGTCATGCATAGCAACATAGACACACATTGTGATACACGGCTATGTGGATATACATGTAGAAACCTTCAAACATATCTTTGATAACACAGAAATATATTTAACACTTCTATTACTCATTTTCATTAACTTACATATTTATACTAACATATCTTCGAATTTTATTTAATTATCTAATTCTAATTATAAGACAGATAAATTTAGTGTTGATGTGGGTGTATGGAAAACTGCTGGGAAAGAGAAGTCGAGGAACAAAGTTCGAATTCAAGACATTTTCGTTACAGCAACCTTCGAACGAATATCATTGAGAGACATATGAATCCTTCGCTTCTATTTCTGTTTTATTATTTCATAACTTTATTATATCTTTCTTACATCACATTGTCGTATTTGTGTATTTGAAAGTATATATATATATATATATATATATATATATATATATATATATTAAGAGATAGATGTAATATATAGTTTTTTCCTAATAAATATTAGCACATACTAAACATTTCACAAACATCGGTTAATATTAATTTCTTTGTGAAACATCAACTTGTATAATAAACTCTGTTAGACTAGTTTTCCACACCTTCTTTTACATACTACCATTCTATACAGCGATCCTATCAGATTTTTACAATTCCCTGCATTCGAGTAAAGCACATTGAGTTAACCACGCTCGATATTCTATCTATTCGGACGTTTGGCTAGAGATTACTATATGTTTCCATGCACAAACGGTGATTCTCAAACTTTGAAATTTTCCTTTTATTTGAGTATTTTTATCATAGTATTATAGATGTATGATATGACGTTCAGTATAAGCAAGTAACGCAAAAATACACCCTTTTCTAACGGTCTGTTGACATAGCATTCACTTTAAAAAGCCAAGAACAACCAATAAAATGCGTGTTGCCAGTTCTTCAATATGGCAGTAAATGCTGGACAATATCATCAAAGATGAAGGAAAAACTTGAAGCAACTGAAACGTGCTTCTAAAGAAAGATGCTGCCAATATCATGGATCGAGCATGTGAGCAATGATGAGGTCTTAGAAATGATGGAAACAAAAAGAAAATTAATACTGATCATCAGGAAGAGACAGCTGAAGTTGCTGGAGCATGCAATGAGGAAAGAGGGCTTGGAGAACCTGATACTAACAGGCCAGATAGAGAGAAAAAGAGACAAGGGAAATCAACGGATAACATATTTGAAGAACCTAATCAGGTGGATGATGGAACGAGGGTTGCATGGTGTAACAGGAAAAGGCGTGGTAAGGGCCACCAGGGATAGGGCAGATAGGAGAAGAAAAATCTAGTCGTAGTTATCACAGTTACTCTTAAACTGACAATATTTCCTATGTGCTATAGTACTTCCAATAACTCAATATGATATCGGGTAGTAGATGTCAACCTATCCCGGAGTAGCCTTTGTGACCTCTATTCTTCTAGTAGGTCCTAATTTTTCCAAACGAGTGAGATTGCTTCATTGCTTGGCCTCCATGTCTTGGCATGTTGTTTTCGACTAAAATGCTTCATGCTCTACTCAAAAATTGGACTCAAACAATTCATGAATTTTTATTTCTGAAATACCCACCACTACTCAGAAAAGGAGAAATTCATAATCACTATAGACATGGTCTTAGTGCTTATGTCAAGAATAAGTTCCAGTGAGGCAGAGACTCGAAAAACGAGAGTTCTGAATTCAGATTTATGTGCACATACGTTGCCCTCATTCATAGACTTTTCTGTAATCGCTGTAGATCATCCACAGAAGATATTCTCTCTTATCACAACACAGTTAACATTAATATTTTCTATAATCACCGTAAAAGATACTTAGTACACTCAAGTATAATCAACGAAGAAGGTGAATACTACCATGATCTCTCCATAGCAGCGTACGAATTGCAACATATTAAGTCTACTTCTTCACAATATATTTCTGGATGTTATGCTAACCTTCTAGACCGCTTTCTCACCTCCTATCTTAACAATTGTTTCGTTGAAATGTAACCTCACCGAGGAACCGAGGACATTACATTGATCAATGTAAAATTTGCTATTTCCAATTTCTTAGAACAATCTTCCAATACATCAATACTGACTGGGAAAAATATGGTAATTTACTGCTTTCAGTGTGAGTGAAGCCTTGAAAATGCTTAAACACCTGTGCAAAAGCCATCTAAGCCAATTTTGAAAACAAACATAAAAACTGGCACCTGCAAGATCTGGAATATATCACATATGATCCTCAACAGAGACAAATTTTCCGTGCATTCCATCACAGATAATCCCTACGTCATCTCCACTACATCCGATAATACTAGAAGCTTTGCAATTAAATTTGCCTCTAACTCAGCACTAGATAAAACGGGCCATCCTCTACCTAAATCTACTAATCTCATGGAACAAAACGTTGCAATATCAGTATCGGATTGGAAAGTTCCCAGAATTATAAAACGACTTGACTCTACGAAGGCTGTTGGCCCGGATGATATTTCTGTAGCTCTTCGTAAGAACCTTATGACAGAGCTATTCCCAATCTTGGAAAATTTGTTAACAGCTACATGAAGGCAGGTCTATAGCCGATTCCAAATGTATCCCCAGTTATCACCGTCGCGATATCACGATAACTTCTTGATGCTATCATTAACAAGGTTGTCAATCACTTCAACAGTAACAGCCACAGTTGCCATTTTAATGCTATGTAATAACGATCTACCACAGAACAATCTTCTAGTGAACCCCGACGATAACACGGTTTATGGGAGTACCAACAAAAACTTAGATAACCAGAACCTTGCAACAGAGTTCACGCCCAACCTACGTCGCACAGCTCACTGGAGGAGGAACAGGCTTGTAATATTCAATACTTCTTAATAATGAGATTAATAAATCTTCATCATTACACATCATATTCTGACTTTTTTTTCGCTCGTATTGCAACGTTGGAAGAAGGCCCCTTGTCTGCAATGTCTATCAAAACTCCAGCTTACACCAAATCTCAATTGAAACGCCTATATATATTTAAAGATGTTGGGAAAATAGACGGCTACTATACTGCTACAGAAAATATCTAGATACACCTTCAAAACTATATATTTCCAGATGCCAGATCAGAAAAAATGGAGCATTGTTGGCGTATATATGCACGTCATGTTTAATCTTCAATTTCCACTTTCGACATAGTTCAAAAATATTTGCGTGGCCTTTTGACTGTTAATTTATCTTTCATCCCCTTTCGCACAGACGGAACGTTGCTAGCCCCTCTACCCATATTTTATGTTACAAGATTTCCGTGGTTCCACCAATCCAGACATCACAACTAGGACAGGCCATGCCACAAGTCGCCTCATCATTGTTTCCTTCATTAGGAGTAAATTTCACTGGGACATAATCTTCCTTAGAACTGTTGCAGTATAGAAATGACTCCGGAGATTATGCTTTCCGGCATACGACAACCTTAATCTCTTCAAGTCTAGATATTCTATCCTACATATCCTCAAAACATGCAAATCTTACTACCACCCTGTTATTTCTTACAACATCATCCCCATTCATTAACCCCTAACTTGAATTTTATTGAAGAGAAAATAGTAACACATACAAATAAATAAAATAATTCAACTTACTTGGCCTGATTTCGCAAAGTTTGACCAAATGACCTAATATCAGAATTAGATTTTAGAAAGCATTTAAACAACCCTCCCTACATCTGTGCGCGTATGTTAGTGTGAGTGTGCATAGGTATGTTTGTTACATGCTTGGCAATATATAGAGACGAAATGAACTATTACATTCCATTGTGTATTTACTTGATTGGAGCTATGTTTATAAGTTTTTTTCGACCAGACACTTTTCTAAATTTTCCGACTAATTCTTTTAACATCTATTCTTAGTCTTTTTAACCACTTCTTCATATGTACTCAGATAAAAGATGAATTTTCTAGCAAGCATATGTTTTTGTAAATTAATGATCGTGAACAACGATATGCAAATATTTTATATCATCATAAACAAAAATTAAATCCATGCAATTCCAGTTATGGCTTTTAGATATTTTGTATTATTTATTACTTAATAATTTCTTTCTTTCTTTTACAGTTTGTCATTATTTTTTAATTAACAAATACTTTCACGGCTTCTGCTCTGATGAACTTAGCTCACTGGTTCCCCCTAAATATGATTTTCCTGGAGTCACAAGATTAGCAACTAGGTTCTACCTTTTATTGTGAAACCGATAAATTATAAACGCAAATTCTACTCCATCAGCTTCTTTTCTAGCACTTCCCGCCTGTAGAATTCCATTCCGCTTACTGGCTTTCCCAACAGCTACAATCTTCAAGAATTCAAATATAAAGTCAATAGTCATCCCCTGTCCCACTCACTTGCATCCGCTCTCTCATGCTCTTTTCTCAGTCCATCCCACTCTCATCAGTATTCTCATCCTCTCTTACCCTCTTCCTGACACCCCATGTAAACTGTCACTCTTTTTCATAACATTCCTTCTATGTTACATAGAAGGAATGTTATGAACAGTGGCAGTAAAATGCCTTTTTAGGGCGACACTATTATAAAAACAATATTCCACTTCTTTATCTGTCTTTACCTTGATTTTCTCTCATTTAAACGCTTATCATTGTTTTAATTCATCAATAGGATTATTATTTTCTTACACCAAAAATCTGAGAAAAAAATCAATGTATATTTCCATAAAACAATTTTATATATGTCGTTTCTTTCGTCTATATTTATTGTTTGATTTTCTCAATTTCTAACGCTTCTGTTTTATATCGTTTATTTCTTTTCTTGTCTTATTCAAACTTACATATATGTTCAGTCCAAAATTCGCTATCGTTTAAAATCTACAGCATCAACATTGAGTATAAGATTCAGCTTTTTTGTTTTCAAGTGAAAATAAACCGCAAAATTATTCAATTCTTTTTTTAGTAATATTTTCTGCTTTTAAAATCCTAATTCTTCACATTCACCTTCTAGTCCTCGTCTTTCATTCTTCTCTACTTTAAGTTACCAGGTTTCTTTTTTCATTTTTTTCTTCCCTATTTATATTATCTCAGTGCCCCACCAAACTCTTATCACCGCTGACACCCTTTCTTTCCGGCTTCCATCATTATATTCTTCCCGAATCGAAAATATTAGAAAATACAAAAGTCATTAAAATTTGTTCGTCTTATTTCAGCCCCTGTCCAAAACATCCAACAGACACTCATCTTGTACTACCCTTCTTCAATTCCCATCTACCTCCCGCAAATATTACCACCTCTGCCATAGACCTTCTTTGACCAGATGCATCCCACCCATGTTTCAATTTCTCATCAGCAACTATCCAACGTTATTACTGCAACCATATCCTACCGTGATTCTCCAAAATGTTCTATACATTTTTTATAAATATTATTACGCCTCAAATACTGTCAACATCATGAGCAATATCGTTGCTTATCTTTGAGGATTATCATTGTTGAAATCATTATGATTGTCACCATTATAATCACCATAATAAAAATCAGTCATTCGGTGTTCTAAGAAAGTAATTCGACTACAGTTAATAATTCAACGAGAAGTTCAAATATTTAAACATAGAAAATGAATTAACATCAGTTTTAAAATAATTCACACTTTATTTTATAAAATTATAGAATAGAAAAATATAAAAAATGAGTATATATATATATATATATATATATATATATATATGCCTCTGTGCGTATGTGAATATGTGTGCTTGTGTGTTTTTGCTAAATCAGTATTTCATTTTGTATTATTTTCTGGTTTTTATAATTATGTTTGTTAAAAATGTTTGATTTTATAATTTTTAAAAGTTAATTCAATGCCGCTTATTAGTTTAGGAACTTTTGAAAAATCTATTTTCGAAGAAATTTAAATATTTTTCTTTTGTTTAAGTTTTAAGTATGACCTCTTTGCTATTTATGAAAAAATAATTAACTTTTAAGACATTCCAGAGTACATTTAAAAAAACTTCTGCCTCTTTAATTTTACCAGTTAGTTTTGTATTCAGTTAGAAAAATATTTACATATTCTTCAGTGGGTAAATATATACTTTGTATAACACAATTCATATTGAATGACAATATATTGTCAACTAGTCGCGAAAATACGTCTTGTTACCATAATAACAAAATATCATAAATTTTAAACGCGATCAGGCCAATAGCATTTTCTTTCCCTTCAAATGTCTTGTTAGTTTTCTTTCAAAATTTTCAAGATTTAAATATAAAAGTTATGATAGTTACTTTTAGTCAAGAAGTTGTATCCAAGGGAGACAATTTGATATTGTTTATTAAAATGCGGCAGTAGGATATTTATATGACAATATAAATATAGATATATTATTTTACTGATATTAATAATGATAATTATTATCTTATCTTTATTATTATTATAGCTATTAATATTTAATTATAAGAAAACACAGTAATATATATATATATATATAAATATATATATATATATATATATATATATATATATATATATATATAAGTAAATTAACCTAGTGAGCCAACAAACCTACCAAGGTTTCACCTAAACGGATCTTCAAGCATGTATGCATATCGTTATGTAAGCATGCTTCATTGAAATTGAATGATATAGACATATGTCTATTTATAGGATGATCTTGGCGGAGGTCGAAAATGTTTGGTTTAACAAAACTACGGAGCCTCCCTTGAATAATTTAATCTAGAAGGTATTATTTTAAGAATGTATAGATAATATGATATATGCACATAATATATATATATATATATATGTATATATATATATATATATATATATATATATATATATATATATATATATATGCCCGTACCAATTTATTTTGTGATAACTCATCTATCTATCTATCTATCTATCTATCTATCTATTTATAGAATTAATTGAGATTATGTTGTCATTTAATTGAGTTGGGTCATGCCGACTTTGAAGTTTTGTTAGAGCACCGTTATGATATCTTTCCCGTCAGGGTTGAATTTTCAATCTACTGTTGAATCCCTGTTATTTTTTGTCCTTATTTACCTAGTGCTTGGTGTAATTTAATATTTTAATATGGGAACAGTCCAAAGGTGGTTAATTGTTTTTGATTGCTTTTGTTGCGTTCACTTCTTTTTAGTGTTGCATTATTTTCTTTTTATTGTGAAGGAGGATAATTTATTTTTAAACAGAAAATAATATAACAACCACCAACCGGAATAAAACTCATAAACATAAATAAACACACACACAACCAAAAAAACTTAACTATGAAAATTTTTGAAGTGGTCACAGAGTAAAAAAAGTGGTCAACCTAAATGACTAAAAGAAACCAACTGACTAAAAAGCTATTGAGGCGCACAATAAAAATCAATTAATCGAAATCTACAACCTGCATAATAAAAAGAAAATAATTAAAAATCGAAAGTTTTGCTCTGACGAGTGAAGACAAATGCCATCAGGAAACTTCGAATCCAGCATGACTTTGCTCAGTTAAGTGTCCACAGTATTTGCATTCATCTTATTTACTCTCTCTCCCTCTCTCTCTCTCTCTCTAACTGATATCGAGCACTTTACAAAAAAAACCTACTTGCCTAAATATCCTTTTATGAGTAAAGAACTGAAAAAAAAATTCTTGGTACTAAGCATTAGCTCAAGTCAATACTATATATATATATATATATATATATATATATATATATATATATATATATATATATATTAAAAAATATCACCAGTAATATATTAAATGTTAAATATATAAATTAAATCTAGCAATATATTTTTGGAAAAAATATTACCAGGTATATATTTTTGAAAAGAAAAATATTACCATTTCTACATTAAAAAAATACTAGCAATATATTTAAATCGCAACAAAAAACCTCACCACAAAATTATAAGCATGACGCCTCATGTAAAAACTGATTTTTCACAAAGAATACATTCTCTATTCATATAACTTTATTGTAAGTATCTTGCCGGCATTAAATAACTCATTGAGGTTGATATACCGTACAGTTCAGTATGTCACAGTTTCTCGTCCTTACCTTTTTAGGACAAACTAATTAATTATTCATTGGTTATTGGAATCTTATTTAATCGATAGCATATTCAGGAAAAATTGAGCATGGGAAATTATAAGAAATATTTTATAATCTGTGAACTAAAAACAATCTTTTTACTTACAAATGTTTATTTCCATCAGTTTTGGACGTTAAATGTAAAGTAGTTATAAAATTAATCATCATAAGCAAGGTTCATGGTTCATTAATTTTTCAGTGTCTTTGAAATTAGCATGTTTATAAAGTTAAAGAAACTTTTATTCTTTTATTTGAAAATCACAATTAGCTTCTGGAGTATATATTATTTTATATATTTTTTTATTCATGAGATTTTAGTCTTTTTTATGAAAATATCTCGCAGAAACTTTTCCTGTCTCTTTTTTGTGAAATTTGGTTTATCTTTTCAGTATTATAATCACAATCATGCAAAATTAAAAATTATGATATAATCACATACATGCAGAATTTATTTTAAATTATTTCTTTCATTAACGAATTATATATATAGTTCAATACACATGCGTAAATAATCAGAAAATAGGATTTTTTATGAGGAAATTCATGGTATGGAGCATGAAGAAATAAGTGTTGAAAAACTAGATTTTCTCGCTGTAAATTGGAAGACATTTATTTGACACAAACGTCGCACAAAGCATTTCATTCATACGATAAGACTTATAAAAACGTGCATTCATTTTTCTTTGTGTATCTGTCTGAAGCAATTTGCATAAGAATTCATGTAAATGTTCCAAAATAATTTTCATATAGTCTTAAATTGATGGCATGAAATCGATCTCAGATATCCAACTTCTGAATCTGGTATAATAATCGGAGCGGTACGTTTAGTAATGTTCATAACAAATTTGTGTTGCTTGCATTTATTTAACGCTGCATGATGACGCGATACGATCATTCTGAAAGGTTAAGATAGTTGTGTCTTTGCCGACAGGGGATAATGATCATTATTTGAGACTCAATAAAATTTGTGCTTAGTATATATTTTCTTATTAATCTTAAAATCTATGGTTATTTAATATCTATCCATTTATCTATCTAGAAAGATAGATATATTCATAAAATCTATATATACATACACACATACATATACGCGCTTTCGCATACAAATACATACAAATATATTAATAGAACGGCACTGAATATTCTTTGGGATATTTTAATTGAGAAACAGTAGAACAAAGAAGACATCATGACTATTAGATTTACACCTCAAAAATAAAAAGATGAAAAATAAGAAAGCAAATATGTATTTTTATAAATGATTTTCAGGTTGAACGAATCAAAACCCCCTATAAACTGTAATATTGAGCAGAGGTTTAAATCAGTTGTGAGTATCGAGATAGACATGGGGAAAAAATTGTTGCTTGTTAAAATTCTTTCCTTTCTGTCATTGAACTTCCCTCCTTTTCACAATTTTGACGACCTTAGCACATGATCAGGTTAAGAGGCTCGTCCCTTGTTCCCTGTTTAGGATGTGGTTTCCGGCTTTCTCTTTTCCAATCTTCTCACTTTTTTTTTTTTCAATTGGAGTAGATAGATCTATCTATCGCCCGGTTCACACTCCACCCACGTCTATTGAACAGGTTAAGAGGCTCATCCCTTGTTCCCTGTTTAGGATGTGGTTTCCGGCTTTATCTTTTCCAATCTTTTCACTATTACGTAGCCCCCTGCACATCAGTGGCGTTACCGCCTTGCTCGGGGTGATACGATTAAAAAAAAAGTAATTAATCTTTCTATTTAAGACTGTCAAATAAATTATACATACATTGATATTTTTCTCTCACTCAACCAAATGACATTTTAAATATTTAAAGGATTTTGTATTAAGTTGTATATATGAACGAAAAATATACGAAATGCTTTCTCATGAATTCCTGCATGAAGCATTTTATGCACAAAATTTACTTATTTAAGCAATATATTTGAAATTCTAAGTTAAATTCTATCATGCAGAGAAAGAAAATATTTTCCTCTTAATTATGTGGGAATGAAGTGAGTATAGAAAATTTTCGTATGTTTACTTCCAGTGTCTCTAACAAATGTTCCAATATAAAAGAATTTGTTTTCGATCTTTTGGAATAAATCAATAATTAATATAACTATTTTATAGATCTGAGCATTATTCGCTGCCACTGGGTTTTAAGTAATTTATTTTAAGATTAAAATATCCAGAAATAAAATTAAGTTGGTTTTTGAATAAAAGTTTCAATAGAGTAGTCAATGGTAGCCAGAAAAGAGTTAGTAATCCAGCTTCAGTTCTCAACAATTTATTTGGTTTCTCTGCTTAACATCAAGTCAAAAACATGAGAAAACATTTTGTGAAGAAATGTATAAGCGAAACGATTGGAAATTATGAAAATTTGTATTAACTGCCAGGCTCAAATTGCCTACTAAAATCAAATCGAAGTAAAACTAATTAAAATTTTACCTGAGATTTTCACAATGTGATTATATATTTTCTTGAAGTAAAAAGTCACTACACGAGTTTCTGATACAATTCACTGAATTTGGGTTTAAATTGAAATATGATATCTGTTTTAAGTAAACGTAAAATCCCTTAACATTCGATTAGGGTGTAGGGTACATTCATCATAGTGAAGTAGTTTGACGAGGTTACACAATGCTGAAAACAATTAATTTAAATATTTACGCAAGAAACCATAGAAAAGTTTTAATACGATTAAATATCTGTTAATCAGTATGTTCTTTAACTTACTGAAATTGGATTAACTAGAAATACTCTTAAATCCTTAAATAATTTTGTCTCGCCTAAATAAAACGTTATCTCTGTAATTAATTATTGGGGTTTATCTGCAAATTACATTTACATATTTAAATGAAGAGCTGACGAGAACTTAAAAATTTTTGCTTATTTTATAATATCTAAATCGTTTTTAAATTTTCAATAGGATTACATTTTGAAAGATTTCGACACAATTCGGATTTTAGATTGATGTAAAATTAAATTATTTACGATTGTTTTCTGTAATCAGTTTTTCCAAACATTATGCACCGGAATATAACATACATAAAACATACTTGTAAAATAAAATCAGCAAATTTATAATCCTTTAAAAATTTACTTACTATTTTTAATTCAGGAATTCATTAAATATTCTAAAATCTTGGTCTATCATTCAAACGGCAAAATCCTCCTAAATACAAGAAAAACAGCGATTATGATTTTCAATTATATTATTTCATGACATTAAGAGGATGGAACAAAGAGATTATTGCTTTATGAAAAATATTTACTACGTTCTGAGAAAGAATTATTAAAGCGATTTTAGTGTTAAGAAGAAAAAGGGATTCTGTAGAAACTAATTCCAATCACTGAGAAACAACTAAAGAGAATGTACTATTTTCAAATAGATCATAACAGATTCTGCATCGAAAAAGCTACTGAATGAACTTAATACTGGATGTGTTAATATATATTGTAATCATAAATAACTGAGCAATGGAATGATTATTTGCTACAATAAAATAAGAAGTAAACGTTTTGGTTCGTGAGAAACAGGATATTTCCTAAATTTTTTAAAACATGAGATCAATCATAATATGCAAGCATATAAAGTGTATAATATCGAAAGCAACCGCAACAAATATTTTACAATTAATATTGAATTGTACCATTGTAAATTAAATACAGATGATTACTTATATCCATTTTCTTTAATTACCTCTACTTTATTTGACATTGTGTCGCTTATTGCCATTTTCTGAGGCAGAACATTTGAAACAGCAGTAGCAGACTCAGTGATTGAACTTGATCTGGTATGCAAAAAAAAAAAAAAAAAGAAAGAAAGAAATCAAGTTGTTCAAGACATCCTTTGAAAAATAAAGACAAACAATAGGGAAGGGCAATGGAGAATAAGACAACTAAAATATCAGGAAACATGCTAGATATTGACAACCTCTTTAGTAGATCTGGTATAGATATAAATAAGATTTGGGAGACATTAATTAAGAAAGAGTGGATATTTTAAACCAGTATCTTTTAAGAATAGAGATTAGTGTTAAGGTTAAAAATTACCCCAGTAGATTGTTCAAGGTATCCTTAACTTTGCAATAAAAGTCTGTTTTTTTCTGGTACTAAAAAGGCATATAAATTGGTCCAATAAAAGATATGGACATGCAAAGGTAAATATCGTAAGGAAAATTATATGATTATACATATAACCAAAGCATAGAAAATGAAGTGAAAACAATCTACATCAATGAATTTAATAAACTGGAAAGTTCAAATTTCCAAGAAGAGATTTATAGTGCTAGAGCGAAACTGTACAGATCATATTGAAAAATTAATACATTTCTATGAAAATAATTTTAATATTTCGCAAAATAAATAAATAAATAATATATATATATATATATATATATATATATATATATATAAATTCAAACCTCACAGGATCGTATGATCATTTAGGTGAATTGGATTAGCTTTATTGGTGGTCTTTAATATTTTAAAAAATTCAAGAATTTATTTCAATGTATGTGTGTGTGTAGGGGTATAGAAACCGGAAGAAAGCGTCAGAAAAGAAAAGGAAAAGCGAAGGCAAAGAAATGGAGCAACGAAAGGAAGGGAGGAAAAAGAAAAAAGAAAGAAGGAAGGTGGGAAGGAGAAAAGAAGAAAGGAGAGTAGGGGAGATTGATAGTTATAAATAAAAAAAAGATAAAAATGAATATAACAAGAAAGATGACAGGCTTATCTCGGCTTTGACAAATTTAAAAAAAAAATCCTGTTTCAAAGTAAAATAAGGTCTGACATTTTTGGAGATCAAATTAATTTACCTTAGGAATACAAACAGTAAAAAGGTTTCTTTACCCACGAACACATTCAACAATTTTTCGAATTTTCCATAATATTAAAAATCACCGGTTAAGCGAATTCAATTTGCCAAAATAATAATATGATCCTGGATATTTAGAATTTTTATATGTAACAAAATATATATTGGATCTGTAAATAAATAATTGTCATTACATTTAGCCCTCTGGCTGGATAAGTTTTAATATTTTTAACAAATTTTAAATACTTAAAGTATTGAAATGCAATCAATGATGCTTTACGAAAAATGTAAGCATATTACACGAAATATTTCAATGAATGCATCCTTTTGGAAAGACATATTATTGTTTAAAATGATAGGAAATCAATGTCTTTAATCGAAATTCAGGAAACAGTGAATGAATGGATAGGCAAGAAACAATAAATTTTAAAGAAATCTGAGGAAGAAATTTCTCCGATAAAGGCCACTTTTTTCTGGGTCGAGGTCCACAGTAATATTAACCCGAGCAGATCAACGGGTTACCCGTTCAAGTCTCCAGATTGAATAAGCGTTCCAGGCTTTTTGTCAAAAGCCTCTCCACAACGACATCACCATTAACCTTACACGAGAACAAGGAATGTAGTTGAAGTGTGTTATTAACAAATGATGTATGGAATTATTAGTTCATTTCTATTATTTTATTTTTATTTAATCCTTTTATTTTATGTTTTTGTATTTTTCCAAATCTTCAGGCACTTCCTAAGGATAAGAAAGTGTTTTCCACTCCTTACCACCATCCTTATATACACTTTTGTTCTTGCAAACGAATTTTCATGAAAGGGCATATCACTCGGTTTCAACTTCGCTTGTAAGGCCCCAGCAAAATGCAAATGAAGTTTAAGAGACATTTTCTGGATGATTCACGCCACTTCCTCTCTTTCTTTATTGTAGTTTTCTCTTGCCTCAATTATTCCATCTTCGTTATTTTTTTCTTTTTTCAATTATTTACTTGCAATGCTTTGCTTCAAGAAATCAAAATAAATAAAGGAATAGAAATTGATAAAAAGCATAAAGGTTTATGACAATTCAGCAAAAGGGTAAAATGATGATGGCATTAGTGTTGCTGATTCTGCCAGAAAAGTGTAAGTAATAAAAATAATGTTTATAAAATGTATTAGGATTATTGATATGTATGAAGGCATATCTCTATGTAATGTATAACATTATGTATGAGTTTGTTTGTTTATGGAAATGCTTATGCTTATATAGAAATGTCGAGATTTTTCTAATTATTTTTAATAAAATATACATTTGTTTTAGAGTAACAATATCATTAATGGTAGGTTTTATTAAATGTTATTAATATTAAAAAACATCAAATTTTTGTTATGCTGAGTGTGTCTATATAAATGCTTATTTAATAAAATGCCTATTAATGATTGACTTTTAAAATTTGTAACATTTTTGTCTATGGAAGAAACTAATGAATTAATATAACAAAGGGATCCACTGTAATTCTTTGTGTATATGAAATTGTATGAGCAAACAGAATACTAATTTTACTCACTATTTATTATAACATTTTTATCATAACAAAATATATAAATTTAGGTTTATTAATGCTGGCAGTCTACTTGCTCCTTAGTCGAATTTTTTCAAGAAAAATTGGTGGTAGCACATTTTTCAGAAAAAATATTATATTTATATATAAATATTTTGAAAAATATGACAAAATCGATTAATTATTTTAAACTGAGTCAAACAAGTAATGTTTTAAAATAATAAGTCAGTATACCGGAATGAGATTAAAAGTGAATCTCAAAATATTTTGAAAAAATAAATATTAAAAACGGAAATCATGTTTATTGTTATTTACTCATGTTATTTTTATTTAATCTTTCCACAATAATGATCAAATTCTTGAAAGCAATACATATAGTTCCGTGGTTTATAACTTTGATAATGAAAGAAATAATACTAGATATGCCAGTAAGAATTGCATGCAGAAGAGTAAAAATATAGATTAATAAGAACTAAGAAGAGAAAGAAAGGTACTCGACAGAATATATAACATAACTGTATCTCTGTATGACTATATATATAGTATCTAATCGTTAATAAACTATTCTCATTTGATATCATGAAGATGTTGGATGGACCTTGCATAAGCTGTTATAGAATTATGCCACCCGAAGTGTTGAGCTTAGTTAATACTAACAGGCTTTGGTTATGCGTATCCAATATTGTATGTATAAAAACAGGCCGAGAAGGTTTTATCACTATAAAACACACACACACACACACACACACACACACACACACACACACACACACACACACACACACACACAGGTGTATTTATGCATATAGCTATAAAGATTGCATGGTGAAAAAAGAAAACGAAGCACACGAAGCAGTAGCTTGATAAACAATAAGTACATAATTCGTTTGTATGCAATCATGAATATATATATATATATATATATATATATATATATATATAACGCGATACGCACTTACACACAAACAAGCATGTATATATATATACAATATACATACATGCTACTAGGAATATTCTATCATATATATATATATATATATATATATATGTATGTGTGTGTGTGTGTGTGCTTATGTTTCTGTGTATGTAAGTATAATTCAGTTCACTAAAAATGAAACAGATATGCTTATATACGCATAGACTTAATATAAAATCCCCTGTTATATTTGTGCGCTCGTGGGCATGTGTATTTTTGCCTCTATGTGTGTGTGTATGTTCTTTTATGCATGTAATATGTCGTGCAGTTCTTCAATTCTTTAATGACAGCATAGCGAAGAATCTTAACAGGTCAAAGTTTACGAAACGAATATCTGCGAAGCTGAATATTAAAAACATTTTTTCTTCTTTCGATTAAGATTATCCAAAGTTCAATCTGAGACAATTCTGTCTAATGAACATTTTCCATTGGATTTCCCACCTCCGAAACGGCGCTTCCACGTGTAGCTCGAATCTTTACTTATCTTTCACGCGTAACTCTTCACTGATTGGCTGTTATTTCCAAGGGCGTTAATGCAAGTCTACAATGGTAATTGTCTGCAAGAAAGTAAAAAACAGAAAAACAAACAATCTAAAAAACAACAATGGATTTAGGCAGAGTAAGGGACACGAACATTTCACCTTAACGAAAAACTCTTTTGGTATAAAATTCGTTTGGACCAATGCTCTTTAATTAATACGTCTGGCAGCAGAGTCCGGTGTCAAGATCTTTTGGAAAGTTGGCACAAAGTTACTTTGTTCTCCTAATTAATACCTTTGATGTAGAAGCCATAGTAAAAAAGTGATATCATGAATTTCTCACTTAGATTGAGTAGATAGTGATAGTATATGCAAATGTGTTTGTCATTCATGTGCATACACGCATACATATTGTAATACTCCTATACATATGGATGTTATCTAGAAAGTTATATTTATATAACAGGCAAAATATTTAGTGATAGATAGATAGATAGATAGATAGATAGATAGATAGATAGATAGAGCATGCCATACAAATATTTTGGACTTACAAATTAAAATGATTATACACCTTCATTTGATTATGTTGTTAAGATTGTTTCGATTAGGGTCTTATCAGTTTATGTGAATCTTGAGGTTTGAAAAATAAGTTGTTGCGTTTTCTTATGTGTAATAGAACGTACACCAGTTTAAGCAGCGTGATGCTAAAAAATGGACATGCAAAACTGGGACAATAAAAGACCTGAGATGATAAAATCATGATAATATGCAAATCTTGAGATAAGAATTGTTCCATCTTATTAACATGACTTCTAGGTGCCTTGTCAAGATATTCTACTTTAACATTGGTGAAGATTTTATCTCAAGCAATAAGCTTAATTTTCATCCGGAAAAAAACAAAAAAAAAACCAAAAAAAAAACAAAAAAACAAACAAACAAAAATAAACATAGAAGTACAAGAAGGTAATCATTTTGAAGAAATAACTCAACGATAGATAGCCAGGCGACAGAGAAAACCAACCCATTGATGTTTGTACAACAAAAACCGAAAGATCATACAAGCGAGACAAGTTAGATGAGTGTAAGATTCTCAGAGACTTAGGAGGTAATCCAAGCAAACAGACATGTGAAGCTTTAATTTAATAGAGTAATAGAGTAATATAATCTAGAAAATTGTTTAGATATACTACGATTTCATGGGTAATACGTATTTCGTAGATAAGCCTGCTGCTCGTCAGACCCAAATGATACAACAGTTAATATTCAAAATAATCCAGGAAGAAATCACATCCAGACACTCACGTGCCCAAATCGAGCAGGTTTGTTTGCGAAATACGTATTACCCATGAAATTGTGTGATATATATATATATATATATATATATATATATATATATATATATATATATTAACCAGAGATTTATTATATTGATTAGTGTCAGTTTAATAAAAATATGTTTTGCCTAAATTTAATTCATATCAGTATAAAGTAGAGTTAGAAAGGTCATTACCTCTGCTCTTTCTTTTTAAATATGGCGTGGAGCTAACTATTCTCGACCGTACACACTTCCAAAATATTTGATAATTTGCGTTCCTATCTTGTCAAATTGAACAAAACGAGAACTCTTTAGCATCATTTAAGTTAGATAGAAAAAGCGAGCAAATCAACCAGAGAGAGATGGAAGGAAAGAAAACCACTCGTTTATTTTCTTTTTCATTTGAGTTAGAGAATTTATACTTAGCCTAGTCAATTAATATTCGAATCTAAATAAAATAGTATATTAAGTACACTTTCGAGAAAGATGAACACAGATTTAAGATAAGAATCCTTACCCAACAAGAGTTGACAAGAGTTGACAAGCGATCAGTCTATTTCAAGCGAAGGCAATTCATTTTATATCGTTATTATCTATCCATCTATATCCCTGTCTACAATAATAGCAGCTTTAAATTATGTGTGTATATAGATATGCGTGGTTATTGTATTCATGTTTGTTATAAATTGCCAACTAGGATACAAAAATAGTTTTGGCTTTCGTTTACTTTATTTTCAGTGAAATAACATAAATTCGTATTAAAATAACAAGAGAATGAGATGAAAGTTCCGGCATTTTGGTATTTGTATATTTTACACATTTCTTTTATGAGTTTCGCAAATTTTAACTCAGAAAATATACACAAGTCCTGCAAAAAGCATGCAAAATTATATGTTACGACTAACAAATTGTCTTGAAAGCTAATTACCGAGAGTGAGAAAAAGAAACATTGCTCAATGGGAATACTTGCCGTTTATTTACAAGGAAATATTTGGCAGTCATTCGATTGAAATTCATCTAAATTCATCCTCTTTAAAAAATTATCAGAAAAATTGGTTTCTTAAGCCCAGTAGATGTAATCTCACATTCCAGTATTGATGAGGGGTTTTCTTTCTAAAATTTTATTTCAAATAGTGTAGAATATCAACTTCTTGGTGCCATGTATGGAATCCATATGAAAGTTTCGAAATCACTAGGCCAGTTAAGAGCAAGACAAGAGTTTTCAGGTTGATATTTTGTTTTTGTAGCAATTTGTGTTCTTGGGTAAAATTACGTCTGGCTTATTCAATTTCCTTTCCTCTCATACTAAATTAGTTATAACTGAGCTGTACACCGTGTTTTATGAAGTGCTAATTATTTATTAATTCTGCATCCGGAACTTTTCTGGTGAATTCAGGGTATGGGCTATCAATGCTTTGATTCCATTTCCAGATATGTTTCTTTTTGGAAAAGTTCATCTTGAGTTGTATTTCTTGGAAAACTTGATAAAGGAAGTTGATTTTCTGTTCAAGATCATTGCTATCCCAATTATGAATGCCTATGACATTAGCTTATCCACCATCTCATCCTCAGTACATTGGTCTGGGGAAGGAACCAGTATGTTTGTCTTCTGTTGGTAGATTGATGTGGGATACATGTAATATTTCGTAGATCAATGCAATTCCTCTATTAGATCGATGCATTCAGTGGATTCGGAACTTGGAAGGAGTTTTTTAAATGGATGAGAAGAGGAAGACTCTATTGACGTTGATATATACTGCTGTGAGGCAGGAAAAATAGGTCTAAAGTTTCATATAAGAGAGGTCAACAATTCCTTGTTTGTTTGTGACATATATGTCATCATCCCTTACCATAACGAAAATCATATTGAATCGTAAGAAGTTGACTCTCATGAATGGATTATGGCCAGTTAATATAATGTTCAATTATAGGTTCACCATAAAGGATCCAACTGAAACACATTTGTATGTGTGAGGATTTTGACGGCTAACTTTCTGATTCCATAATGCATTAATGCATGATAAAATCTACTTTTTGGAGATGCATTTCATAAAATATAGAAACTGGTTATTGAATTCGGAGAGAAACAAAGGTATTTTTTAAAAGTTCAACAGATAAAGAACAATACCTAAGAAGTAAGGGCATCACAATGGTCCCTTTACGAAACTTAGAAGTCGGTATAACTCTGCTCAGTTAAATGACAAACATCTCCACATTAATCTTTTTTATAATCGTTTTACCTCAAGCAATATATTACTGCCACTGGTGTGCAGGGTGTTACATAAGAGGAGAATGAAGAAAAAAAATCAGGTCGTAGAATGGATAAAAGAAGAATAGAAACACTGGTGTGAAGAGAGCTGCGTGAGAGTAGAGTGGAATCGGGAAATTCTAATACCTTTTTCCTGTTCTCTCTGTAGTAGAGTTTATTCTTATGCTTTTTTTATTACTTTCTTTCCCTTTACTTTTTCTTTTTCTTTCTTGATTTCTCATCTTTTTTCTTCCCTCTTTCTTTATTCTTTTTTCTTGGTTAATTGCTTTTACAAAGACTGAAAATTTTCCAGGAATGGAAAGTGAAGTGTTCTTTTCATAAAATCAATTTTTTAAAATAATAGCATCATTGTTAACTACCTGATGAGGCACTGTTTTTTTTTCAATGTCAAAACACAATGTACAATTTTGTAGTAGTTTTATTAAATGTTCTAATGTAATGAAAATAATAATAATAATAATAATAATAATAATAATAATATATAATCATCCACAGACAGACCTATTTCGTTGTATCCCAGCTCATCAGTGCGGTTAGACATTCGATTGCTTCTAACCAAGATTGACACCCGACCGAATTGACATCAGTCGGCGATACTACCACTTAGCTATGGGCTCTCGGTAGAGGAAGGCGGACTTTAGCGTGTTATATACAATATATGTATATAAATATCGTAGATATAATTTATTAATAAATACTGAAAGGTATAAAATTTAATTAAAAAAGCAAGAAAAGATTATAATTAAATTACTATTTTTTCTGTCGTGCAACATACGCTTGACATTCTGAAAAATACTCTCGACGTTCTGCAAAATAACTTGAAAAAAAAGCTTGAATTTCGAATATCACTTAAAGTAACATAGACATTTTTGTCATTATATTGTACTAGTAAACAGAATGTACGTTTTGTTAAGTCTGGTGTTGGTTAAGCTTGCATGATGTCAGTTTCAGTAAAAAAGCAAAATCAAAATGAAATTTAGATTTATTCATAATTACACAAAAATAAGATGGATAGTGTTTGGATAGTGACTGGGAATGCGAAATAGAAGAGCCGAGTTCGAATTTCACTCGTTACAATGACATACTCGAATTTTTTCTTGAGAAAGGCATGAATCCATTTGTTGCACCCTAAATCCTGCTATGGAGTAAATAGTAGGACTTGTCTTTGGAAAAATCACTGTTATTCTAAAAAGTTGGTAATGTAATATATACTCAAAATACAATTGGTTGATAAGCATTACAAAATAAATCCGTCTATCAACATATTGTCAAATCGTCTCCGAATCAGACAAAAATCGATCTTTGGTGTATGATATTCAGGATCCGATGGGTAAATTGACACCACTTTATATTTTTAAAATTTCGCGCATGAGCGTTATATGCTTTTGATTTTGTCGACTGCTCACTATAGGAGCATGTATGAAGAAAAAAGCATCATTGACGCAATCACTCCACTAAACATTTAGAAACTAATTGCTGTGCTACCTGACAATCTTGCTAGAAGTGCCAATATGAACATTCCAGTATGTTTAGGTGTCAACCTAAGAAGAGAACAGAGGATTCACTAGTGATGTTGGCGTTATGCGCCAACTCATCTTCCCAGAGGGCCTCAGATTGAAAGGAGGCTTACATCATTGGAGGCTTACATCAAGTGCCTTGAGAAGGTAGTGCTACTATGGATTATTTGATTTAAATAGAAATCTTTCTCTTAAACATGTGTATCTACATGTAATTAATCATGTCTGCCACTGTGGATCATAATATATATATATATATATATATATATATATATATATAAAATCCCGTTTAAATCTGGTCATAACACATTACATTGCATTTAAATATATGGTTCTGTTAACCTTTCGAGCTCTCACGCGGTGTGACGTCATAGAACCGCATTAAAAATTTACGAACTACGTTTGATATTTGTTAACTGTTATTGTTGCTTAGCAAAGTTTTATGGCAACACAAAATAAAATCGACTTTATATATATATATATATATATATATATATATATATATACTCTCCTCGAGAAATATTTGAAAGAAAGATTAATTCCTTTGTTTTTAATGCTAAGTGAAACATTCGAATAGAAATCAAAAGATGAATGTGAAGCAAATGTTCGGAATTTAAGCTTTTATTTCTTAGTCTGTGATTCATAGACATCAAAAATACTTACAGTCTTCATTTGTGATACTTTTACAGACTTTTAATGCAGACTCTTTGAGTATGACTTTTTTCGATGCGTTTTATTTTTTCAGGAGATGAAATCTATGTTCTATTCGATTATGATCCGTTAATTGAATCAGCCATTCTAAAACTGTTCACTTTCCTCAGTGTTGAAGTCCCTAGAAGTGTTGGCAGTACATTTTGGTTTATTGTCTTGCTGCATGATAAACTTCTACCTGATTCATTTGGATGTAATTCTCTGTAAATTGTCAGACAAAATCTTTGTGAAAACTTCTGAAAATATATTGCTGCTAGCATCATGGGTTACATTATTAATAAATATAAATAATCCTTTTGCAGAAGCAGCCATACAAGCCTATACCAAGACACTACCTCGATCATGTCTCACCGATAAGCTTGTTTGCTTGGGATCATAAGCAGATCCTTTCTTTCGAAACAATTTAACCTTTTCATCGCTTTGGTAGAAATTGATCAGTCTATAAAACTTTTTTCAGAACTTTGTCACTCATCTCTGTACACCCTTGCAAATTCCAATCTGGCCTTCCGATTCTTATTGCTGATCAGTGTTTTACATCTTGTAGTAGAGCCTCTAGATTTCTGCTCTCGAAGTCTTTTTCGAAAAATGCAGAATCTTCACTTCTGCACTGTGGCAGTTAATGTCACTTTCTTGGAGTTGTTTTTCTCATCGCACATATCACAATGTTTCTTTCCTTATCTGCTGTTGTTTTCCTTGGCCGACCTGTTGTATGCCTGTTGCTCAGTAAAGTAACACTTTCTTTTTCAGCATATTCCAAATTTTTATGTTGGCTATGCCCAATATTTCTACAATGGCTCTAATCAATTTTCCTTCTTTTCTAAGCTTCAGAATAGCTGGCTTTTCTCCTATAGACATCTCTCTTTTTCATGTTAGTCAACTTCCTTTAACAAGGAATACGGTATTTATTAATGAAAAACCAAGAGTAAAACAAAGAGTAGTTATTGCTATATAATGTTTAAACAATCAATCAAAAAGTCAAATTCATCTTGGAACTGAAATTTATCTATTAAGTTAGTGTATAATAAATCGTTCAAAAATGTTAGTGATATCTGAAGGGGCAAATGAATAACTGAAAATGCCTTTCTGAAAGTAAATAAAGTATTAATGGGGAGACGATCGAAAAAATTGCTGAACTGCTATGAAATATGCAATCTTATATTTACGACTATAAATGATAGATTTTAACTAACTTTTCTGCCAAAGAATGCTGAGAATTTCATGAACATAACATGAGAACAACGAGGAAGTTTTAAAGAAGAAGTAGAAGGAAAATGATACTTATACACAGAAAGATACAACTGCATTTTCGCGGATAAATATTAATTTTTATTTTAACAACTTAGTCAAGTTCTATATAAATATTTTTAAATGATGACATAATAATGTAAGTTTTCTTTAAAAGATGAGATCAATACCATGCACCGATTTTTGACAGAGTAGGATTTTTGGACTGCGTTGTCCTTCAAATGTTATTGTTTAAATTGTTAGAAAATGGTAAGCTTCATATTTTTCACTATTTGAACAATTTAGTTTATGCACAACTTTTTCTGAAGTTGAATAATTAACGTACTCTGTTTCTTTTTTCATGGCTTCTTTAGAATTTTTGTTTAAATTTTTTTACTTTACATTTTTTTATCTTTCTTTTCGAACTTTTTCTTTCTCTCTTTGTTACACACCTTTTCTTCTGTCATAAATTTGAACTCCTTCAATTGCTTGTAAGTCAATGGTTCATTAAATTAGGTCAACCTGCCTCTTTTGGTCAATGGTTCGGCGAAGATTATCTAGTTCGTCTAAACAGTAAATAGTTAGTCATCAACAAAAGTAACATCTGTGATATATCAAGAATAAGTTTAAGTTTTCCCCCACATGCCCACCTAGTATTTCTAAAATTGGCCCATTAAGCAGTGTGTTTCCCTAAAAAAGCAGCGTGCAACTATCGATAGCTTACTAGAGACTGGTGTTATTACCCTTGATGTTTGATATATATTTATCGCTTTTGACACATGCAGAAACATACGAATGGAAAACTCATTCAAACGTTCCTTCAGTCTGATTCATGCATTATTTACAACTTAATTCTGATGAGTGCATACTGTGTTTCTTTCGAATCACCATAATTCTCAATGGTCTGTAACCACGTCTCATATGATTCAAAAAGATATCTAACAAAATATTCTCAATATTTGCAATATTTTATTCGGCCATTTGTTTTCACACTTTTCTTGTTCGTGTAATCGTAATATTAAGTAGTCATTGTCTGTATTGTAAAACGCTTCTTTTTTAAAGAAATATCTCTAATATATTTAGATTAATTCATTTTTAAATTTATTTCTTATACTTTTTTAATTTGCATCGGTACTTTCATGATTATTTGATCTTTGTATTTTCTGTCGAGTGGATTATTCTGTGGATGTTATTCAAACATATAGTTTAATTTACCTTTACTTTCGTTACTTATAATTTCCTTCTATATGTACTTTTACAATTATAGAGAAATCATAAGTAGAAATATTTTATCAGTGTGTTGTAAAATTTATGACAATATAGACCCAAGGAATCTTTCTTTCTTTGCATTTTCTTATCTTCAGCTCGAAATAAAATGCATTCATTTCATTTCTCATATATTTCCTTCCTATTTCTTCTTTTATTCTTATTCAGAATTTAACTTTCCTTCTTCTATTCTTGCACTCATTTTTCATTCACTAGTTAAGTATTCTACTACCTCTTCTTACATTTTTCTCTTTGAACACTATCTATAATTTTCTAATATTTCATTCTTCTTTTTTTTAGCTCGTTTTCTTTCTTTCTTGAAAGATTACCTTTATTTATTTCTTCGTTTAAGTGGAAAGCAGTCGTCAAAACTATATCTGATTATTTTCTCACTGTGGCCATTTATTTCATAATTTCACCTTCTTCAACATACTTTTCTTATTTTCATTCACTTCTCCGTTGTTTATTTTTTGCATTTTTTGTCTCACACATCTTTGCCGTCTTATAGATTTATGATACTTTCGTTTTTATTCCATCTTTTTTCTTTTACATTTCCTTTTTTTCATCAATTCCTTACTTTCTTCTGTATTTTATTTCACTTTCTATTATGATTTGATTTATTTTTCTAACTTTCTATATCTTTTAATTTCTTTCCATAATTATCTTCCTTAATTTCTTCTTCGTTTCGCCGGCTTTCTCGTTATTTCGTTTTATTCTACCTTAAATTTAAGGTGTACATCTGATTGCTCGATTCAGTTCGAACCGACCATTCAGCCAATCGAAAATCAAAGAAAAAGAACATCAAAATTTATATTAATTTTTAGCTTCTCCTTTTATCCCTTTTTCGTTCTCACTCCATCACACGTGTTATCATTTACAGACATAAGTAGAAAAAGAGTACATTCGCACATTTAAAAATATATATCCTCCGTAATATGTTTAACGTTTCAGATTCTTTCAATTTCTTACGTTAATATATTCTGACTTTTCTATCTGGCCAGCTAAAAATTTGTGCATAATGCGCCATCGCCGCATTTTGTGTTCATGCTAATAAATTCTATTCTTATACCCTAGTTCTTGTTTCTTACCCATATGCAATTTTTCTTCTTTTTCATAAAGGCTATCAACTGCCAGTAAGCAGCTAGTGCGAAATGATCACGCATTTATAGTGTGAAAGTGGGCAGATATTCTACTCAAGTCAATTCACCTAGATTCACTCGTCTTCTTTACATTGTTGCATTGATCTGTTCGATTATGGCAGTTATTTAACTTTCCTTTTTTCTTTGGCTAGCATTTTTTCTGGAACAGTTTGTGGGTTGCCAGTTTATACGCCAATACATGGGAGTGGCGAGAAAGACAGAAAGAACTCCGAAATGAAAATAGACTAAAAAAAAATGCGTGTGAATGAGAATTACAGTTCCGAGGTTGGATAAAGGAGGCATTGTCTGTTGAATAGCTGTTTCATTGGCCATAGATACTACACACACACACACACACACACACACACACACACACACACACACACACACACACATTATATATATATATATATATATATATATATATATATATATACACGGAAACACATATATACATATATAAATGTATAAGAAGTATTTCTATTTTTGTGAATATAAGCAAACGAATTCATTTCATAGACTGTGCTTATATATATATTATATATATATATATATATATATATATATTATACGCTGAAAATGCATCGAAAAATTTGTTATGCTTATGCAATGGCTAAGCGTTGCCTTAATACATCTATGAATATATACAATGCATGCCTTCCGAGACCAAAACGAGGACGCACTTATACATGTTCCTTTCTGTTTAGATTCAGTAACGTACACAGTGATTTGAGTATACATTCTATATACATATATACATTTTAGCATATAATATTTCTGTTACTTACACAAGAGCTTAGGTGTTAAAAAAACCCATACGTCACTCCCTCTCTCACTCATATATATATATATATATATATATATATATATATATATATAAAATGCAAATTTACCGATATTATATTTTAAGTATCTATTGACAAGAGACCGGCATGTTATTTAATATATGAAAGCATATGACTGTATTTAACTATATCTGTTATCTGGAAAATAAAGCGACTTTTTATTAATTTTCTCACTTTATGTCTTCGCCGGTATATCTTCCAGCCCTACAACTATTAAATGATTATATTGGTATGCAAGATTAGTTTCATAACTATACAACTTGAAGTATTCATTTTAATGGATATATTTAGCATTATATATATATATATATATATGCGTTTATATGTTTTTGTGTGCTGAATGTATATAGGCAGCAAATGATAATTTAATCATGCATTGTTGAAGAAAAATATCACTTAATGACTACGAATTTCATTTAATTTCTCTCATTATAAATAATGATTAAAACAGTCGATATCTGGAAACCTTAAGAATTCATATACAGTGTGTGATGGATAAAAAGTAGCCATTTTATATTTATAATTTCGCGCATGTCCGTTGTTTGTCTTTGATTTTGTCGACTACACAGTATAAAATGGCACCGTTTGTACATAGAAGAGCTCCATGATGCAATTAAGTTTGCCAGATATTAGGAAACTCTAATATGAACATTTTAATCTGTGGACAGAGAAGAGGATTCGGAAAGATTTGGATAATATATCAAGTCAACATAACGTTGTTTAGATTAATCACTAGTGATGATGACGTTATGGTTCCAATCAACTTCTGAAATTGAATCAGACTCAACACGGAGGACTACATCAAGTGCCTTGAGGAGGTTGTGCTGTCATGAGTAAAGAAAATGGCTAATGGAAGAGACTGTATCTGGTAACATGAATCTGCACCATGACAAACAAGCACCAAAAATGATGGTTGTCAGGCAATTTCTTCGATCACATCAACCCTTATATCTAGCCATCTATTTTCCCAAACTACAACCCTCTTGATTATGATACGTGACCCAGTTGAGCGAGATACCAACAAAACTCCTTGCAACATCAATGATAAATTGAAGACAAGGACTATGGCAGTCTTCACCAACTTAAAGAAGGAGACTGTCCAGAAAAGATGCAGGAGAATTCGAAGTCGTTTGAAGGCTGTGGTTGAAGCAATAACAATTTTATTAAATAAATTTATTTTTTTGAGCTTTAAAGTAATTTTGTGTAATTTTGGTTAATATATATGTTAAAGTGAGATATCAGTTTTATTTTCATTTTTGCGTCATTTATGCAACAATTTATCCACCGCAGCCTATTTTCTCTGAAGATTTCTTTTGACATCAAGTGAGAGGAATTCATGAATTGATAAAAAACGTTGATAAAAATATGTTAAATAAGTAAATTAAGTTATACATTATTAGAGAAATATGAATATATTCAACGAAAAAACAGTCTGTTATCAATTTAGAAAATGAATATTGTCTCGAATAAAATATTTTCAAACGGGACTCTATTTTAGAAGCATTAAAATGACTATTATTTCCCCAGTGGTCGACTTTAATGTGTCTTTCGTTTTTGGGGGGCTGTTCGTTGGTCTCCCTATAAGCTCTTCCACAGTAATGCAAGAGTACATGAAGGTCATATTATAGGAATGAGGGTGACATGATCTTCAGATAAGTGATAATCCAATCTTGAATAACATGCACATGTTCAACACGGCGGAATCCTGCTGAATACATAAAGTCACTCTCTCTCTCCTTCCACTGGTTGAAAACTTTGTCAACTTTGGCATCGTTCCTGACACGATGTAAGAGTCTAGCATAGTATTCGTTCCTCATTATCACGAGTAACAATAAACCACATGAAATTCGTGTGCATCATTGTGAGAAAACCCGTGTGGTCGGCGCAAATCTATCTGCGTCTCTTTTAATTTTATGTGTCACATTGGAAGCTAGCATAACGCTCAAGATACGTTTAAAGGATAAAAATTATTATAAATAATTAAGTTTATATATATATATATATATATATATATATATATAACCAGAGCAGATATAAGCAACCCTTCAAGGAGAGCGTCAGTTTTACGGTTTATACATATATATATATATATTATTTATTCATAAATTATAACATGGATATGTTACAATATCACTACAAAAGTAGCTATTCTGTTTCGACACTTTTGTGTCTTGTCAAGTGATGTGATAGTTCTTAAGTGAATGGTTTATGAGTGTAGTGATATTTTAACATATCCATGTTATAATTTATGAATAAATAATATTATTAGCTCTACTTTTGTATTGAGCACTTTTTTAAAAATAGTGTTTCTTGAAACAAGGAATATTATTCCAACAATACTTGATATATATATATATATATATATAGCACTATTTGTTAACCTCTCAATCTTTCTATCTCATACTCTCTTTTGCTTTGTGGACCTGCCATATATATGTGTGTGTGTGTGTGTGTGTGTGTGTGTGCGCGTGTGTGTGTGTGTGTGTGTGTGTGTGTGTGTGTGTGTGTGTTTGTGTGTGTGTGTGTGTGCCTTTGTATCGTTGTTTCTGCATGTGTAAAAAGTGATACTGAAAATGTAATCAGCCCAGAATATTTTTTAAATTTGCCCAAAGGTATAGACTATCTTATAAATCCTTTAGATGTACGGAAATTGAATAATGGATCAGTCAATCCGTGGTGTGACTAAGGGTTATTTGGATTTTTATCTGACATTTTCACTTTGAAATGTTTGGAGTTTGTGATTAATCGTCTAGTGTATTGACAAGAAAGAAGATTGATTTGAAAAGTATTTCTCGTGCACAATAAATGATTTTTCTCATTAGGTTTTGAAATTATTCTCTCTCTCTCTCTCTCTCTCTCTCTCTCTATATATATATATATATATATATATATATATATATGTCTGTATGTGTATGTCTCTCTGTGTTTCTACGTACATATATTGTTGTCTTTAAATTCTAAACGTGTTTTTTTATGTTCATAAGAATCCATATATAACGAAGAAAATTGTTTTTATTTTTACATCTATCGAATTTAAATTTGCATTCTTACATATGGAAGGTATAACCTTTCAAGTGAGATATGTAAATGTGTATAAATATATGTTCATAGCTCTTTCATAGGTCTGTCTTTTCAGATAGGTTCTGTTTTGCAGTTCCTTTTTATATAGACACATGGATCGAAGATTTGGCCAGCAAAACTGATATTTACTTGCAACAATATTCACTGGATCAAAGGAACGTTGTTGAAAAATATGAAGATCAAGATGATAAGAAAACTGGTGGCGAGTCAAGATGGGCATTGTGTGAAAGTGAAAGAAAGAAAGATTGCAAGGAGACGAAAAGAACAGCAAAAAGAAAAATATCTAAGGTAAACTATAGAGCTTCGGAAAGGAGAAAAGGAATACGCCAAGTGATAGAAAGAAACGAAGAAATCCAATGCTGGGAGAAAAGCTTACAATGTGAAAAAAAATGGGGAATCATCATTGAGAGAATTAAAGAAGGAAGTGGTGGTAAAAAGATAAATTCGCAAATACAGTAAAGAATGAAAGAAGGAAAAAAAGAATTGCAACAAACGAAAGAAGAAAACTTGTTCAAAGTAAATAATAAAGTGGTTATGGAATAAGAAACGCACGCACAAAAATACACGAGGATAAAATAACGTTCATATTTGTCTGCATAAGCAAGTAAAAAAAGACAGCCGACAATTGATATGAAGAGAAGAGAGAGGATAAAGTGTGTTGGGAAGAAAGAAGCTAGCAATATCTTTTAAACAGCATGTTTCTTGTGGTGAAAGTAGTAACAATTGAAAAGCTGTGGAAATATATGAGAGAGAGAAAGGCTAGACAATGAGAGAGAAGAAGAGAGAGAGAGGGAGGGAATGAGCGAAGGAAAGGGAGTTTGCTGGAGATGAAAAATAGTGAGATATATAGAATGCAATTCTTGGAAATTAAAATATTTGAAGAAATTAATATAGGGAAATGCAGAAATACATGGACGAAAAAAGCTAAACACATGAGATTAAGAAAATAGGTAAAAAGCGTAGGTAAAAGTAATCTAAAAGAAAATTCAAGATGTTTACAGTTGTATAATTCACGATTTAATATATAGATTTAGAATATAATTTTTGCAAATGGTCGGCAAAATTTTTATTCATTTTGATTACACATCAATTCGATGGTGAATGGTAACGTTAGCGCTAGCATATATGTCTACACGGTTGTTTTCTTCGTGCATCTTTTCATAATGAGATATCTTTGTATTAAAGATATATTGGATGATGATGATGATGATGATGATGATGATGATGATGATGATGATGATGATGATGATGATTGCGTTAGTTTTGAATTAGATGTAAACATAGCATTGGTAATATCTGGTGCAAGAAGAATGATATGACGAATGCGCTTTCAGTTACTTTCAAAGAATAAATAAGATGTTCTAAAATCATCGAACTCGAAGGATAATTGAAAGAAGAGAAAAATATATTCAGAGAAATGGAACAATCGATTTCAATAGAGAAAGAAAGTTAAAGCTTCCAAGCTTTAACTTAAAGATAAGTTAAAAAAGAATAAAAAGAAATTGAACTATTAGCAAAAGGGTTATTTTAATATATGAGAAGAGATAGAAAGATGACAAGAAAAAAGAGCAATAAAAAGTACCGAACACATTTCTAATAATAAAGTCTCACCAATATAAGGCTCAAGAGCCACTTAAGGTAGAGGTGACTGTTAAAATGGTTATGATTAATGTGATGTGTGGTGGGAAGTGAAGATTATGAGTTTAAAGAGGATAAATTAACGATTGACCATTGACAGGAAAAGGTTAAGATTATCGTATCCACCCGCGAGTGTTTTTCACAAAGTAGTTGTTGTTGTTAGGAAAACGCTGTTTGATCGGAATCACCATACATTTGCAACACAGAGATAATAATGGCAATTCGATTCTGTGAAAGTAGCGTGAAGTGTCCTAGTTGTAAATGTCGGAACTGGTGGAACAAAAGAATAGCGTTCATCTGAACATTTTCATGAAAATAGCGATACAGTAGCCCTTGGTAAAGATGTTACAAAGTGCAGAATAAGTGTCGAAGAAAAGATTATGAGAGCAGAATTAAAAGCTTAGTAGCTATGAGTCAAATAAAGTTATATAGTGTAGGCAAAGAAAATATAAAGAGGAAAGTTATTAGCGAGAAGAAAATTAGGCGCATAATTACGTGAGAGAGAATTCAATTGAATCTAAAGAAAAGCTGGAAAAGAGATGAAGAAACTTAGAAAAAAGAGAATGTGAGAAAGAATAAAAAATGAAGATGTCGCAAACAATAAGGATGAAGAGAATAATAAGAGATGTCACAAGGAAAGAAAAAGAAAGTGATATCGTGGTAATGAAGTAAAAGAAAATGAACGAAACGAAACCAAGACATAAAAGACAAAGAAGATTTTAGCTAAGAGAAAGGACTATTAGGAGAAAAGAAAAATGTCGTCACTGACAGCACGTACACAAAGGAATGAATAAAAATGGAAGATCAAAGTGTAAGAAAATGGTGGTCAAAAACGGTATTGAGCGTGAAGTGGGAGGGAATGAAAAGGGAGAGAGGTGTTAGAAAGAAAGGGAGAACAGGGAGTCTATCGAAAAAGTTTTAAGCAGATCAAGGAGGAAAGTGCGTAAGAAAGCTCGGAGGCGAATGGTTGCGGTAATAGATGCGCAAATATGGTAAAGGAGATCGGATGTACGATGAAAAAGACTTTTTTTTTTGTATAATAGAAAGAATAAAAAGAAAAGAAGACAAGAAACAAGTAAATATATACGAAAAAATGAAATAAATGAGGGAAACGAGAAAGAAAATTACCGGGAAAAGGCTTTGTTCAATGGCGATAGCAAGAAGAAATTGCGAAAAAGAATAAATAAAATAAAATAAAAATAATATAAACTTTTCGCATTTTTTAACAGCGGCATCTTTCTACATTTAGATTAACAATGGGTACTAGAGGACGGACAGCAAAGGGCCAACAACACACGATGCAAAAATCCCCCTCTCTGTCTTTCCATTTCTATTTCCTTATACCGCATCCTTTCTATGTATTTACTGTCTACATATCTCCCCTTCTTATATCGTCTGTATTATATTTTCCTTTATTTCATTGCATTCTTCGCTGCTTTCATTCTGGATCGAGATTGCCATTAACGTTCGATCGGAGGGAATCTCTCTTTTCCAGTTAGTTTCCGACGCCATCTTAACTAGACGTTACCGCTATTTCTATCTCCTATCAATTTCACTTACATATAATCACAACAATCATAACTTATGCAACATGGTTACCATTTTTAACAACTGATCAGCCAAGAATATAAGAAAAATGCCAGGCCATATTTTTAACCAAAATGAACATACTTGCAACATAATAAATTTTATTTTGTTATGGATACCTTTTAAAACAAAATGTCACCAATAATCTAAACAGAATTTCACATTTTGATTGACGTAAACTAAGGGATGAAGCATCACATTTTTTGCCTCATGCGCCAGATGATTTTATAATATCTTGCAACTGAAAAGTAGTCAAGATTACTAGCAAAAGAAAAGTTCGCAAAGTGAATGATGGTTAAAATTTGAGTAATTTCTCTTTATAAGTCATGAAGAGAAAAAATCAAGCATTCTTCTCCTTCTTCTACTTCTTTATCTTATTATTATTATTATTATTATTATTATTATTAGTTCCCTAGTTCACATGAGATTTTTTCTGGTTATCCTTGGTAACTGAAAGGCGGCAATTTTCTCAATTTTCTGGCACATTTCTCAGGATGCTCGCAGATTTGTGTCAAACACGAATCAGATTAATCCATTCACCGTTCTAGTTTCATTTTTCACCATTTCATTCACTCAAGTTATTAAGGAGATGGCACTTCATGTTCTGTAGACTAAATTTTCCGGTTAAATATCCCAATAATATTTTTGGTTTTCACTCAGAAATGTGTTGGTTCAAACATGTCTATCATGAAGCCATTCTGCTTTATACGAAAACATTATAAATAAGAGGACACCCCACCTCACAAATAGACAAAGGTTTCGAACTAGCAGACAAAATACCGTTAGAATCCCTCCGGAATCCCCCACCCCAAAAAAAAACAAAACAAGAAAAACACGAAAAAGAAGAAAACATTCTAGCATTCCACTCACAACAAGAAAATCCAGAATTATTCACAAAGATCAAAACCCACATTGAATTACTCAACAATACTGAAAAAATAAAAGACTGCTTAAAAACAACCAAAATGATTCACAGCAAACGCCAGCACCAAAATTTAAAAGACATCCTAAGCTCATCGAAATTCGAACAACAACACACAGTACAGGGGTCACAAAATGCAAAAAAAAGATGTTGAGTATGCAACATAATGATAGAAGGAAAACACTGACAGTTCGAAAACGCAACTACATTCGAAATAAAATCGCATCTGAGCTGCAACTCGAAAAATGTAGTTTACGCTCTAAAATGCAACAAATACGCAAAGATATACATGAGAGCGACACAATGCTTGAATAATAGAATTTCTCTTCATAGAAGCAATATAAAATCGCATAACCGTAAATTATATGTTTCCCAACATTTGAATGAATGGGGTGATGGCAAATTCAAAGTTATACCCATATATCAAAACACAGATTACAAAATATTAATAATGCAGAAAGAAAGATTCATAAAAAATACAAGTCTTCACTCAACAAAACAACATAAAAAACACCCACACACACCGAAAAACATACAGACACACACACATACACACACACATACACACACCCACATACATAAGCACACACCAAATTCAAAAGATAACCCAAGCAATAAAAAAGAACCAGATAACCCATAAAACTATTCTAAAACATAAAATCGAAATAAAGAAAACGCTCACACACACCAAATTCAAAACACCGTCAAAGCAATAAAAACAATCGACTGACCGATGAAATGGATTATAGATAAGCAAAGGCGACTAGAAGATAATTTTAACATATTAAAAATATAACCCCACACCAAAATAATTTCCAAGAGGGGTAAGCACTTGATTCATTCATCTGTTTATTTATTTATCTGTTTACCTATTTATACACGTGCTGATGTGGAAAAACAGAGAACATTCAACGTGCCAACATTTGATTCATTTTATCTTATTTTATTTTAATTGACTGATTTTATTTATTTTCTTTTTTTTTCTACTTACTTATTCATAAAACAACAACCTGGCCATCAGAAACAAAAAGGAACCCCTTTACGTAAAGCTACAAATTTATTCACCTGAAGAGAGTCAATCTTAGACTCGAAACACGTGTAGCGTCACAAATACCATTATGGAAACTTAATGTATCATAACATGTATAATAACAACAACAATAAATATACACTTTAATGAAAACGTTCACGGCCTCTCATACTTCTATACCAATTTCTCTCGTTGCAACAACCCTATTTCTTTTTCCAATATATATATATATATTAAATTTCATGTATTTTGGCAGCAAAATTTCTTTTAAACATGCCAGGTTAAATAAGTTGCAAACCTAATATTTGCTTATTTGTAATAAAATCCGTTCATACAGGCGGATAATCTTTTCCGTATTACAATAGAATGAATTCTAATGAACGATAGCAATTAGTCAACTGTTATATTTGAAGCAGAAAAAAGGAACAGTAATTTTTAGCAACAAAGCTTTTGCGGTTATTCTTTGTTACCATAACTCCCACCCCTAAAGATGATCTCGGAAAGAGGTCGAAAGTACTTGGGTACCTTGATAAATGAATGATAATCCGTCAAAATTACAGCTCATTTCTGACATCTTTCAATTGTAATACACGAAAGATTATTCGTGAGTATGAACGGATTTTATTAAAAATTAAGCAGATGTTATATTTGCAATTTATTTAATATGACACACACACACACACACACACACACACATATATATATATATATATATATATATATATATATATATATATATTAATCTTTTCACACCAAAGAAAGCGATTAAGCGACCAGAACGCAAGGGGTTAAAGGAAGTTAAAATGGAAGAGAATGAGAAGACTGAGAATTTTGGGCTTAACAGAAGGAGGAAAAAGAAACAGAGTTCAAGAAAATGGAAGATGGTGATTTACATCGCATTTAATTCTTAAAAAAATTGTAGTCATCAGTTTACCAGAAATCGGAAAAGAATTCCACAGGTGAGAAGTGCAAGAAAAGAAACTGTTAGAGTAGACATGCTGCAGGAGCATCAGACTATATCTGGCAATAGTATTCAGTATACGGTCGAAAGGTAGATTCATAAATGTGCAAGATGGATTCTGACTGGAAAAATCTTCTGGCTCAAGAAAGTGAACCAACTTTCCTAGCTGTAGATGTAGTAATTGTTTAGATATAGCCTCCCCAGGCAAAACGCGAGGCCAAGAAGGCGTAGAGCGTTGATCCCCTAGAGTTACCATCAGCCATGCAGGCAGAAAATATCATTTGCTTCTGACGTTTGATCTGGAATTTTCACCGTATAATGTTCGATTAATGCGTTAAATATTTGCAATTAATTAAAGGAATAAACATGAAATATTTTATCATAAAAATGTGGAAGTCAGCACATTGTGAATTCCAGTATTGTTTAAATGTGAACGCCAACTGAGTGAAGGAAATATTTTTATCATTTGTAAATCCTAAAATTGTGAATGAAGCTATATTTTAGAAGTTAGAAACATTACATTGTTTTGTGCTACCATCAATCCTGGTCACCAAACCAATTCTTGTCAAAAAAAATATGCAAGTAAATGAAATATATCTCCAAATGCTTCTCGTCATTAAAGATGACAAGTTTCTTGTGATTGTCTTAGAATATTTTTATTTATTGATGATCTTAAAACATATAATTTTCATGAGTCACTTAATGTTGAAATTGATAAATTTTACTATCCGTCCGGAATTGATTCATGTACATTGTTTTCTTTTACGCATGCTCATCAACCTAATGCTCCCAATCTTCATGTACAAGTGTTGGGTGTCATTTATCAAAAAATTAAATAAAAAACAAATATTATCAGAAAAATATGGAATACTCTCCAGAAATTTTACTGTTAGATTTCATAACAGATTTTCTAACTAAATTTCTGTCATCAATTTTCGGTATGGCTATCTCTAATGTCAGAAGTCTAAGTCTAGGCTTACGAGATAACATTTTAAAACGCCAATAAATATTAGCTGTTCTACTAAAGATATAACAAAATTAAACTTTGTGTGTATAAATTACGTCTATATTTTAACCTAACATATTCTGTTTAGAGCGGTACATGAGCCAATTATAATGCAAAATAAAACAATTAGCCTAACTTCAAAAGCGCGACCAATTATATTTAATTACTTTTCTTTTAAAAAACATATCTTTGAATTAAATCGTGCCTCTTAATTATTTCAGTTCTGAGTCTTCTTTCATAGAGTTATGATAAATAAATCATATAAAAACATTTCAAAAGCAAAAATTATTTTAGTTTATTCATTTAACTTATTAGTCTCTGAATAATTTGGATTTAAATCGCAAATCACTATTTATTATTATTATTATTATTATTATTATTATTATTATTATTATTATTTACTGTATCCTTTAAAGCCTGTTGTTGAGCAAGCTTCTGCAGTGATTTCTTCTTGCTTTTTTTACTTGCGACATCAGCTCTATGAAATACTATACTATTTCTAATTATCTTTATCGTCTTGAATATCTGCCTTTAGCTATTGTAAAACGACTATTATCTTATTGCAATCAGTGTATTGGATAGCAATAAACGTTATTTAAAACGGAACTAATAATAATAAATTCTAGAATAAAACAACGCAATTAAGAAATAAAAACTAAAAATAATAACATTAATATTGCAAATAACAACGTCAGTTAAAAGTTTTCGTTATAAATCATCACACTGATATCAGCAATGATGATAGTGGTATAATAACAATCACATTCGTAATGTTGCTGAAGTATTTCTTAATAATAATAATATAATAATGATAATAATAATACATTTCCTGATGCTACATAAAAACTCAAATGATTAGTAATTTTGAATGTTTTATTTGGTAATTAACGCTGGTCTAGAGTAAATATCTCGTTTAGCGCCACAAATTTGCTAGTTATTAGCTTAAACTTAACCATTTGGTCTTATCTTTTAGGGGCTGAAACTGTGCATCTGTGTTCATTGGCGAGAGTAGTGGGCATGTGTCGATAGGACTTAAACATTGAAAGTTGAGTCTGGTTAACTTGGGTGTTACATATACATATTTGGGAACCTCTTCAATCAAAGATCATCTGAAATATGTTGGTTACTCGATCAAGTGGGTCTCACAAACAAGATTATTTTCTGTCTTATCAAAAACATTTACCATATCGTGCATGTTTGCTTGTGCTACATATGTCTGGTATACACTTAACTGACTGGTTGTCATGATGGGTATATTGGGATTAATATTTTTGTACCCGAGCATCACTTTGTTAGAGCGCTGGTATCTCACTTAATAATAATTAGAGCATAGAAAACAGTGAGAATAGTAATACCTGTACTAGAGGTTTGCTATTGGGGTAGGCTGTGATCATGGCATTCAATTACGCACAAATACCATAGGGAAAGTTATTAGTTTGTCTCTTCTATCCAATTATGGGTTAATTAATAGAACAGACTGGGTTCTATAGCTTTGGCTGGCAACCAGTCTACCGCAGAATGCAATGGCAACCTTCTGCGGGATAATCTTCTGCACAGTCATTCATGTCTCTTTCAAGACATGATCGTCCAAAGCGTGTATCACATATGGCACTTAACTTAAGTGACACTTGGTACATCTTTGCTAATTATTCACTATTGTTTCTCGACAGATTAACGGGTCAGATTTCCCCTTCGGTCAGCGAGAAATATGCTTCCTTCTATAACCATTCCTCTCCCGTAACTCTAACTGTCCTCTTTTTCCTACTGTTCCATCTGCCAATCTTTACAGAGGGGTTGTGACTCCTTATCTAATATACGGCCAGACTTTATAAAATTACGACTAATATTTCTTATCTTCCGGTTGAGTAGCACATGGTACAGAAATAATGTTTATTTATTTACATATATCTTTTTCCTTACATATGGACAGCGAGTAGTTGTTTTAAACTATTAGATCCCGATTTTACTGTTGATTGTCTCAAAACGGGCTGCACTTCACTCTATAATTTTATCATTTACAGTTCACTTGGCTAAGTCAATCGGGCATTGTGACATGCACAGAAACTCTAATAAATATCTGCATCTTCCGAATTGAACCTTCAAGTTTTCAAGATTATTACAAACCAAGTAAATATAAGGCACTCTGTGTGTGTATGTGTGTGTATATGTTTGTGTGTCTGCTTGAGTTGATAGGAACATGTCAAATGCAATCATGAAGACAATTCTTTCATCGGCATTTGTTAGGAAAAATCATAATAACGTTGCTGGAGATTAAAAATAGAAAAATAAGATCTTATTCAATAGATACAGAAATTAGAATTCTTTAAAGTTTCATCCCATGCAAATATAAAAGATGTTTTGGAAGATTATTTTAAAGCAACGCTAAAAAATCAATTAAATTGAATTTGATAGATAGATAGATAAGATAGATAGATAAGATAGATAGATGAGATAGATAGATAGATAGATAGATAAGATGAGATGAGATGAGATGAGATAGATAGATAGATAGATAGATAGATAGATAGATAGATAGATGCATACGCCCTGGTGTAAATTAATTGAACCAAAAAGAATAATGTTTTCCTAAGATCTTTCACACTTTGTCTGGTCACGTAGACATCGTCTCTTGGCGTTGTTTTTCTCTCTTGACTGCAGTGTGATCCAGGTTGTTTCTTCGCATTGATGTCTCGAATGACATTTTAAAAACTGACACCAACAATATCTGCGATCTCTTTGTAATGCTTGCCAGAGTGCCCGTGCAGTTATAATTTTCATAAGCTTCTTTGAATTAAAGACCATCGCAAACAATGACCGTAGGACAATTAATCAACAGTCGAGACAATAGTGTCTAAGCGAGAAAAAATCTGATGCAATCACGGATGACGCAATATTTTCCAAGGCGAAGCAAATTTAATCATGCACCCCAAAAGAGATTCATGTTGCTGCACACAACTGAAAATGACCTAAGATGCACACTCTGCTATTACAGTCAAAAACTGACTGTATGGCGAAAAAAAAAAAAATGAAACTAAAACTGTTGTTTCAATTAATTTGAATAAAGCTGTAAATGCATTTTGGTCTAAATATGTTTTTAAATGGAATTCTATTTATAAGTTTATATGGACAACATCTAAGTAAGTACTATCTACCCTCAACATCATGCGAAATTGTAGATCATATTTTTGAATGGATAACTTAATTTTACATAAAACTATATCTTTATTTCCATGGAATTTAAAATAACAAAAAACAAACTATCAAATATGCAATTCCGAATATTCTTTCATTAATATATAAATAAGAATACGAAAATATTTGTACAAATAAATGAGACTGTCTCTAAGATAAAAAGATGCACCTTTATTGTAGTAATACCGAAACATAATTCACTTTGTTCAAGACGCCCCAAAATATAGAAGCCGCCACAAGAAGACACGCTCGGTCATAAAATATCTATAAAAAAGTTTGAACAATGTCAAGATAACACTATCTATATCACATCAATGATGAATGGCCTGAGTTAATGGTTCTCAGAATAGGACATAACATTATGATTATTAGAGGCAAAAAACGCAGACTTTAAGACGTGAGTCAACATCAGTGCCTTCTTAGGTTAAACCTCAACGTTCTTGAGATCCGTACTTTTACTAATGCTGTTTGTCTTATTTTGTTCCTTATTTTATTTCTATCTTTTAGAAGGACATGATGAATGATTGTGTGCGTTATGTTTTTAATTACGCTCTTGTCAATAACTAATTTTAGAGATTTATTTAATCTTAATAAAAAGGAACATTCATTGAATGGATAAGGTAAGAAGAGAAATAATAGCAACTACAAATGGTTTTAAACCATGCAACGCATATTTTGATGCAATAATAATAATAACGAAAAAGAAAAGAATCCAATGAAAAGAAAGTAAATATGGCGAAAAAGTAGGTAAATACAGAAGGAAGAACTGCAGTAAAACCAAAAAGGATATCGACCCCAAAATAAAATAAAATAAAATAAATGGAAGGCAAAGTAAAATTGAAAAAATTAAAACGTACACAATAAGGAAGAAAGAAAGAAAGAAATTAAGAAAGAAAGAAAGAGAAACCAAAAAAGAAACAAAATTTAAATAATCAGATTTGAATGGATAAATTCATTGAACAGTATAGATTTTACTGTTGATACTAATCGGTGGGGCATCTGTTTGCAGTTAATCGTTCTTTTATCGAACGAAGCTGAAGAATTTTAGGTTTTTTCGGTTAAATATTTTAATAAAAAAATTGCAAATACTTAAAAACAAATAAGAAAATAAAAAAGTATTTTAAAATAACTGGAAATATAACATGTATCAAGAAAAATCAACAATATTTATATGTATATATAATACTGTGAATACATGTGTTCGTGTATATATCATGTAAGCATGAAATTTATGCTTGTGGGTATTTTAATTATATTATTTTGATATACGTTATTGCGTGCTAGAGAGTGAAAAGTTTTGATTACGAAATATAAACAAGGATGTCATTTTAAACATTTTGGTTTTGTTTGTGCACAAGCACTTAAGAGAATTAACTCGGTAATAAATCACCGTCCATTAAAAGTATTAGAAATTGAAAATATTGTCCGAAATATATAATGGAGAAAAGAAATCAAAATAGGTTGAAGTATACCATTAGGTTTTGAGATATTATTATTAAATATTTTAGTTATTTCAATAGGAAGTAAGAGAAGTTGCAGTAAACTATAGTTAAGAATCTATACTATGAATAGATTGTTGGATTTTCTAGAAAGATCACTATAGATAGACATTTATATGCACTTAAGATTGCATTATATTAACTGGAATAATAAACTCACACGCACACATGCACAAACATACACACATATATATATATGCTCTTAATCTATATATATACATTATATATATAACTTTTTACATATATGGTCATTTTATATATATATATATATATATATATATATAATCTTAAGTCTATAGTACGGCTCGGAGTTTAATGAACTAGCAATCAACAGAAATATTTTAATAGAAAAGTGCTCAATGTAATATAACAAATCTATTAAGTATATATTAATAAGTCTACATATTATCCTAAGTCTGTATTACGGCTCGGAGTTTCATGCACTATGCAATTATCAGGCGCATGCATAGAAAACTGTTATATTACATTGAGCATTGTACTATTAACACACTTCTGATGATTTTATAGTTCATGAAACTCCGAGATATAATATAGATGGGCTTACGGTCATATCACGTTGAGGGCTTAATGGTCACATCACGTTGAGGCCTTACGGTCATATCACGTTGAATACACAGGTTCTCGTTCGATCACCGAAGTTAAGTAACGTTGAGCTTGGTCAGTACTTAGGGGGTGACCGCTTAGGAATACCAGGTGCTGTAAGTGTTTATTGACGGATGTGCGTTGTGGTGCAGTGAATGTCAGCCCCAAAAGAGAAATCGGTGAGCCGAGTTCGAATTTCAGTTGAATGCCCTGCATTCACTTACAGGCTAGTACTCTTGGAAAAGATATTGAATTCGTCCCTTCCCTCCAGTTATGGTTTAAATAACAGATCCCAATGAAACTTTCTCCGACGGGGAGGAAGCTAGCTCAATCCAACTAGGGTGCATGCGGCTTGGACACACACAATTGTACATGTACGATAATATATATATATATATATATATATATATATATATATATATATATTAATCGTTTCACCCCAAGCAAGTCATTACGCAGGGGTTACATAGGGTCGGGGAAGTGATGAGAAAGATATAGGAAATGTCAGAAGAAGGGTAATAGACGGATAAGGATACCGAGAATGAGGGTTGGTTAGGTGGTGAGAGTGTTTGAGAGAATAGATGCAAGTTAGTGTGTTAGGAGGTGTCCATTGACCTTATATTTAAACTCCTGGAGATTGTCGCTGTCGGGGAAGCAGGCATGTGGAAGGGAATTCCACAGGCGGAAAGTGCAAACAAAGAAGCTGTTGGAGTAGAAATTACGGTTATATCTTATCTGTTTCCCTGTAAAAGGATGGGACCTAGTTGCTAATCTATTATCTCGTTTAAATTCGTACCTATGCGGCACCAGTGACCCAAGTTCATGGGAGCAGAAGCCATGAAAGTACTTATAGAAGAGGCACAGGGAAGCCACGTCACGCCGGTGAGAGAGTGGTTGCAGCCGGTCCGCCAAGTCAGGATCGATCACGTTACAGATTCTTCGCTGTATTTTGTCAACAATCCCGAGAAGAGTAGCAGGGACCCCCGTCCAGATGTTGCAGCAGTATTGAATACACGGGCGGATGGTAGATTTGTATATGTGCAGGACAGATTCACACGGGAAAAATTTCCGGGCCATGCACAGAGAACCGACTTTCATAGCAGCGGACTTAGCAATGGATTTGACATAGTCATTCCATTTGAGGTCCGCCGAGAGTGTAAGTCCAAGGAGGCGTAGTGTTTTACTCTCAGGGAGACAAGTCTGTTCCATGCTAATGGGAGTTAGGTGTGATTGTCTATGATGGTTAATTGATAGCAGCTTTGTTTTGGAAAGATTGAAATTCACGAGCCATTTCCTACCCCAGTCCACTATGGATTGGAGGTCCTTTTCAAGCTCGGCAGCGAGGTTTGCTTTGTCGCCCACATTGGGTTTTTGTTCGAGGCGAGAGTAAATTGGGGTGTTATCGGCGTACATGCCTGCTTGAGATCTAATGGCATCTGGGAGATCATTAATGTAGATCAGAAAGAGCGTGGGACCTATGATAGAACCTTGAGGGACGCCAGCGTTCGTATGGTAGTTTTGGGAGGCATGTCCGTTTAATACTACCTTCAATGTGCAGTTAGAGAGGAATGACTGGATTAGATCAAGCAAATGTCCAGTTATACCATAGCTCAGCAGTTTGCATAAAAGACCAGCTTGCCAGACTCGTCGAACGCTTTGGAGATATCCAAGGCAACGGTTGGTGCTTCGCCATTCTTGTTGAGAGCCTGGTATATGTACTCGGTAATGGTCGTTAGCATATCAGCAGTAGACCTGGTAAAGCGGAAACCGTAACCCAGGATTGAAACCCGACCGAATTGGCGTCACTCGGAGATTCTACCTCTGAGCTACGGGAACTCGGAAGAAGACTATATATATATAAACATATCTATATTTTCATACAAATATGCACATATCTATATATAGTTTTACATATATAAGCATATATATGGTCATGTATATGCACATATATGTATTGTCATATATATGCACATATATCTGGTCATATATCCACATATATATGGTCTTATATTTTTTTCTTTTTTATAATCTTATAGCCCCAAGCAAGGGATTATACTGCCACTGTTGTGCAGCTGGTTACATAGGAAGAAAGTTATGAGAAGGTGTGACAGAATACAGGGGGTGTCAGGAAGCGGATAGGAGAGGGATGAGAACACTTCAGAAATGAAATGAGAGAGAGGATGCAAGTTAGTGAGATAGGAAATGACGAATTTACATTTAAATTCTCGAAGATTGTAGCTATCGCGAAAGCAATAAATGGAAGGTAATTCCACAGGCGGGAAGTGCGAGAAAAGAAGGTGATGGAGTAAAATTTGCGTTTATATATTATTGCTTTCAGAGTAAAAGTGTGGGACCTAGTTCTAATCTTGTGGCTAGAATAAATTCGTATATAGGGGGCCACCATTTAGTTAAGTTTTTCAGAGCAAAAGCCGTGAAAGTACTTGTAGAAAAGACACAGTGAAGCCACACTGTGCCGGTGAGAAAGTGACTGTATGCGAGCTGCCAAGTAAGGATCAATCACATTGCAGATTTTCCGTTGAATTTTTTCAAGGACCCTTAAGTGGATAGCAGGAGCACCTGTCCAGACATTGCCAGACATGGCAGCTGTATTCAATGCACGGGCGGATGGTAGATTTGTATATGTGCACAAAGAAAAAACCGACCTTTTTTAACAGTAGATTTAGCTATAGATTCTATGTAGACTTTCCCTCTTGAGGTCTGTTATGAAAGTTAACCCGAGCAGGCGCCTGTTTTTAATTTCAGGGAGACTACCCTGATCCGTGCTAATTGGGGACAGGAGCGACTGTCATTTACTACATTTACTAATAGCGGACCGAATATTTAAGAAATCTTGTCAGATATATATGTATGCTCCGGCAGTATCGAAACCTCATATACTTTGAATTAAAAGTGCTCAATACAATTATATTGTAGGACTTTTGAATATTTTCCATTTGTAAGCGAGTTATTACGCGATTTAGGTTTCTGCCATGAGAAATTATTATATATATATATATCGTCTGATATATATATGTGTGTGTGTGTGTGTATATGTGTGTGTGTGTGTGTGTGTGTGTGTGTGTAAATTCGAATGATTAAATTTTGTGCTAATTAATTTTTAATTAGTTAAAGGAAGAATTCTGATGAGAATTTAAATCATCGTTATTTTTTCTAAAAAAGTACACCAGTTACCATAAATGTGTTTTCTATCGTAAAATAAATAATTTCCATTTGTTTGTAAATTTAATTAAAACAAAATAGATTTGAATCTTAAATTTAAGCATTACTTTGTTACCGAAGATGATAATATGATTACGTTTACCTATATTTACTTACCCAAATAAAAAGCTTTGTACAATAACGATAGTAAATTTAAAGCAAAATACATTTAAAGCAAAATACATTTAAAGCAAAATACATTTAAAGCAAAATACATAATTTAAAGTTTTATTGAGTTTTAACTCAATAAAACTTTAAATTATGGAGAATAATTTCCTAAATTTTTAAGGTGATGGGTTAGTTAAAATCATATTTAAAAGGCGTTCATCTTATATTTTTAAGTACATTTTCCAGTCAAATGCAAAATTAGATAAACTTACATTTGTAATTAAATCGGTCAGCCTGTCATCACCTACAATAAACAGCTATTGGCTTGGAAGAAAATGAATTTCTACGATATTTTAGTATTAAGGTAATTACTTAAGGTTTGTTTCCAATTATATTAATTAAACTTTTAATCAACTAATATTCCTAAAATAGAATTTCGGAAATGTATATTTCATTTTTGAAATAATTTTTAATAAATCGAATTACATTGCGATGACGGAAGTTTAAAAATCATTCGAAAATCAGTGATGCTATTGATTTTAAAACAAAAAGTCCTTCCAGGCAATATAAAATAACATTTTGTTTGTTGGAAATCTTTTGCATAATTTCTAAATAGTGTAAATAATTGTGAAGCATTTAAACCTTTTATAAAAGTAAATAAAAATAATCTTCGTCACTCAGTTTACAGAATTATATAGGTAAACTCGCCATTTTTCTCATTTATGTTATAGTTTAATCAGTTTACGTTTGTTAAAGTCCATTGCTTTAGCTTTTAAATATTTTTCGCTAAAATATAAGTAATATTCAAATTCAATATATTAATAGGTCAAAGCATAATAAAAATGAAAGCCAAATATTCATTAAATCTGAGAGATGTGAGGCTATTTTTTTCTTAGTTACAAAACAAATTATAGCCTTGACACCGTGAATTTGGGGGAATTTTTTTTCACAGATTGTATGTTTTTGAAAAAAGTTGTTGAATAAAACTTGACAAATTAGAATAAAACATTTTTCATGTGCCGTTGTTTGTTTTTGTTTTTTGAGAAAGGAAACTCACTAGTTTTCTAGAATATTACAATATTAAGTCGCCTTCAGTCAAAAAGTTTTATTTTATTTATAGTAATACACATAAAAAGTATGATTATCCATATTTAAAAGCTAATTTTAATTTAGTTTCATTCGATTTATAAATATTCTTTAAATGTGTGAAACACGTTCAAAAACACTCAACCAAGAATACAATAAAATTAAACTTTTCGTAAGGTATACATTTCTTACGTACTTTTTAAAATTAAAAGGTTTTATAATTTATATTTTAATGAATGTAACTGGAAGGTGCATACTAATGAGGCGCTCATCATTGACTAATTCATATGACTATTTGCCCCAGGGAGTATAAATGCACAACCAGATGGAAATGAATGTGTCATTATATATACTTCCAGTATAGTATCTTATGAACAGATTTATGAAAGTGCGCAAGAATGAATATTTACAATGTTGGCAGTGGGCAAGATATATCAGATGATAATGAAGAAAGTATGGAGTTTGATTTCCTAGTAGAAGGATATAGAACAGATTTATGTTTGTCCCAATAATTTCCCATACAGCCATAAAGAAAATTACGATTGCTTGTAAATTTTTGCCAATTTTCGTCACATGAACAAATTTCTTTTTTTCACAAGATTATTGAAAAGAAAATAAGAATTAATTTCTTGAAATTGGATCTGCATCGAGTAATTTTGAATCATTATATTACATACAAATGAGCATTTTATTTTGTATTTTTAGGCGCGTGTATTTTAATGTGCTTTTATGTGGGTGCATTTATTTTACATGGCAATTTTGTATGAAGTAGAAAGAGAATAAAATATGTTTTGCATATTTGAAGATCTCATTCAAATATCCTAAGAGTGAACAAACAAAACAAAAATAAGAACGGAAAATATAGTAAAAAGTATCATTTGGATACCGAATTGTCATGTACTCAAATAGAAATGTGTACGTATTCTTGACCTAGAAAATGAATGTTTTGCATGTAGCATAGCTTCGATTAGCGTATAATTTTTGTCTAATTCTTATGAAATAAATCTGAGTTTTTGAAAATTAACTTTTTTTTTTCCTCAGGTTATATTTCTTCATAATAAGAAAGAAAACTAAACCGTTAGATAGCGGTTATGATATGTAAAATATAATAGTCAATATATTACACATATGCATCTTTCTCTCATATGTTTTAACTAAATTAACACTTTAGTGTTTTACTTATAAATGAATAATGAGGACTTTCACAACTTTTCATATTAAAAACAATTAAAATAACCAGACATTTTAAAAACCTGTTATCTTTCTATTACAGATTTATTCTTTTGTTTTAGGCATTCACACACATATCTGCTCTCAAAAAATATTTTCTTATTAAGTTAACTTTGATATTCGTTAGTGTTGCAAAACTGCACATTTCCTGAAAGTGGGCTATTTGACAATTCCCATTTGACAAAAGCTTGAACTAAAGTACTTATTATTTCTTTTTGTATATCTCTGTCCCTTCAAGACGTGGACGATTATATCTCGCCAAAGCTATCAGGAAACAAAATTTATCTCTTTATATCCATCCCATTTCATTCGGAGAAATCAGTTATATATGTTCTGTTTACATTTACCACGCTAGCGTTTACTCAGTTTTGTGAGTCTTAAATTCTTCCAGACTTCTTTCCTCCATATGTGTCCCAGAAATTTCAACTATCTTTTTCTGATTTTAAACGCAAATATCCTTTTTCGTTCCAATTATCATTAAAACATCCTCATTACGCACTGGTTTCAGTTCAAGTTATTCTAAGTATAACAATATCTGTCCTCTAAAGTCTCCCCTTTTATCTGAGAAGAAATTGTTCAGCATTCACTGCTATAGAGAAAGATTTATATTAAATAACAAGTGGGTATTCCTATCTTTCTTCCCAACAAAATATTATTATTTCTTACTACTTTTCATTTTGGAGAGGAATCTTTCTCTATTACAATGCGCCTTCGGATTTCTGTAGCACCTTTCTTATCGTTTATTAACTCACAGTTAATTTCTATACTTGTTTTATTTTAGCCTCTTTAGTTTAGAGTTCGCATCTTATTCCTGACTTTTTTGCTATACATTCTGTCAATTATTATTTAAATATAATGAAAGCCATAGCTGATTATTCTGTGACATGTTATGCTAAACGAGTAATAACAATTTCAACAACAGAGTTACTCAAGTCGTCAAACAATGATATTACCTCGCGTTTCTTGCTGAGTATACGAGCAAAAATAATGCTCACAGTAATAAAGAGCAAAGCATTTAAATGCATGGAATCGAACTGAGGGGAATATATATATATATATATATATATATATATATATATATATATATATATATGAACAAACAATGAAAACGAAGGCAGGAAAAGTAAAAACAAATAAAGTAAAGAAAGCCTTGGTAATGTTTGTGGCTATCTAATTATTTTCTCTGGATATCTGCAGACTCGGAATTTCTTTATTAATTTTACTTAGGGGAAGAAACACAATGATTTTTATATGATGAAAACTTTTTTCCTTTTTCTCGGTTTTCGCTTTTGTCTTTTCATTGCACTTGCTATCTATTCTCAGAAGGGTCTGTTTTATGCATTAACGCTTTCGTTGCAAAACTAGGCATTATTGTTCTGATTTTCTCGTTTTTATTATATAACTAGCATTTTGCAGAAGAGGCTGAGACAGAACAATCATTATTATGCGAGAGACATCACTTACACATATATTTTCTTATTGCCTATGACAATGTAAACATCTTCATAGTCTTTAGGAAATACTGCATATTGATAGATTGATTAATAAGATCATCGTTACTGCTTTATTCTCTATATATTTGTTCTCTTTCCTCTTATCATTATTATCGTTTCAGTGAGCATTTACACAAATAGTAACTTCAAGTTTTCCCTTGATAATAAGTGACAGCAAGTAACCTCAACAATACATTCTTCTTAGTATTCTAGTTTAAGAAATGCTGTCATTTTCATGATACAATCCATCACTAACTTCCAGAACCTCCAGTATTTTTATTCATCAGACGCTTTGAGGCCTTTCACAGACAGGAAGTTGTTATGCTTCTCAACCAAATGCAGACGACAATTCTACTCCATCAGCTTCTTTTCTCGCACTTTCCGCCAGTTGAACTTTCTTCCATATTCTTGCATTCCTGATGGCTACAAACTCCAGGAATTGAAATGCAGTGTCAGTAGCCATATCTTACCCACTTGACTCCAGTTCTTTCTACATCACCCTGTATATATTTTTCTTTCTCTCTACCTTTGCAACTGTCATCACATTTGCATTCCCACCCTTCTCTTGCTCCTTTCTCTCACACACCATGAAACTGGTTCGTCTTTCTCTTTACTTTCCTTATATCTAATCTTTTACTCTTATGTAACCCATGCGCATCACTAGCGTTACCGCCTTGTTTGGGGTGAAACGATTAAAAGAAAAATGAAAACTGCAATGTTTTCTTTATCTATAAAATGTCGTTCAAAGTAACATTATGCGACTGATTATGAGACTTAAATAGCGTATCTCATTTGGAAAAAAATATTGTTGAATGAGACGTCATAAGCAGCTAAACAGCGTAATTGCATGAGTTTTTGATTTCGCTTTAAATACATGCTTCTTATGAATGTAGTATTTCGCCTTAATTTAGGCATATAATTATTTGAGCGAATACGTGTACAAGTCTGAACATGTGTGTGTACACATGCATTTTTCAAAGCTACATCAATTAAATTTACATAATAAACATAAGTCAGTTATGTAACCAGACTATGATACATGTGCGGGCGCACTTTATATATATATATATATATATATATATATATATATATATATATATATAATTTTATACATGTTTAAATGATACGAAAAATCAAAATATTTATTTTTGTTTAAACTTATGCGACGAGGTAGTGTCTATATTATTTTCATTGCTGCGACTGTTGTCCTCATCTTCTTCTTGAAGAAGCCCCTAGCGTACCACGGCCGAAACGTCGGAAACTTGTATCATGTATGTCACTTGACTGAGTTTAAGTGGGGCGCTGCCTATGGCCGCTTTGGGTGTTTTGGGAAATTCGGATAGGGTCGGTGTTTTTGAATAGTTTTCAATAAGCTTTCTTTCAATAACTTTTCATATCGCTTATGAATTTTTGTGTCTCATTCGTGACTTTGTTTTCGTTTATATTTTTGGTAGTTGTTGCCGTCGTAGATGAGGTATATAGACAATTATAATTGTCTTGTTCTTATCGGAAGGAGATAGGCGGATGCTTTTTTGTTAGATCCTTCTTCCAGGAATGTCATATATCTGTGAAGAAGTGAGGTGTCATTCGTGTTTTTGAGCGTGGATGTAATTAGGCCTTGGCTCTATCCTGTGGTGACTTTAGAGTCCAAACAATATTCATTTAAAAATATTGAATATTACTCGGTCTCTTTACTTTTAACCAGACTTTGAATTATGATATTTTGTTTTCCGTACATGATCTTTCAGGCACTTGATGAACGTTCATTGACGTTCTTAAATTTACACACCTTGATAAAATAATGAAATACTCGCCTCTATATATAAACACTTGCAGTATAATATATCATACATTATCTTGATAAAATCCTGAAGAGGACGAACAGTGTCTGCTAAGTATAGTGTTTCTTTGTCTCTTTTTATTCATTTTGTCTCTTCTACAGTTACACTTTTTCTGAGAATATATATATATATATATATATATATATATATATATATATATATAAGAGTGAGAGAGAGAGAGAGAGAGAGAGAGAGAGAGAGAGAGAGAGGGGTAACCGTAAATCAAGATTCGTCACGGCACGGGAGAAAAAAAAACTGCATCATTTTCTGTTTGTTCACAGAACAAATGACGCTCATTCAAACGATTATTTTTAAAAATCTTTTTTTCATTCTTTGTGTGCGAATGCAACACAAATTTGTCTGAAATGCGTTCAGATTTAAAATCTGCTAATATTCTCTTTTATAAAGTCAAATAAAAGCGAGTCATGTCAGATGGATCATCAAGTGTACACCAGTAATCATCATTGATTGTTTTGCAAACATCTTCATTTTTTTTTTATTTTCTTGTGCTAAAAGACAGTGACCTCTGAATTAGACTTCAAGACATTTCCCCTGTTTGACACGCGAATACCAGTTAGGTGGAAAATAAAGAAAGAAAAATTTACGCATGTATGTGTACATTTTTTCATAGTAACGATTGCAAGAACTTGTGTGATAAACAAAGAAAATGCCATACAATTAATTATACCATGATAATCCTACGTGGGAGATATATTTAGAATAGTTTAATGTTGACATTTGACATGTAATATAACAGTTTTGTCGAGTTCGTGCGGTGCATTGGTATTCCAGTTATACATGTCTTGCATATGAGGAAGTAAAATATATCCCTACTATGAATTTTTATCTATATTTTCAATGTAGACTTTTCTAATCACATGATTAATGAATAATTATTAGGACAAGTAAATAGAAAGAATTGATCACTCTTTATAAAAGTAAATGTATGAACAGTGGGTTTTAATCTACGTGTTCTTTTGCTTTCTTAATATATATATATATATATATATATATATATATATATATATATCTACGTGTTAATCTACGTGTTCTTTTGCTTTCTTAATATATATATATATATATATATATATATATATATATATATATATATATATATACATATATATATATATATTAAGAAAGCAAAAGAACACGTAGATTAAAACCCACTGTTCATACATTTACTTTTATAAAGAGTGATCAATACAGAGTAGAGCATAATATTGTAGTTTTGTTATTGCAGTAGTTTATAAAAGCATTACATCGTTACACACGTTTCAGAAAAATGCGTTTCTTCTTCAGGTGATATGTTAAAATAAATAGTGAAATGATTATTTCTAAAACTATAAAATGAATTCATGGTCATTTAGACAATTAGGGTGTTGTAGTTGGATAAAATGCTGTAGGCGTGTCAATATTGTTCAATAAAAAATGAGAATTATGTAACCAAGGAGTTGTAACATTTGGGTCGTGAAATGAAGCAGGGTGGCTTGGTGTCTAGACATGTCACTTTTTAATTTTGTCTGGATAAGATACATAGTGGGACCATAGATTTTTGTAAATGGGTAGACAATAATGTTTAACAGCAGGTTTGATTTTAGGTTCTTTTTATTGAACATTAGACCTTTTTTACTTTTTTTACTACAATCTCATGAGTAAAAGGACTGGAATATTTAGGTTAGAATGAGAATTAAATAATTAGGTCTACCTAAGTATATTGTATTGTGGGGATCATTTATTTTAGTAATATAATAATTATTTTTTTAATTTATGTTGGAGTATAAGTTATAAATGAAACTTTGTAATTAATTATATTTTAAAGAAAATTATTTTGCTTCAGTAAGGTACATAGTGGGACCACACAATACTTGAACAGGTAAACAATAATTTTTAAAAGCAGACTGGATTTTTCTTTTTTTATCTAATTCATGATTAAAGGGTATAGAATGTTAATATTAGAATTAGGATTAAATAATAATGGTATATTAAAGTATACTGTAGGTAAGAAAAATTTTTGGTAGTTGTTGCCGTCGTAGATGAGGTATATAGACAATTATAATTGTCTTGTTCTTATCGGAAGGAGATAGGCGGATGCTTTTTGTTAGTTATATTAGAGCATAAGTTATAAATGAAACGTAGGTTTCAAATAATAAAAGAGAATTATGTTGTCTTGGTAAGATACATTGTGGGAACACATTATTTAAATGAGTAGACAACAAATTTTAACAACAGACTGGACTTCAGGGGTTTATTTCATAAATTTTATTTAGTACTACCTCATGACTACAAGAGATGGAATGTATAATTAAGAATCAGGATTTTAATAATTATAGTATACTCAGGTATATTATAATTTAGAAAACCATTATGGAATCCTAAGGTATATTATAGTTTAAAAATTGCGTGGATCATTTAATTTAGTAAAATAATTTTTAAGTTATATTAGAGTATAAACTATCAATGAACCATTGCAATTAATTGAATTCTTAAGATTTTTTAATAGGTGAAGTAGCTGGAATTTTTGGTTGGAATTATAAATGAATAAATTTAGTAACTAAGGTACATTGTAGTTAAGAAAAACCAACTAGTATTTTGTGAGCCATTTATTTGTGTAAAAATAAATTTTAATTTTTAAGTCATATTAGAGCAGAAGTTATAAATGAAACATGATAAATTAAATTCTAACGAAAAATATTTTCGATGTTTGCATAAATCGGTCAGTTCATCACTAGAGTTCAATAGTTCCTCCTTTTTAGCGAACCGTAAAATCTGCACCTTTTCGTTCAGACACAAAGGCAGATGTAGAACGACTGACAGATTCTTGCTTTTTTCAGAATTTTCCATTTTACTTTGGGGTGTTTTGTGTTCTTTAATTTCCAAATATACGCAGAAAGGGATATTTGGTTTCGGTACGTGTTATTTTTTTTAAGGATGTTAATTGCATATACTAACGCTGTTTAAAAGTGTTCTTAGTAGATCCAATGTAAGCTTTATTAATAGTTGGATTTTCATTTGATGTTATATTATATTTGTACTCGAAAGAATTTGTTAGACACCTATTTTCCAGTGGGTAGTTGTTTGAATTTCGAAATTTACATAAGTTTGTATTATTGTTATCGTTATTATTTTGATAGTTATTGTTACTTTCGTTTACGTGCTGATTTAAGATATTATTATTATTATGATATTTAATGATTTTTTATTAATTTTTATTTAGTTTAATGGTATTTTTATTAAAAAAATTTGCTAAGAAGTTTATTATTGGGAATATGTTCTTAATTAAATTGAGGAACTTTTATATATATATACATAAAGAATCTCAAGCTAGCCAAAACCTACCGCGGTTTCACACTACGGCTCATCAGGGCAAAGGCAAAACCAAAGATTAACCAAATAAATAGACAACCACCAAGACAAGGACTAACTAACCAGTACACAAACCAGTGGGGTGGGGGGGTTAAGGAAAAAAAAAACCACGCTAACACACTAAGCAAGAAATTTAATCTTATGGAATTTACATTTGTTTAGGATTTCTGTTTTAGCATTAAGTAGATTATGGGCAGATTCGAACATAGCTATCGCCAACTTCTCCTCACCACATAAATTACAGAACTTACTGCCTTTGTTGTAATCGGGACATTTTTTTATTATTTCCCATTTCAATATGGGGTCTATTTTAGTTTTAGTTTTTATGTCCCATACATAATTAGATAAGGTCGTACTGTGCCTGTAGGTTCTGTTTGTTAATGGTTTTTCTTAAAGTTTATCTTAGTATAAATTTAAAACTTAGATACTTGCAGAATTTATTTAGTTATTTTGAATATATATATATATATATATATATATATATATATATATATATATGTATCGTGTATATATATATATATGTGTGTGTGTATGTGTGTGTGTGTGTGTGTGTGTGTCTGTGTGTGTATAGTGGGAAAATAACTGCACGCATTCTTTTCAATTTTGAATGCATGTATATTGATTTGTCTACACGTAAATATGTTTGAATATACTGATTTACCTACGTATTTAAATGTGTGTGAGCATGTGTGGATGATAATCTATGTATTTAAAATTATATATATATATATATATATATATATACATACACGATTGCGTGTGTTTGTGTGTGCGCACGCGCTTTCTATTTTCAAACTGTGGGTATTTTTGTTGTCGTTAAAAATAGTGCTTGCTTACTGTGTTGTTAGTGCGTATCTAGTTTGCTTTTTTTTGCGTATCTCTTTGGCCCATTCACATAAACCATAAGATTGCTGCCAAGAATGCTGCCAAGAATGCTGTTGAGGAATACTAAAGTTTGAAAATTACTACGCCTTGCATACTTTTGAAATAACTTATACAAAACTCTTCTCGAATTTTGCTGAGAGAGAACTTACTTTGTTTTAAATATCTAGCATACTTGTTTAGCAAATTATGAAAAGCAGCTAAAACTTGGTGCGCAAAAGTAAATAAGGTAAATTTTCTAATGTTTATTTTTAAGTAATGCCCACAAACAAATATGTGCATATCTAGTTTTGAGTGCCACAAGTTCATATATTAGATTTTCAATATTTTAATACGGTTTTATTTTCTGAGAATAGCCATTTGACCGTACAATTTCCTAACAAATAATTAAACTATGATACATTAGGTTCAGAAGAAAGTTAACTTTTATAAATATTGGTAGAATATATTTATTTATGGTTGAATATATATATATATATATATATATATATATATATATATATATATATATTAGACGAAAACTATCTGGCGCGTCCATTCTTTGAAAGGATTTCTTCAAATTAAATGACGCTTTTATTTATGTGATAGTATATATGGAAAATGGTGGGATGGAAATAAAACAAATATTGTTTATAATTATACATCGAAAGAAGTTGCACAGTCAAGTCAACCTGATTGAGTTTCGTACCGCTGTTTTATAACTTGTTTTTAATACCCGACATTGTTGTTTTAATCACTTAACCTAAAGCAAGGTAATAAAAGTAACTAGAATGAAAGTTTATCGAGAGTGAAAGAAACAGAGCGGACAATCAAATAACAGGATTCAAGTAGGCAATAGATTAATATTGAAAAGGCATTTAAATTCTGCCAGTTCATAGTTGAACAGAAAAGCAGAAATCTTGAGAGAATCTCAGATGCAAGAAGCATCTATTAACATAGAACTTACGAGTCTAACTTCGCAATTTCAAATATTTGTCAACCTAATATTCTGCTTGATTTCGTGAAGCTGAAATCTTAAGGAGAAAATCTCACCTGAACGATTACTATGTAAATATGTATAGAAGTGGCAAAAGAAGTCTACGTAAGACTGGTGGGAAAGGAACTAAATACGAGATGCCAAACCAGGACGAAAACGTTGCAGATTCGTAGGACTTTTCAAGAACAATATAACACAGAAATAAATGTGGCAGAAATGTTTGCTGAATGGTAGATTTATAAAGATGCAACATAAATTCTGGTGAGAATAATAGCCTAGCATGATATAGTAAACCAAATGTAGCCATTGACGCAACATAATTTTTCACATCATTCCCTGTCATGTCAAACGTAAGAGCAACAAAGCTCGTTGAGTTGCATTCCTAGAGATTAGAATCAGGTATACTGATAGACGACAAAAAAAAATTAATATGATTAATAGACAGATGTTTCGTTTTAGAGACGTTAAAATTATCACGTCATTTTTATGCTCTATGATTATGGATGTCCATTTCCTATGGAAGATATGGACATCTAATGCCATTTCTTTATCCTTTTGCTTTAATACATAACTTTCTAATTTTTAATTAAAATTGCATCTCTTCAAAGTACCAAACAGGTTAAGAGAAGTTTTTAAAAAACAACGTTTCAACAAATAAACTAACAATATGTCGGATTAATAAATGAAAAATTCACTTTTAAACGCGCGTACACACACACACACACACACACACACACACACACACACATATATATATATACATATATATAGTGTCCATCTCTTATTCTGAAACACAATATTCTTATTTAAGTGTGGCTGGTATTTTCTTTTTTTTCTTTTTAGTCTATTCACTTGTTCGAAAAATATGTGCATAAAATTGTTAAGCTTTACTTTATATTCCTCTTTATTTTACCATAGCTAGCATTATCTTTTATGTCCAGTCTTCATATCTTTCTCCAAATCTTACAAAAAGATTTGTTCATTTAATATTATTATTACTACTACTATTATTATTATTATTATTATTATTATTATTATTTACTTTTATTTTTGTTTTTACCTTTGCAGATCTGAAAATATTTGCACATCGTGCAATAGCCACTGATATTTTTAAAGCAAACACTCTGCGTATGTCGATGAGTTAATGGTTGTGTCTGGCGGAACTACTTCATGGTCCACTGGTCCAATTATGCAGATGAGATTTAGTGGCCTCAGATCTGACGAAGAATATGAAAAAGATCAATGAGTATGGAGGTCTGAACGGGTTAGTGTGGAGGTTACTGTAAAATATGTATCAAGTTTGAGGTGAAGAGACTGGGTGCAAAAAAAGAAAGAGGGGTTCACTTCATCCATATTGATATTATATTCCCTGTTTTATGTTCAGTTCTATTTCTTGCCCTCTAATTTAATATGCATATTTATTTTCGGATTTTTCTCATTCTTCCTCGCCTTCTTTCCGTATTCATTCTTCATTCTTTCTCTTTTTTTGTTCCTATATTTTCTTACGTTTTCTCTTTCTGTCGAATTTACTGCTTTGCTCAATATAAAACACATTTTTGTGTTTTCTTACGTATCACTTTTGTTCTAGTTCTTATAATCTTCTTGATTAATGTTAATTTGTCTTTCGTTGTCCATGTATAATGAATAGATTTAATTATTCATTTTCTGCAATTTATTCCGTCTTTGTTTCTTTTTATATTAATTTAAATATTGCCTGCATTTAAGAAATTTTCCTTATTTAATTTTACGTTTTCTCTAGTTTAAGTTATTGTATATGACGCTACAATTGCATTATTCCTTATTTTTTCTATATTTTTTTATTGAAATTAATGTTTTTCTCTAGATAAACTTACTAGTGTACATTAAATTGCATTATCAAGTGAATTTCATATTAGGATTTAATCTTTATCCTCGTTCAGTTCAGTCACTCAGTCAGTTAAGCGTCATACGTGATACACGTTTGGACGATCATGTCCCTTTCGATTCATGACTGACTAGGCAGAAGATTTCTCCGCAGTTGGTTGCCATCTATTTCTGCGACATACTGGTTGTCAACCAAGGCTACAGAACCCAATTATTGCTGCTATTCAATCCACAGCGGGAGGGCATTTTTACGTAAGTGAATGAAACGAATTCGAATTGAATTTGAAATCGGTTCTCCCAGCCGATAAATGTTACACCACAAAGCACATACTCGTTCAGAAGAAAATCAAGGAAAAACAATGAACGTAGAAAGAGGATGTTACTCCAGTGGTTCACGTACAGAGAACCTGTCTGAATAACATTCTAAATGTTGACATTTTACTAATCCACCAGAACCGGAGAAAATATCTAATTCTCATATTCAACAAGCAAACGGGTGAAGAAGTTCATGTTTCATGAAATAAAATTGGGATGGAAAAATAAGATTAAAAAAATAGTTAAAATGAATACTCGAAAAAATATTGAAAACAAAAACAAAAATAGAACGAAAAAATATATATTAAAATATAGAATGCACAAAAGAAGCGAAAAAGAAAGATAGAAATAAATCTCCAGAAAGAATAGGAAGACCCGCAACGGTGGAAAAATGAACATGTGAAAAGGAAAGTAAGTTTACAAGATAGAAAAAAAACCCAGTGAACTTAAATGTGTAGAAGAAATATAAGTCATAAAGAATATATTGAAAGAAGATAAAATAAGAAGAAGGAAAAACACAAAATAAGAAGGAAAACGTAATAGAAATTGTAAGATTTGAAAGAAAGTAATCTAATGACTACAGAAATGGAAGAAACAAACAAATAAACAAAATTACAATACTACCTTCTAAGTAAGAAAAGCCTCTGAAAAAATATATCAGTAAAACTGTAAAGGATAGAATATAAAACGAGGAAAATCTGACGAAGCTCGAAAGACGCGTGGGCAAAAGACATTACTGCAGCAAGACTGATTCGGTTGTTCTGAGTGACTTATTTCTGTGTAAACCTTTCTTCATGGCTTCGTCAAAAATCCACGTACTGGAAAAATCATCCATAGAAACTGTGGTCGGATTAATCCGACCACAGAGATTTCATATTAATAGTGGAATAATCTTCCTACACGTCAACGCACCAGAGCTTTCAGTGAAAGAACTGATTTCTCTTCTTCCTCAAACTCATAAATTCATCATGCCTTTTATTTTATCATAACTTTCTCCACTACTCTTTTAAATATTTCTGTTTCCTTTAATTTTTCGCTTCTTTATTGTTGAAATTTATTTTTCTTTTCTTTTCTTGCAATATTAAGAGAAAGGGAGATTTACGTCTTTTTTCAACTGTATGTTTTATTATTATTATTATTATTATTATTATTATTATTATTATTACTGTCGAATCCTTTCATGTCTAATGTAATCATTCTTCTTTTTGTCTCTTTTAAACTACTCCATCTTTCTATTTACTTTCCTGTTCAAGGTTTTATCTTGCTCATCGATAAACTCTTTGTCATAAGTGTCACACTTTTTGTTTACTCTTCTTATTTCCTCTTTTTCTTTTCTTGTTGATGTTATTTTATTTCCTTTTATGAATCTTTTATAATAAGACTATAAAAAAACGACAGTGACACATTAGTGAGATTAGCCCAACGTTAGCTCATTGAGCCTGTAATATCTTAGAAACGCAAGGATAAAAACGAAACTTATGTGGGTCATTCAATTCAAGAGATCGTCCTAGATATCGATGTAATAAATTTTACATTTTGTAGTTTTATTCAGATATATTCTTTTAGAATCAGCAGCTTAAAAATAGATCTCTTCCGTTAATTCACCGAAATTCTCCTAGGGTGCACTCCGGTTGAGTTGAACTTTGGGATCCCAAATGTGGGCGACTCGGGTTCACTATTTCTAAGTGTGTGCTCAAAGTTCGAGCTCCCCCGATGAACAAATCGAAAACAGATTTTTTTTAAATTGTAAAACTTCCATGTAAATATCTTGAATCTCATCTGCACTTTCTGACTTTTGTTAATTTTTTATTCCGAGTGTTGGAGTTCTGCTAGATAAGCTAGGCAAATTTTGATTTCTAATGTCAAAAGAGTGCCAAAAACTAAATAAAAAAGCAAACAAACTTTGATTTACAACTTCAAGACTGCCCAAAAACCAAACATTGATTTGAAAATTTATAATTACTTGGGGTGAATTATTATTTGCGATATTACATTATTTGGGATGAATTATCAGAAAAGATTCTAAACAGATTGCTTTGCAAAAATGCCTTGCAGTAAATGTAAATTTCTGAGAATCTGTAGCATTTATCCTCAAAAGAAGAACTAATCTTCAAATTTGAATACCATCAAATCTACAATTTTTTATTTATTTATTAATTTATTTTCATCTGTGACAGTCGTCACAGAGCTTGAAGACATAATACAAAGTAAGCTTCCATTTCACATGATAGACTAGACATTGACTAGTAGAACGGCTCCTTAATACATACCACCACCCAAGAAGTGCAAAACCTTACCTCGTTACAAAAAGAGTTTAATATATGTGTGTATGTTTTGATGATATTTTAAAGCGTGAAGATGGCAGTTATTATACAGAATTATGAGAATTCCTTTGTCCATATTTTCGATTTTATGAAAAAATTTAATGGAAGACACATTGGCATGGCCAAGGACGCATTTTAAAAGCTAAGCAAAGTAAGGAGAGACAGTAAAATTTCGTTGAAAACAAAGAATAGAGCACGACACTATTATGTGATATCTGTCCTTCTAAAGAGCACCTAATGCTAAACAATCTCTTCAAAGATGAAAAAAGACTCGAGGCAGCAGAAATGTGGTTCTACAGAAGGATGCTGAGGATACCATGGACCGAACATGTGAGCAAAACCAAGGTGTTGTTGAGGATACAAATGAAAAGGAAACTTATATTTAGTATCGGGAAGAGACTGAAGATTTTTGGACACGTGCATTGTGGTACACTGGATGTCGGAACGAGAAATCGGAGAACCGAGTTCAAATTCCAGTTGAATTCGTTGCATTCACATACTCGCAAATACCCTTGGGAAATGTATTAATGTCTCTACTATTTGTTAAATAGCAAGACAAATGCAGCAGAAATGTGGTTCTACAGAAGGATGCTGAGGATACCATGGACCGAACATGTGAGCAAAACCAAGGTGTTGTTGAGAATACAAATGAAAAGGAAACTTATATTTAGTATCGGGAAAAGACTGAAGATTTTTGGACACGTGCATTGTGGTACACTGGATGTCGGAACGAGAAATCGGAGAACCGAGTTCAAATTCCAGTTGAATTCGTTGCATTCACATACTCGCAAATACCCTTGGGAAATGTATTAATATCTCTACTATTTGTTAAATAGCAAGACAAATGCAGCAGAAATGTGGTTCTACAGAAGGATGCTGAGGATATCATGGACCGAACATGTGAGCAAAACCAAGGTGTTGTTGAGAATACAAATGAAAAGGAAACTTATATTTAGTATCGGGAAAAGACTGAAGATTTTTGGACACGTGCATTGTGGTACACTGGATGTCGGAACGAGAAATCGGAGAACCGAGTTCAAATTCCAGTTGAATTCGTTGCATTCACATACTCGCAAATACCCTTGGGAAATGTATTAATGTCTCTACTATTTGTTAAATAGCAAGACAAATGCAGCAGAAATGTGGTTCTACAGAAGGATGCTGATGATACCATGGACCGAACATGTGAGCAAAACCAAGGTGTTGTTGAGAATACAAATGAAAAGGAAACGTATATTTAGTATCGGGAAAAGACTGAAGATTTTTGGACACGTGCATTGTGGTACACTGGATGTCGGAACGAGAAATCGGAGAACCGAGTTCAAATTCCAGTTGAATTCGTTGCATTCACATACTCGCAAATACCCTTGGGAAATGTATTAATGTCACTACTATTTGTTAAATAGCAAGACAAATTAGGTTCTATAACTTTGGTTGGCTTACAGTTTACCCCAGAAAGTAATGGCAACTTACTACCTGAAAATATTCTGCCCAGTCAGTCAACTCTCTCTTTCGAGACATAGTCGGCTAAGAGTGTATCACGTTTGACCCTTAAATAACTGACTGAATGTGGGAGGTGGATTTGAGGAATCTGATACTCCCAGGACGGACAGAGGGAAAGAGAGACAAGGGATAGGCAGCGCAAGACATATTTGATAAACTTGAGCGAGTGGATGGAGGTGCGGAGTCTGAGAGGGATACCAAGATGACAAGTAATGAGAGCGACAAGGGATAGAGGCAAGAAGGAATCCATGATCGTCTACGTCCTGAAGCGACACGGCGCATGAATATGAAAAGCCGATACCGAGAACCACAATAAATTAAAAACAAGGAATTTACTTTTTCTGAATATCGAAAAGACTGATCAAAATATATTTTAGGCGTGATTTCATATTCAAAAATCTCTATCCAAACATACTCGAAAAAAAGAATTTTCTGTGTATGTATGCATGGGTTTCTTATTTTCACTGTATGTATGCAAATATATTCAGATGATAATTTTAGCTTAGAAAATACACAACACTCTTGAAGTAATATCGTATTTATATTCCAAGATAGGCAATATAGACAAGTTTGCTTTCTATTTTTTAAAACGGCGTCATGCATGTACTTATGAAGGTAATGACGAAACAGTTAATCTCAGGATTACAGTACTTCAGGGTCATTGGAACAGTGTGTTTTGACGATGAAAGAATTTAATGAATATGGGAGAAAATAATTTACTACATATTTTAAAGAAAAATTAGGTTTCTTGAACATCACAAGCAAGCAAAGAAGTAGACTTATAGAACTAAGAAAATTCGGTAACACATACATATCAAATTGACTGTGAAAATTCGGTATCATATGCATATCAAATTGACTGTGATACTTGACTGTTGGTGGCAGAGAAAAATTTGACTACAGTCGAGTGCCATACATGATACACGCTTTGGGCGATCATGTCTCGAAAGAGACATGACTGACTGGGCAGAAGATTATCCCGCAGTAGGTTGCCATTGCTTTCTGCAGTAGACTGGTTGCCGACCAAGGCTATAGAACCCAGTCTGTCCTATTATTTGACCCATAACTGGAGGGAAGAGATGAATTAATACTTTTCCCAATGGTATTTGTGCGTAAGTGAATGCAAGGAATTCAACTGGAATTCGAACTCTGCTCCCCGATTTGTCGTTCCGAGTCGATATCCAGTGCACCCCAATGCACAACAACTACACGTGTCTAAATTCTACTTCGTCTTCATCACTGTCAGCGACTGTCTATATATTGTTAATACCAGCGCAATAGAAAAATTATTCCTTGCCATATTCTGAACGCCTCTTAATTGGTTGCTTTTACTGTACCAAACATATTTCGTGATGCCATCACACCCCACATAATCTCATGCTAAAAGTTAAGAGTTTATTTCATAACCATCTTCGTATGCTTCTTTAAAGAGGTTTTCAAAATCTTACTTAAATCTTGTCTATCTCTTTCAGTCATAGAGTTTAACTCAAACCTCTCAAATATCATCTTATCCGAAACAGTGTATATCACATCAGCTTCCCTGCACCTAAGTAAAATCTTGTCAGCTACCAGATAATTGTGCATCACAGGAACGAAAATATCATTGATGATTAAGGATTGGAAAAAGATCACAATTGTATGATTATTGTACCCCCTACCAATTGTGAACATCTGTGACATTTCTGACAGTCTCTCGTACATGCATATTGTTATGAGATAGTGCATTACATTTTCATTTTTCCAAACGTAATACAATAAGTGAATAGCAATGACGACAAACATAGTTGTCTTGAGTAGAATATGTTAACCATATGGTGAAATGAGATATTAAAAAAAAATCAAAACGTAAGCAATATCTGTCTCATGTTTTGCCAGTTATGAATACTATTTCATGTTTTTATAAAATAGATTGCCTTTCTTTTCTTCTACAAAGTTTTCTTAAATTAGCACCAATATTTTCCTAACCTAACGTATTGAGCGAATAATATTTAATCGTAGAAAGCTCAACCCCTTGGAGTTGGGCTATTCTATAATTCAAAGCATAAAATATACCCGGGGTTACAGTATTTGATTTTAAATTAATCACGTCCTTTTCAAACTTATCAAGCTAGTAACTTGTTTCATATGGACCAATATGGTCATAATATCAGAAAGAATAAGAGTTTAACACATTGGATAATCAATAATTCGTATGCTATTTGTAAATGAATGGTTCTTTCAAGTGAATATACACAATATGGATGTAATGATACAGATTTCCACTAAAAAGTGATTTCTGTAGTATAGCAACACAATAATTATCATATTACATTGTTAAATCGAGAACTATGAAATATTAATATGAATTTAATTTATTTATGAATCTGCATTCTTTTTCTTCATTTCTTTCTGTATTTTTCTCTTTTAGCGAATCCACTTTCTTTCTTTCTTTTATTGTCTTTCTTGCTTGTATTGTCTTAATCCGGCCAACATGCATAACATGACAGCCACGAGTTTACGCGTCGATACCCAAGAGAAGTCTAAATCAAAGCGCATTTAAAAGAGAACAAAACGACAACATGGACACCGCAACTGTCAGACGCCATTGCAAATAAATGATTCAGAGTTGATTAACTGCTGACAAATATCACTTCGAATAAATGAGAAAAGCAACTGCAGCATAGAATGAATAAAAATATTTAAAAATCACAACCCTTAAAATAAAACCCAGGTTTCTGATCGTGTTTGCTGCCTTGAGGAGATTACCAACTGATGATGAAACAAGAAAAAACTTTTAAAAATTCACATTTTGTGAAATTATATACTGGAAATATATATACATATATTTGCATATATTATATATACATATATCTACATGTAATTATATACATATAATTATCTATCTATCTATCTATCTATCTATCTATCTATCTATATACATATATCTACAAATACTTATATACATATATATATATACATAGATATGTATGTATATATATATATATAATTTTATCTAAATATGTATACACCCCCCCCCCCCACACACACACATATATATATATATATATATATATTAGGACCTTGAAAAAGTTCTCGCTGTTTTTCAACCGATGGCGTTCCCAGAACTGCGTGCGTGTAATTTCAGCTGGTAATACGTTTATAAGGGAGTATTACAAGCAAGGTTGAAATTCAGTCTATGCCAAGGTGTAAACAACTTTGTTTTTTTGTAGCGCTAAACATATCGGATTTAACTCTAAAAAAGTGTATTTGCGGGGAATTATACTGCACTATTTTAATCAAAAGATATCTGAAAGGCGTTTGGTGAATTCTATTGTGATATCCCTTGGAACATTTTTTTTTCTTCCGGTTGAATAATGTGCATCTGAGGTATTCACTTGGGTGAAAGCCGGCATGGCTGATTTCATCCCATCTAGAAAGTTCCAACTCAAAACACATTCTTTTCTTGTTTCTCTCCTGCTTGCTCAGCTGTCATTGTCAACAGGAATCACTGCCTTTACAGTCGTGATGTGTCCGACCATAATGGGCGCCGTTGTGTCTCTGCTCGTAAGAAATACAAGCGACTCCAAAATTATGATAAGCTATTGTTTGTTAATAAAATGAAACAGCGGATACCATCCCAAAATTTTGGCTCTAAAGACTATTGGCAACTTTGCAAAAGTGTGCTAAACAACAGCAAACTCTCCATCTCTCCACTACTCAATAATTATTTGATTCTCACATCCACAGAAAACAAGGCTGAATGTTTTGTCCGCAAATACTCTAAAAACTCTACACTTGACTTATCTGGTGTACCCTCATCTAACTTCCCTCTGGAACAGAGGCCTAGCTGAGTGACATATAAATAACCCCATCACTTGTCTCTAAGATTATTTCTAAGCTTAACTCCTATAAAGCAAGTGAATGTGATGGTATTCAGGTCATCGTCCTTAATATACCTCAGAACTCCCTCCTATCATCTTCAAACTCATGTCTTGTTGCTTTTTGCTTCCCTAATCAATATAGTTCCTGTCATACAAAAACTATGGAGATCCCTTCTAACTATCCACATATTAGCTGCTTGCCACAGTATGGCTTCCGATTTGCCAAGTCTACCGCTGATATGCTAACGACTATCACTGAGTACATATACCAGGCTCTCGATAAGACAAAGCTCAAGCTGTTGTCCTTGATATCTCTAGAGCGTTTGACAGAATCCGGCATGCTAGCTTTTTGCACAAACTACAGAAAAATGATATAACTAGACACTTATTTGATTTAATCCAATCATTCCTATCACATCGCGTAATTAAGTTTATATTGAATGGACATGCTTCCAGAACTTGTCACACTAACGCGGGTGTGTCTCAAGGCTCTATCCTAATTTCTACGATTTTTCTGATCATCAAAGTTCTCCCTGATGTAATCAGATCCCAAGTAGGTATCAACACTAAAGACACCACCATTTAGTTCCGCCTCTATAAGAAATTTGTCGAGGCAGACAGAGCAAAACTTACAGATGATTTTGAAAAAGAGCTCCAAGCTGTGGTGGACTAGGGTAAGAAATGACTCGTAAATTTTAATACTTCAAAAACGACGCTGCTAAACTTTAGCTACCAAAGACAATCTTTCCTAACCACCCACATCAGCATGGATCACGCTAGTCTCCCTGAAAGCAAAACTCTGTGCCTCCTCTCACAGCCGACCCCAAGTGGAACAACTATATTGAATCAATAGCTAAATCTACTGCTGTGAAGGTCGGGTCACTCTGTCAACCAGGAAGTTTTTCTCGTCTGAATTCATCTTACACATATACAAATCTACCATCCGACTGTATATTGAATACAGCAATCACATCTGGTTGGGCACCCCTGCTATACATCTCGGTGTGCCGGACAAAATCCAAAACAGAATCTGCAATGTAATTAATCCCGAAATAGCAGCTCAACTCCTGTCACTTTTTCACCGACGATAGTGTCTTCCTTCTGTCTCTTCTGCAAATACTTTCACGGCTTCAACTACGACGAATTTTCTTGAGCTACTAACCTTGTAACTAGGTCCCATCTTTTACCGTGAAAACAATAAAATGTAATCTCATATTCTATTTCAGTAGCTTCTTTTCTCACAACCACCGCCTGTATAAATTCCTTGTAACTTTTTCCGTATTCTAGTTTTCTGATAGATACATTGTCCAAGATATTAAATGCAACGTCAATTGACATCTACTATCGTCTTGAGTTTCATTTTCTAATCGACAGTCCCCGTATCGTGTCATTCTTCATTTCCGTTATACTTTCAGGCAGATCTTTCACCAGTGTTCCCATACTTCTCTTATCCATTCTTTGACTCTCCCAGTGACCTGCATTTCTTTGTCTTCACTCTCATCTTCGGCACCCTCCGCCACGCACCAGTGGTACAACTGGCTTGCTTTGGGTGAAATGATTATAAAAACAAAATGCCAGATCCATATATATATATATATATATACAATATACATATATATATATATTTATACTTATATATACATATACACATGTATACATATATATTCATATGTATATATATACACATATTTATGCATATATATACATATAAATATAGATATAGACATATATTTACATATATATATATATATATATATATATATATATATATGTACATGTACACATATATAAACGCATATACATGCACAAATATGTAAATATATATGCACAGATATAAAAATTTGTTGTTACAAATAAACAATAAGATAGATTTAATTTATTTTTGATTTTATGTGTGCAGTATTCTTCCATATTTTAATTTTGCTGAAGATAAGGAGTGTAAAAATGCTCAATGATTTTCTACATTCCAAGCGCTTTCGCTCACTTCACTGGACATTTTCAAGAATGTTTTTATATATATATATATATATATATATATATATATATATATATGCGTATGTCTATATAAATTGATATATATATATATATATATATATATATAGACATACGCATATATATATACAACTATATATATATATATATATAATATATATATTTTAATTTTGTTATTGAGAAAGAAAATGTTTCTTGCTCTTCTCTTCTTTATTTCACCATATATATATATATATATATATATATATATATATATATATATATATATAATCATTCCATACTTGTTAAAGGCATTAATCTATCTCTAATCGTTTTCCGATATGGCTTGAATTAAGAGACCTTGGTTGGCAATAAGTGTAGCGCAGAAATAAATGTCAAAATAGTAAGTGAAAATATTCTGCCTAGTTAGTTATTGATTGAAAGGGAGTTGATCGCTCAAGCCTTTATTCCCTATGACACTCAACTGCCTGATGCATGTAATGGGTTTGTGTCAATCAACTTCTTGCTTTAATGTTATTTTTACACGATTTTTAACTTTTCTATTTTTAAAGATGTATACGCTACAGTAATGTACTGAAGAGTAAACGCAATAAAAATGAAAACATCTCAAAATACTGTACATTACTTCGCATTGTAAATCGTAAATACAAAGGAAATAAAATTTTATTTGTTCAGTATGTTTATTTTGTTTCTTCATGAAGGAAGAAAAATCCATTATAATCAAAGTTTTCGTTAACGTAAAAGTCCGAATTAAAAACAAACAACAAAAAAATTATAAGATTTTATACCGGGGCCGTAAGTCTGTAAAGCAAGTACTTGATGAATTTTAAATTGTAAACTTCTGATTGCATTTAGAATATACAATTTTACAGGATTTTTCCTCATGTTTTATCTTCTCTAATTGTAAACATATACAACCTTTTATTGTAACTGATAGAGTTTTATATTTTACGCTTGTGTTCAGTCTTCATAAAAGTCAACGTATTAATGATTATATTTAAAGTTGGTAGACTTTCCCGGTTTGAAAGATTGTCGCAATATAATCTTTCTTCTCTAATCACGTCCTGAAGGCACATGAAAGGGAGCGAGATAGAATAGGAAAAACGAAGCTTATTAAATATCTGTAAATTCTCCCACGTGTACATAAACGCAACTTTCTAGTTCGCTGATGCAATAGAAAGATGCAAGCGAATAAGGAAGCAGCGTTGATAAAACAGATCACTCCTTAAAACAATTGGTTTACAAATAAGCTAATCAGACACAACAATATTCTTCAGAAAATAAGGAGAGTCTGCCTTGTCCAAACTGGAATCAAAACCGCAATCTACTCTCAGGGCATAATTTGGGCGATTACGTCAGCTGACGTGGCAAGTCTGTGGAGGAAAAAAACACGATATTCTTCATTATTCGTCTAGGGATTTTTTCTTATAAAGCCAAATAATCAAGCGATTCTCAGAGCGCCTAATGAAACAGAAATATCTTTTTTCAAAAGAGATTGTTTGCTGATATTTTTTAAACTAATACATGGTTGAATAATGAACGAATATTTTCCAAGAGCAAAATGTGTTTTTGTAAGAAAATACACTAAAAGAAAAATTAAAAAATTAAAAAAACTAATAAGAAAGGAGTAAACATAAGCTTATTATATATATATATATATATATATATATATATATATATATATATGTATGCACGCCGTGTTGAATCATTAGTTCTGTTGTTTTATACATAGACATTAGTGCAATTTCGCATTGACAGGGAGGAAGATTATGCTGAAAATGTATTATTAAATGCGTATTTATTATTACATTGTGAACATATATGAATAAAATACACTTAAATATGTATGAATTAAAGTAAGTTTTAGCTAGAAATACTTGCATGTAAATATTTCATTAAATAGAACTCAAAAAGAACAAATTTTTGGCTTTTCTTGAATAAGTCATTTAATACCAGATAGAAATTTTTAATTGAATTTGCTAAAACTTGGATAAATTCACTTCTGTCCATCTTTTGTATTTTCAAGTTGAAATAATAGAAAATTAAAGAAATAGCCAATAAAATATTTGTGTTAATATTTAAAATGTGCGTTAGTGCACGTCACATGACTATGAAGTAGATTTTAACAAAACAGTGAAAATTAATTTCAATTATTAATCATTGAAAATTAAATTAATAAGATTTTTTGCCGCCATAAAAATATTAGTATAAATTGATTTTAAACAGTTGTAATCGAGTTACGTAATGGATTAAAAAAACAATTCGAAAATATAATCCATATATATTTCTCTCTCTCTCCCTCTCCATATATATATATATATAGAGAGAGAGAGAGAGAATTATTACTAGATTTAATTTGAAATAAAGCTTGGTGTGTAAAGCTATGTGCACAATATGGTATATATATATATATATATATATATATATATATATCCTGCAATATATAGATATAACTCTCCTGTATATATAAATAATCACATGTAATTTTTCATAGAATAGAAAAAGAATTAAAAATTTCAACCAGCTCGTTACTAACGACACTTAACCAAGAAAGCGAAATATATAAAATTTCTTTTAATTTACATGACTGTGTCCCTTTTGACAATAACAAAATATCTACATATATTAGCTATACCACATTTCTCACGAGGAGATCAATCAGCACTATCTTTTAGCAAAACTCAGTTATAATTACTCGGCGTCGTTTTAGAATTTCAGATTTTGGTCAGTAATGCAACAGCTGTCTATTATTCAAGCAAATCCTGAAAGGAAGCACTTTATTGACAATAAATACTCATTTTACCCACATGGTGATAAATACCATTTTATGCACATATCTTTACACACACAGCTTTATTTCAAATTAAAAACTAGAAATAATTATATATATATATATATATATATATATATATATATATATATATATATATATATTGAAATTTTATTAGGGCACTATATACATATAAATATTTAATGAGTGCACTGTATATACAGTGCCCTTATAAAGTATTGCAAAAGCAAAGCCAATACCTTTGTTTTTATTGTTCACTGAAGATATTTGGGTTTAAGATCAAAATAGGACAATCAACTTTTATTTCTGGTATGTATATTTAGATGTGCTAAACAGATTAGGACATACCACTTTTTATCTAGTTGCATAACCTTTGCGTGAATTAACTACAACAAGCCTTCGACTCACCAACACCACCAAATGGTTGCATTCTTCATTTGTGATGCTTTTATAGATAAATCAATCACTTTCAGTTCTTGTTTGTTCATAGTGTTTCTTCCTTCACTCTCCTTTTCAAGTGATGAGATGCATGCACTATTGAGTTATGGTCCGGTGATTGACTTTGTCTTTACCTGATGAAGTCTTTTGTTTCTTTGGCAGTATGTTTTGAATCATTGTCATGCTGCATGATAAACTTCCTCCCTATTAGTCATTATATACTTCCCTGTAAATTGTGAGCTTGATTCATTCTACTGATCTTGTCATAAGTTACATGCTTAATAAATATGAATGGGCCTATTCTAGAAGCACCCAAGCAAGCCTAAGCCAAGACACTGAAGCTACTATGCTTCATTGATGAGCTTGTATACTTTAAATCATAAAAAAGATATATTTCTTTCTCTAATCTTGGATGAGAGAGGGAAGGCTATCAGAGAAAACAAATTTGAATCAAAGGGATATTAAAAAAAAAAGAGATTTTTGCGATCTAATATCTGCGCTAATTCCATAAGTTTACGTAGTTTCTAATTGTGTTCGCTATCAATTGTTTCCCATAGGAAACGGTGATCACCTTTCTCTCTTCATATGTGGTCAGCTATGCCTGATTTTTAATCTCCCTTTGTGTTATGGCCTTACGATGTTCTACCGGCGTGTAGAATGGCCGAAACGTCGTAAAGATGGTAATGAAGATGAAAACAATAGTCCAAACAATATAAATACTACCCCATATCAAAAGTACAAATATCAAATTTTGTATTTGCCATATTATAAATTTCAAAGGTGAAGATCATTTCAAAAACAACAACAACAAAACACAACAAGCGACTGCTTAGAGAGATAAGTTAGAGTTATTGAAATAACTTAGCATGAGTGAATACTTTTTACTTCTTTTTCTCTAGTTAATTTTTAAAAAATAATAATTCTATTTTTATTTTACATATTTGTTTCTTCCTCAGATTTAGTTCAAAATGACAATTTTCTCTCATACAGATTAGGTTTCAAGATGACACACACACATAGCGAATTCCCTTTCCGAACATCCGAAGTATTTGTTTACAAAAAACAAAATTATAATATAATGTAATGAACTGTATAATCATATATTATGCATATTTAAATTTATTAAATAATTTTGTTATAATTTATTGTGCACATTTATAATTTTCATACGGATAATAGTTGGAATATAATATGCAAGTGATTGATTATATACGCAGATTATTATAATAATAAGAAGCGAAAGAAATTTTAAATTACCTTTAAAAACTAAAAAAAAGCACACACACTCTCTCTTTCTTTCTCTCTCTCTCTCTCTCTCTATATATATATATATATATATATATATATATATTGATGTATGTTTCATTAAATAATATAGACATGTTTTGTCGATTTATTTTATGAAAAATTTTATATCGTCTGATAAGCCTAATAGCATTATCGTTGAAAGTGGAAAGAAAATCACAATATTGATACTTGTTTTTAGTTAATCTTTTCTGAGCTTTCGGTGTTCATCAGCCATTATCAAAGATGAGAATTGTATTGATTGTATTAAGCAGTTCGCGGACGTACGATAGTAGTAGTAGTCTATTTTGTTTGTATGGAAGATTGGCAAACACGTGCGTGCGTGTGTGCTGGAAGTGAAAATCACACTACAGCTTGTGACGTCACATATGAACACACGAGATTGGAGGTGAGAATTATTAAGTATGGAAAGCCATTGGGATAACCAGCTGCTTCTGTTATGTATTACAGGCACTTGAGATTGTTTGTGGATATTTCGTAGTTAATTTTGTTCAGGTTAGTTTTCAACTGTTTTATGTAACTGGCTTCGACAATTTTTTATTTCTGTTTACTGTTTTCATGTTTAAGTATGGTTGTGTTTTCGACGAGAAATTCGCAAAATTGTGTATGTTGCCTGGTATGTTGTTTTAAATGTCTAAATACTTTAGAATTATCTTTTAAATGTAGTGTCAAACGTCGCGAGAGCGAATTTGTGGTGTGACCAACATAAATATTGTTTAGTCCGTTAGAGATACAATTTCCCAAAGGGCATTTGAATTTGTAAACTATGTTGGTTTTTTTCGGGGAAGAAAAGTCGTTGCGAATAAATGAGTTGGATATACTAGATTTAGAATAGTATATGATTAACTTAATTTTTTTGCTAGGATCTGTTGTAGATATATTAGTATTTATCAATTTCTTTAGTATATTTTCATCTTGTTTATAATTTGTAAGCATTTGATTACGATAAAAAAGATTAATATATTTGAGATTAGTTGAGACAGAACACACACACACACACATATATATATATATATATATATATATATATATATATATATATATATATCAGCATGCAGTGTGGGCATAGAAGAATCGAAAGGAGCATCCTTTACATATAGTGATAGGATAACTCTCTAAGGGAGCTGTAAACATATATGCATATAAATACATATAGAGCAAATATAAGAAACAGTAAGACAGACGCGTTATTTCATGGTGAATCGGAAGTTTGGCCTATTTCAGGCGAGCCATCGTCAGCTTCCGTCTTTATTTAACGAAGGATTCTACACGAATGAGATTCACAAAAACCTAAAAAAACGAATAAAAAAATAGCGACCGTTATATTTTTCATTTGTTTTTTTAGGTGTTTGTGAATCTCATTCGTGTAGAATCCTTCGTTAAATAAAGAGGGAAGCTGACGATGGCTCGCCTGAAATAGGCCAAACTTCCGATTCACCAAGAAATAACGCGTCTGTCTTAATGTTTCTTATATATATATATATATAGTGCACTCTGTGTGTGTGTGTGTGTGTGTGTGTGTGTGTGTGTGTGTGTGTGTGTGTAAAAATTCTGGTATAATTAAAATATATCTTTAGAAAGCGTATGTCTAAAGGCAAAAAGAAAGTTTTTTTACTGATGGGATTCGCCCCCTTGAGGGAACAGACGAAATTCTTAGGTAAAAAAAGAAACAAAAGGAAAAGGCTTTTCTTTTCTCTCTTCCTCCCTCTCTCTCTCTCTCTCTCTTTCTCTCTCTCTCTTTCTCTCTCTCTCTCTCGCAAATATATGCGTTTAGTCCGTGTATGCATAAAATATCGGTGAATTTAGTTTGTCAATTTCACACTCAAAGAATAAGGCCCAGTGATTTAATCTTTGAAATGAAGGTTTGCAAGATATTCAGTTGTGACATGGACTATGTGAAGTTGACCTAGAGGGCATCACATAATGCTGCAAGCCATTTCTAGACAAATGAATCAATTTCGAACTAAATGAAGTCAGTTATTGTGTTTACTATGAAGTACAAGTATGTTTTTGACCTCACAATTGATAGGCAGATAACTAAGGTCACCTGTTAACCGTAAGGTTAGCGGAGTTCATTAGATGTTGAATTATTTTGTTGTATTTTACATTCTTTCAGCTAAATTGGTATGTGCGGATAATTTTAGTAGAAAGTATGGTAAGTATATGCAGCCGAGCTCCAAGTTCATTGGTAGTCAGCAGAGGTTATTCTTTGACTTAATTTGATTTAATTTTTTCATAAAAAAAACAAAAACATAAACTGCCAGAATGAAGAATTTTTGTGTTCTTTTAATAAAATCTAAAACCACGCAGAGATATCAAATGAAAATTCTACAATTTTCAAGGTTAAAGTTTAATATTTGAATTGTGTCTTTTTTCTTATAAAAACAAAACTTTTTCCTTTTCATTACTTTGAAACCTATTACTTCTTCATAAAAGTTGTGATTTTACATCATTATTAACAATGACACATAATAACAATATTTCTGACAATTGATACTAATAAAAGTTAATGCACATGTCTGTTAAGTAGAGGAGACATGCATAAGAAAAAAAAGGAATCGACAGAACATGCTTCTCAACAAGAATTGAGAAGGTTGTGAAAAGTTATCAGTTCGGTAGAGTAGATTTTAAGCATTCTGATGATTGGCCATTTTATCAGAAAGTATGTCGAACTATTCAGCACTCCTCATAATAAACATAAACTTTCATAATAAGACAAGAACTTAGAATTAAAATTTCTAAACATTACCTAGGGTAACAGTACTATGAACTTTTGACAACACCCCCCCACATATATGTATATTTTTACAATATATATATATATATATATATATATATATATGTGTGTGTGTGTGTGTGTGTGTGTGTGTGTGTGTAAAAATATACTCAGTAATGATCTGAGATTAAGAACATGATGGTTAAAAAGATCTTTTTTCTCCAATTTCACCTTTTCTTTCAGAAATCATCTTTTTATGCATATCGATTTTCGTGATGTGGTGTTATGAGAATGTAAGTTATTAAGATTTTCCAAATTGATACGTCTGTGATGCTTTCTTTTAGACAAGCTTGCATTTCACCATTAATTTACGTATACGGCAGGAGAATTCATAAAAAATATTTTTGAGAGGACAGGTACTGAAAAATGAAAAATCTGACATAGAAAAAGGGCCGAATGGGAATACTATGAACTAGAAAGAAATAAGAAAATGGTTGAGCGAGAATATTATTGCGAGAGACTTGATTAAAAGTTGAAAAGTTGAAGCGCGAGAAAAATGGCGAGAACGTAACTGATATGATGAAAAAGAGATTCTAATAAAGAAGCAGAATTAAAAACAGAGGATTAGACGAGACGGATGAAATGAGTCAAAGAAGAAGAAGGCAAAATGCGAAACAGAAAAAGAATAAGAAAATGCAAGAAGTGGAATGAAATGTCTAAATAATACAAGTAGCAAAAAGAAATTGAATATCTGTTGTCAAAGAGCGTTAAACATCAAAACTGATAAAATTGAAGATGAAAATGACGGAAAGAGTAAAGCGACAAGGACATGACCAGAGATGTGTGATCGGAAAGGCGTCAAAAAAGGGCCCAAATGAAAATCAAATTTAATATATCTTATTTTTTCAGTCATATTCGAATATTATAGCATTTTGAAATATTCTCTGTAGATTTTGCACTCCACATGCGACATATTAAATTATGATTAAATGTTTTAATCATTAATTAATAAGTATATTAACATAAATTTAAGGACCCGGTGATGTATCAGTTAGTTAAGTGCCATACGTGATACACGCTTGGGCGATCATGTCTCGAAAGAGACATGACTGACTGGGCAGAAGATTATCCCGCAGTAGGTTGCCATTGCTTTCTGCGGTAGACTGATTGCCGACCAAGGCTATAGAACCCAATCTGTCCTGCTATTTAACCCATAACTGGAAGGAAGAGACGGATTAATACCTTTCCCAATGGTATTTGCGCGTAAGTGAATGCAATGAATTCAGCTGGAATTCGAACTCAGCTCCCTGATTTCTCGTTCCGAGCCGATATCCAATGCACCACAACGCACAACGGTGATGTATAATATGACAAAAAGGGAAAAAAGTCAAGAGAATACGAATCGATATTTCAAGATAAAGGCGATACGAGAGCAAATATTAAACAGATTTTAGGATAGGAAAAATACAATAGAAACCTTTATCTTCATACATCTCCGGGGTTAGGATCGAAGAAGAAAATCTAACAGTAGGAATGGATAGGTTGCAAAGCTTGAGTAATTTAAAAAAAAACCCAGAAAAGTGAACATAAACGAATAGACCAAGTAGTTGGTAACACGCTAAGCGAGAAGTACCAGAATGATGTCAAATGCTGTTATGAACAGGAACGAACGTATAATTTTGAATAAGATTGAAATTGAGGTTGCATGCTACAATATAAAAATAATATTAATCAGAGAGAGAAATAAATGAAAATGTACAGAGGGAAAAACGAAAAGTAATATTAACGAAATTATTGAGAGAAAAGTAATGAAAAATAAGATGAAAGATTTAAGAATATACAAGAAAATGACAATAATGAATAGAAAACAAAATGATAAGTAGAATGGAAAGAGCAAATTGATTGTAAAATAAATGCAGACTATTAAAAATAATACCGATTGGAAATCGACCGAAAATTAAAACCGTTCAAGGAAAGAGACACTTGAATTTTAGAATATAAGAAAAAAGAAATGTCGGAAAAAAGAGGAAAACTGAAGGTAACAGTTATGTTAAATAACAAACAAATTGTATAAAACATTTATTCTGTAAACAAGACATTACCTGAGAAAATAATTTCTGCGCTATCTTCTGAACTGTATATGAACACCTGCTCATTCCAGAAAGTGACTGGATCAGTGTAGGTTTATAAAAGAGTTAATGAAAACGGAAAGGTGAATTTTGTCGCAAAAGTAGCAGAGAAGAAATATTTTGCTGGAATATGTAGGATTTCAAAAGGAGAAAAAACGAGAAAGAAAAGAAAGGAAGGTTAAAGTTAGAAGAAAATGAAAATGTTTATGGAAGATTAAAACAAGTATCTAGAATAAAAAAAGAAAATGATGAACGATATTGATGTAGAAAGAATTCGAAAAAAGGTAGAACAAGAATGATTTTAAATGAAGCACCTGCCAGGTTCTGGCCGACTAGAAAGATGGCTGAATGCAAATGAGTCTGAGAAAGAGGCGGCAGGGCAAGAGGGAGACCAAAGGGTACTGAGTGCAAAATAAGTCACGTCTCACGCTGATATAAAATTCATGAATGTAGATTGCTTTTTAAAATAAACAAAGCACAAGAAACAAATGAGCTTTTTAAATAGAAAACAAAAAGAAATAGCCTATAAAACTATTCAAAACATTTTGGCAAAATCAACTTTCTGTGGGAATGTACATCCTTTATGATAGCAATATTTTTTATACATTAAAATGCTCTTATGAAACTGGTAAAAGATTATGTAGCTTTCTTTTGAGAACAGAAACTCTACAGAATTTCTATTGAACTGCATCTAGAAAATAAATATATTTTATCACACAGACACAGGCATCCACACACACACACACACACACACACACACACACACACACATATATATATATATATATATATATGACGAAGGCTAACGAAATTGGTTATAAACATCTGACAATTTGAAATTATTTGTTTGAACATTATATTTGATTGATACTCGTATTTAAGTAGATATTCTATTTCATAATCAAACAGTATATATGTTTACTACTTAAATACGTGTATCGATCAAAAATAATGTTAAAACAAATAATTTATATATATATATATATATATATATATATATATATATATATATATATATAATGATGTTAAGTCCGTGAATGCTGAGGATTATCCAACAAGATCTACTTAATATAAAATATTTAACGCTAGATCTGTATACAGAACTCAACGGATGTTATCCAGAGCAATATGATATCTATAAAGGAAAATTCAACGCAACACTTAAAGTGATTATAAATTATAATTTATTTCTTTAAACTAAATTAGTTCATTTCTTCAGACCACACTATATTAATTCCATTCGGTACAAATATTTTCCCGGAATAAATATTTCTTTTAAAACGAAAGGAAAATCAAGTAACATGATCCAGAAAATAAATTTTGGCGTTATCTTTGGTAGGAATCGTTTGGCCAGGCGAGAAAGTTCATTAGGCGGAAAGAGTGACCATAAAACCATTACACTTCCACTTACAAGCACATGAATACGTATACACATATATCTACATATGAACATACTTACGCATGCATTCATATATATATATATGTCTATACTTGCACATATGTACATACAAATGCACCTATAAGTACACTTACATATACACGTCCATCCATATTCACATATAGATATTGTGTTCGTAAACTCAAAAACATATTTATAAAGACCGAACTTAAAGGCGAAGGCGTTCGACAAAATACGCCACAAAGAATTAATAGAGATGCCCGGTAGCCTTGATATATTTGAGAAAGACTTAAGAGCAATCAAGAATCTTTACTAGCGACAAACCGCTTGTATACGGACAGGTAACGAATTCAGTAGATATACAAACATAGAAAGGAGCGTAAGACAAGAATGTGTCGTTTCACCGGATCTGTTCAACTTCTACAACGAAAATATTTCGAGGACCCTAGAAGTTATGTCTGGATTCGTCATAGGAGGCCACAATTCAAACAACCTAAAGTATGCAGATGATACAGTACTGGTAGCAGTCACAGAAACAAAACTACAAGACCACCTACAGAAGGTAGCTGAAGAGAGTGACAAGAACGGTCTATAAATAAACTGCAAGAAAACCGAATTCATGGTCATCAGTAAAAAGGGCAGCGCAATATGCCATATACAGGTCGGGGATACACGAATCAAGCAGGTAAAAAAATTTAAATACCTGGGAAATGTTCTAAAAGAGGACGGAAAGTGCAACACAACGAATTTGCATGGCGAAAGAAGCATTTCACAAGTTGAGTAAAGTTTATGAAACCGGACAATTTTGCTAGAAACAAAGGAGAGTACGGGATTGCTATGTGATGTCAGTTCTTCAATATGGCAGTGAATGCTGGACAATATCATCAAAGATGAAAGAAAAACTTGAAGCAACTGAAATGTGCTTCTACAGAAGGATGCTGCGAATATGGATCGAGCATATGGAAATGATGGAAACGCAAAGGAAATTAATACTGAGCATCAGTAAGAGACAGCTGAAGTTCCTGGGACATGCAAAAGGGAAAGAGGGCTTGGTGAACCTGATACTAACAGGCCAGATAGAGGGAAAAAGAGACAGGGGAAACACCGGATAACATATTTAAAGGTATTAATAAGGTGGATGATGGAAAGAGGGGTGCGTTTGTTTTAATCATTTCACCCCAAGTAAGGCATTCCACTGCCACTATTACGCATGGGGCTACATACGGGGAGGTAAAGAGAAGGAGTGGTTAGATATAGGAAATGTCAGAAGGAAGGTGATAGATGAGTAAGGATACCGAGGATGAGGGTTGGGCAGATGGGAAGTGTGTTTGAAAGAATGGGAGCGAGTTAGTGTGTTAGGAGTTGTCTATTGACCTGACATTTAAACTCCTGGAGATTGTAGCCGTCGGAGAAGCAATCATGTGGAAAGGAATTCCACAGTCGGGAAGTGCGAGAAAAGAAACTATGGAGTAGAAGTTGCGGTTGCATTTTATCGGTTTCACTGTAAAAGGGTGGGATCTAGTTGTTAATCTAGTATCTCGTGCAAATTCGTATCTAGGGGACACCAGTGATCTAAGTTCATTGGAGTAGAAGCCGTGAAAGTATTTATAGAAGAGACACAGGAAAGCCACATCGCGCCGGTGAGAGAGAGACTGCAGGCGGTCTGCCAAGTCGGTATCGATCACATTACAGACCATCCGCTGTACCTTGTCGAGAAGCCCGAGGAGAATAGCAGGGGCACCCGACCAGATATGGTAGCAGTATTCAATGCATGGTGTATATAACTAGGTGCCCTCATATAAACGAAAAACATGCATATGATTAGGTGCACTCATATACAGGAAGCATACATATAACTAAGTACACCCATATTCATGTTATCTACATATAGCTATACATATAATTATACATATGATTATAATTATAATTAAATAAACCCATATACGCGGAACATGCATATAAGTAGGTGCATCTCTATATAAGTAAAAAAAACCATATAACCATATAACTAGGTACACGTAAAATATTTATATTAAAATACAACCATAATTACATAATGCAAAGTAGTACATTCAAATTCACACACACAATACAAAGTCTTTGCAAACATATATTGTCATGTATACCCCTTACATGGTAGATTTCCACTCCCATTTTTTCAATCCGTAAAATCATCCAACGAATGATCAACGTAAGATAAGAATGAAATTGCAAGTTTGACTGAATGGACGAATTATCACATCCTATGTAATAGATATTTTAAATTTATTTTCTAGACGGCATTTAAAAATAATTTTATTTTTCTGCTTTAATAATTGGCTAGTTTCTCTTAATTTGATAATTCTAATCTTTTCGTCTAAACATAAATTACATCTATTTCTGAGGCTGTTGTGGTTTTGAGATTTACCTATAATCTTCCATTCAATCTGTGGGGAGAGAAATCTGTCTTTCGGTTCTGTCTTTTAATTCTTTTTATGCACTAAAATGTTAATAGCTTCATCAACACACAATAATAATATACTAAGTAAACTTTATAACAATAAACAAACAGATAGTAAGCGTCGAATCAAAAATGCCTAGTTGGATGTATATGCGAATCCGAAAAATCATATACCAAACAACCATTTTCCCTATTGAACACAGAAGCGAGAAAAAAGTCTACTTAGAGCCAATATCCATTACACAACAATGCTCATTTACTATATGCTACTATAATAATCAGGATATAGTGATGGCTATACATTGTGAGAGTTTCATCTTAACATATTCTTGGCATTTTATAATATGGTAGAATGACTGAAGTGAAATATCTGAATAAGGAAAGCAAAATGGAATATGTGAAAATGTTTGATATTTAAAATCGTTTATTTTGTATCAACATTTTGTTCAATAAGGGCTGTTTTGATGATGTTCTTATCTAAAGAAACATTGACAGAAAAGAAAACAATTTATGACATCCAACTGGTTTCCGCATATTCCATATTAGATATTACAATTTTGCACATAAAATTCTCTTAGGTATATCATTTTATTATTTAAAGCAATGATGTGCAAAACATTTTTATTTATAAGTAAATTCAAATGACGTTGGCTGACGAACATATTTGCTGAAAATATTATACCATATAGATGAATAAATGATTATTTAATAAGTTGATGTGGTCAAGACCTTCTGCAACGTTATTGATTATATTAATATTTTTACTGTTTTAACATGACTATAAGAGCAGTAATGTTGATGACTTCGCAGAGAACTATTTATTTGAATATTGATTTCTGTTCTTATATATATATTCTTTTTTCATGATGGACCACGATATTCTGTTGGATAAATATGTTAATTAGATGGCGTCAATTCCATTGGTTTGGTATCGTTTACATTATTTTTGTAAGTTTTACAATAGCTTGCTTTACATAATAATGTGTAAATGTACTTACACAAATATACGCTTTTGGTTATATGTTCATGAATTTACGATATATCTCTGCATTTACCTTTACACCAACAACAACTAGAATGCAGTCATATATAAGAGCCTACAATACAAACCCAAAATATTAATAGATATCGATAGCGTTGTCTTAGTAATTACCGAGAATTTTCCAACCTCTAGTCCGACCATCATGTTTAGCAATGTACAGTTACATTCATCGACAAAGATTTTTAAGGAAAATCAGTTTCATGTATATTTCTTGTTAGTCTTTACTTTTATGCTATTGTTCAGCAAATATACGAGAAGGAAATTCTGCTTTACTTACGTATTATACGTATTGGACAGAAAAACCTAAATTCAAAACAAATATCTAACTCTATTACACAATTTATAATATACAATTACCAAGTTAAAATCTGTTACTTTTATTGCTTATTCAAAAATTGGGTGCAAACATATTTATCTATCTTTTTATATATTAAATAAATTTGCCTGGTTTGCTTGGATAATATGTCTGTTTGTCCAGAACCATTTGTTAAACAAATATCAATGCGCAATAATGTGTTATAGAACGTGGTATTTCACCCAGTCACATATAACTATCTTGTTTCTCTTTCTAACTTTTATGCGGAAAATAAAATAAATACTAAAGAATAGAAATCATGATAAAATATTCAAGGCGCCTTGTGCAGCGTTTTCTTAAAAATAGCCTCGCAACAGGAAAATAACAAACAGAAATATAAGAAAAGAAGAAGAGTAAAACAGCAGGTGTAGTAATTTCGAGATAATTTTGTATCCTAGGAAATAACAATGCAAACAGATGGGTTGGTGTTAGTCACTATGTTTTAATTTCCTGCTTCTAATGAGCCGATCATTCATTCTCTAATTTTTTTCCAATATCTTTTGTTTACATTCAGCGCCATAACATCTTATCATTAAAGTTTCAAATATTCCCTCACACTTCTCTCGTTCAGAACATAGTGTCTGACGTTCAAATTCTACCTATGCCTAACCCTACTTTAGCATCTTCGTGCATACCCACACAGACATTTGTGTGTGTGTATTTGTGTGCGTGTGTGTAGTTATCCAATACCTGTCACTCGATAGACCACTCATTTCATTCTCACTATTCCTGACACGCATTTATTTAGCAACATCATAATTTTCACATTCACTTAAATCTGTAGTCTGCTATATGATCGAGTGTGTATTCACTTCTCTTTATTTCTATTTATATCCTAATACAAAATAAAATATCAGCATAACGCTTAAATCAAGAATTCATGTAACAGATCACAATAAATCTCACAAGAAATACTCACGCGAAACGCCTAGGTTGATTTGAATGAAAGAATATACGAACAGAAAAAGGCATTTTCCAAAAAACCCAGCCATAGTCCCTTATATTTTTCCACATTAACTTGCCATCCAGGTTCTAACAGATGGTTTTCTTTCTCAAAAAAGCTAGTGCTATTAGAATTACAATCCCCTCTATTATAATAAATAATGTCGTGTATTTATTTGTGCATATATATATATATATATATATATATATATATATATATATCCTGTCACGCTCTTAGAGAGAGAGAGAGAGAGAATGAGAGAGAGAGAGAGAGAGAGAGCGAGAGAGACAATAGTAAGGCAGCGTCAGCTGAGTTCATTAGAGGGACAATAGCGAGGCACTTTAGTCTCATTTCATTAGAGAGACAGCATCGAGGTAGTTATGAAAGCCCTTGCTGCGTGTTTGCTCTTTAACTGTGCCGTATTTTACTTTACTTTATATATACTTTATATATTTATAAGCGTTTCACCCCGAGCAAGGCATGTCACTGCCACTACTATACAGGGGGCTACATAGAGTGGAGAAAGGATAATGAAATATAGGAAATATCAGAGGGTGGGTGATAGGCGGGTAGGGATACCGAGAATGGTTAAATATAGGAAATGTCAGAGGGTGGGTGATAGCCGGGTAAGGATACCGAGAAAGAGGGTTGGGTAGATGAGAGTGTTCTGAGAATAACTGGAAGTTAGAGTGATAGGAGGTGTCTATTGACCCTACATTTAAACACCTGGAGATTGTAGCTGTCTGGAAAGCAGACTTGTGGAAGGGAGTTCCACAGGCGGGGTGCGCGAGAAAAGAAGCTGTTGGAGTAGAATTTACGGTTACATCTTATTTGTTTAACTGTAAAAGGGTGGGACCTAGTTGCTAATCTAGTATCTCGTGTAAATTCCTGCTTAGGCGGCACCAGTGCTCTAAGTTCATCGGAGCAGAAGCCATGAAAGTACTTGTAGAAGAGGCACAGGGAAGCCACATCACGCCGGTGAGAGAGTGGGTGCAGCAGGTCTGCCAAGTCAGTATCAACCACGTTACAGATCCTCCTTTGTATTTTGTCAAGAATCCCAAGAAGAGCAGCAGGGGCACCCGACCAGATATGGCAGCAATATTTAAAAACGCTAGACTCACAAGAAAGAAAATAACTCAATGCAAAATCCTCGAGAGTGCCATCATTGAATATTACCCAAATGTTAACCTAGGTACAGGCTTTTTCTCTATTTCACCTTTTTTTAACAGCATTACTACTCTTCCAAACAAACATACACAACAGTATCAAGAAATAAGAAAATGGTTGATTCCGTCAATATAGCAATAAAAACTATATCTCCACACGTGACAGTATTTGATCTAATTATCACTTAACAGTATAAAAATAGCGTTCTTTAAATTCTTCCAGTCGCTAAGGATATATATATATATATATATATATATATATATATATATATATATATATTCTTTCTATCAGGCCCAAGTGTTTGGATTATTTTGTTGTTTTCTTATGTCTTAATGTAAGATACTCAATAGAAGGTTCATCATTATATATGATGCCGTCATTTTAGACGGTATATCTATATAAACATTTGACTGTTATTTTCCCACTCTTATGGAATATTTAACAAATAACCCCAATACAAATCAAAAGAAGAATTCCTTTAAAAATTGAATAGTATTTGGCTAGGTTCTAAACACATAGGTTGTCAGAAATTCAAAAGGTAAGTCTAAAATTAAGCCACCCATTTTCATCAGTGTTTCTCCCAATGTAGTATTTTAACCGATGTTTGTTTGCATTTCGTTTCATCCCTCAGACATAGATATAGGATTCCATCAAACAAAGCAATATTAACACTGTAGATATACCTTTGAAGGAAGGAACGCGTTACACATTGTTTCACCACTTTTAGTCTGCTATGAATCATAATCTGTCACTGACTTCTCAAAAAAACCCATCTTTAATTAATCCCGTGTATTACTCAATTTGAAACAAGCTTTTTTCTCTACCCCGTCTCTGTGCTTTTTTTTGTTACGGTTTTAATAATATCTAAACCTTTTTACATCGATTTACCAGTGTTTTGCCTATGAGCCTGTTGATTTTGCTACATGGTACACACTTCGTCAATGATGTGTCGAAGAAGACATGATTGACTAGCCAGAAGATTTTTCCCTGTACGTTGTCATTATTTTCTGCGATAGAGCAGCAGCCAACCAAGGTTACAGAATCCAATCAATTAAGCGCATTTCTGAAAAGAGGAGAGATAGATTTCTCTAGGTAATTTGTGCGTAAGCGAATAAAAATAATTCAATTGGAGTTTGAACTCGACTCTCCGATTTTTCATTCCGAGCCGATACCATTGCACCACAACGCGCTTCATGAGGACAATTAAATTCGTATATTTAATTCCTGAAAATATATATTTTCCTTAAATGTAGAATCTCTTTTTTAATATCATAATCTCTATAAGAACACTTAAACACACACACACTGATATTATGCTCACATTACGATTGAGCTCTCTAGAGAAGAAAATTTCAAAAACAGTTTCCACTTTTGCTAAATAAGCTTGACTCTTCAGAAATGAATTGAGTTCTTTCGGTGACTGTTGTGTGTATACACTGCTTATATACATCACGTTAAAATGTCACTTCTCGGATTCTATTGCTTAGGGAGTAGCGACTCCGACTGACACCAAACCGGTCGAGTTTGGGTCCCGGCCAGAAGCAAGTGGAAGTTTCTAGTCGCACTGATGAGCTGTGATACAGCGAAACAGGCTTGTATGTGGATGACTAATATATATATATATATATATATATATGCACAAATGTATATAAGTAAATGCATTTCAGTTTCATAATAGTGAAAAAAGATTAGTGTACTGCTGCTTACTTGTACACTGTACACTATTAATGCATAAGTACTCTCATACAAAATGTGAGTGCTGACGCATTGAACGGTGGTATACAGGTAATCACCATTTTACTAATCATTTTTGTTCAATAATGACCGCGTCATTACATTTTCTTTTTGCATTCATGCAGTATAATTTCCTTTTATATTATTTTACATGTGAAAACCAAGAGAACACTTCTAATTGTAATATTTCCTTATCATATAAGTCACAATATCTTATATCTATACACATCTTATCAACAGCCAAAAACAAATATGATGTACACATTTTTATCAATGCGTCTTTTGTTTTCAAAGCCGTCATCAATATAATAGAATTCTTATATTATTTTCTGGAAGTTTTTATTGTCTTTATCTACAGCAAATGGAAGCAAAATATTTTATTTGTTGGACGAAAAACAACCACAAATTGTTATTGCTATCGACTGATATAAACGGTTCGAAAAACAAACTGGTCAAAAGTTGTTAATGTTACTTTTTCTTATGAATCAAATTTACTTCTTTTATATATTGGATAACTTTTTGGACGAATTTGCGTTTACTGTCTGTTAAGTTAGTAGTGTAATGACTAACCTGAATTTTCTTTACAGATTTTTGCAAAGCAAAAGAAAGAAAAACGGACAATTTTTCTTATGGTGATTTCTGAATTTAGTAAAAACGAAATCCAGCATTCTTCAATATAAAGTTAATTATGATATTTTTATACACCTCAATCCTAGATGTTTCATTTACATTATTGTTCACGAACATCTACAACAAAACAGAAAATAAAATTAAATATTCAATTTATCTACATGATTTTGAATTTCGCATATATTGTATCCACTCTTAGTTCCATTTAATATCGTTCCGTTGAGATCGGATTCTACATATGCAAAACTTTGAGTCGGGAAGATAAGTAGAATGTTTAATTTTATTTATTACAGTTAATATATCTTTACATTGAGCGTTTTAATTACAGATTATCCTAACTGCGCTATATTCCAGAAATACACTGTTTGAGCCTCTCTTATTATTATTATTATTATTATTATTATTATTATTATTATTATTATTATTATTATTATTAATGATTTATTGCAAAACAAAATATTTGTTTCTTGTTATAACAGATCATATATGTCCAATGTCTCTGTCTTACTCATGTAAGATGTATTATAGCATCCGAAAAGATGAGACAAAGTAGAACATTTTTTCATCAAAACCCGTTTCAGCAAAGAAACCTCAGGTTCTATTTGGCATCACCACTTTAAAATAAAGAAAGATAAAATTACATTTTACGAAAATATCTTTGGATCTCTGAGGTTAAGTGAGTATTGTAAATAACATTAATTATCCTAGCATATTATTTTCTAACTTGAGCCTTGTAAAGAATCTGTCAGCCTCTCTGCTTGCTTGTTTTGGCTGCACTGGAGCCGTTTGATATTGTAGGACTTTCATTCAAAGATTTTATTATATTTTTATGCACACATGTACATATGCACATACACATACACAGACATATATATATATATATATATATATATATATATATATATATATATATAGACGCATATACATACTTAATGCTACATTAATGAGATATAAATTTATAAAACTCATGTGAAATATAAGTTAAAATACTATAAAATACAAAATAAGAACAATTACATAATTGTGGTGTTTAGAAAATAGTAATTGATCAATAAATAATAAAATAAGTATTAAACTGTAAAATATAGAATCATGAAAAGCAACTAAATTAAAAACGACACATTCTATGATATTAGGTCAAGTATTTAGCACTGAATAATAAGATAAAATGTAAATGTAAATGTAAATCTTTTAAAAGGAAAAGTTGCTTACACACACAAATACATGCACATGCATATTTCTCATAATATATATATATATATTCATGCACACAAAGGAAAATGTTTCTGCTATATAAATGTTTATATATTTATTTACATTATTGTGATTCAATGTAAGGTTCTAATTTATGTTATTATCATCGCAACATTTTGGTCGTCGTACCCTTGGATCATCTTAAAATGTTGTCAGGTGACTCTTCGTTATAAGGCTGAGAAAAACCTTAGCAATAATAAATAGAACTAGTAAAAGAACTTTGACAACGGAATGAGAAATATACCACTGGTTAAGTTTGAATTTCCATGAAATCAACACACCTGAAGAAGGCAGTAAGCTACAACGGCAAAGACGGTGTAGTATTAACAACAAAAATGGAAGGTTTAATCTAAATGATGTCATGTAAATAATAATAATTCTTAATCCCAGAAATTAAAATAAAAATATTATATATATATATATATATATATATATATATATATATATATATATGTATATATATGTGTGTGTGTGTGTGTTTCTCTCTCTCTTTCTCTCTCTCTCTCTCTCTCTCTCTCTCTCTCTGTGTGTGTGTGTGTGTGTGTAAAAATATATTCAGTTCCTGAGTTGGTTTGTGTTTTTGTTTTTCATACTTTACAAATTGTCGACATGAAAAATAAAAGCACAGATATATATATATTCGTCGTGCACATACAAGCATGTTTCGCTGTATCACAACTCATCAGTGTGTCTAGACATGCACTTGTTTCTGGTCGGGATCAAAACTCAACCGATTTGGTGTCAATCGGAGTCATTAACACCTAAGCGATAGGCGTATGAAATCAGAGAAATGAAATCTTAGCGTGTTGTATATAAGCCGGGGTATACACATGCCAGTCACCGAAAGAACTGAATTCATTTCTGAAGAGTAATGCATAAATTGCGGAAGTGGTAACGGTTTTTTTAAATTTTCCTCTCTAGAGAGCTTAATCGTAATAATATATTCGTCATTCATATACATGTTTGTTTCGCTGGATCACAGCACATCAGAGAAGAGAAATTTTAGCGTGTTGTATATAAACGGTGAATACACACGCCAGTCGCCTAAAGAACTCAATTCATTACTGGGGAGTAATGCATAAATTGCGGATGTGCTAACTGTTTTTTTTTAATTTTTCTCTGTAGAATATATTTCTCTATGGCGTCTTTATTTCTGATATGAAGTACTGTAATTATGCAATTATTGTAATTAAGACATGACGCATAGAACTAGAACAATCTAACCCAGTGAACAAAATAAATTGATCAGTTCAAAACAATTGCCCGAGGAATGTCAGAGCGTACAATAGACGAAACATCGGGAATTTGGCAGCAAGATGAGGCCAACAATCCTAACAATATATATATATATATATATATATCACCATGCAGTGTAGGTATAGAAGAATCCAAATGAGTATCCTGTACATATAGTGGTAGGATAACCCTCTAAGAGAGCTCTAAATATATATGTATATAAATACATATAAAACAAATATAAGTAAAATTAAGGCAGACACGTTATTTTATGGTAAATTTACACGAATGAGATTCACCAAAACCTGTGAATCTCATTCGTGTAAAATCCTTTGCAAAATAAAGACGGAAGCTGATGATGGTTCGCCTGAAATAGGATTACACTTCCAATTTACCATGAAATAACGTGTCTGCCGTATTTTTTCTTATATATATATATATATATATATATATATATATATATATCCCACAGCCCAATACAAAGTTTTAAATGCGAAATACATTCCCCGTATTTATCAGATAGTAAAATCTCTGTCTGTGAAATCGCTTAAATTTATATTTTGTAAATGTGTAACTTTGCATCTCGTATGTTTCAATCAACTTATCTTGAAAGTAACTTTCATTTTTTACGTTGTTGTTGCTGTTTGCTGACATTCTCCAATTTGCTATTTCTTTCTCTCGTTTTCTTTCATTCTCTCATTTTATGCCTATCAAACTTATTATTCTTTGTCAGTTACAACTCGCACCCTACATGAATTCTTTCCGACACATCCCTGTAATTTTCGTGCGATGTCCTAAAATATTTTTACGAAACAAATTATTACAAACGGACCATTACGAGATGCTTCAACGATGAATGTCACTGAACTTAATCGTTTTATATCACTCACGTAATTGCATTCTGGTGACTTAGCCAAAGAAGTCTGTCACCGCAGAAGAAATTGTCTGCAAAGGTGCAAAAACATCCCAACAGCTATTTTGTCATTATAATTGTCACTTAGTAATGAAATACAAATTGCTAATAAATATAATTACAAAGATATGATTCTTTTTTCATTTTCTTATTAGTTTTGAGTTTGCGTAATCTAGAAACTAATTTAGAGTTTACAACCATAGCAAAACTACATGTAAAATATACATAAGCATATACAAGCACACAACCAGACATTCCGATATACAGAAGCAGATACATGCATCCACATGCATTTACATATAAAAATATACGAGTATGTATTGTTAAAGAATACTGGCAGACATACACTGTATTAATTTACATGCAGGAAAATCTTTTGTTGGCATATCTACTTGCGTTTATATTATAATATACATAGATAGAGAACTTAAAGAATTTAAGTATATATATATATATATATATATATATATATATATATATATATATATAGCATTGCTCATTCAGTAAAATGAATTAGAGCACTCTGGCTATTGGTCGCATATAAAGATAATATACGTGCTAAAAAAGTCCGCCTTCTTCTACCGAACGCCCATTCCCAGATGTAGAATCGCCGACTGACGCCAGTTCGGTCGAGTTTCAATCCTGGGTTAAAAAGCAATCGGAGTCTAACCGTACAGATGAGCTGTGATACAGCGAAACAGATCTGTCTGCGGATGACTATATATATATATATATATATATATATATATATATATATATATATATATACTACCCGTAATTATTAGGCCACTCCAGTTTTTTTTAAAGAAATGATGTATTTGATACTATTTTTAGTATTTATTGCAAAATAAAAATAGAATGGTTCTTTTGTTATTATTACTCTTTGCAAAATTTTACATGGCAAGATGCAAAGATGATCTCGTCTGATTCACCCTAAATTTTCTGCATTCTTTCATTGATGAAACTGCAATATAGGTAATTATTAAATATTTATATATTCATTTGATGCACATGATATTTTGCAGTATTAACAAAAGAACCATTCTATTTTCATTTACAATTATTCACTTCGCAATAAATACTAAAAAATAGTATGAAATACATCATAGTTTTAAACGACCGGGGTGACCTAATAATTATGGCCGGTAATATATATATATATATAGATAGATAGATAGATAGAGAGAGAGAGAGAGAGATAGCGAGAGAGAGAGAAACAGAGTGTTCCAATACTTGGACATATTTTAAACTTAAAATCATTTAAAATCGTTCCAAGTTATATATAAATATAATGTGCTATATTTTGGAAAGAACTATACACAATATCTGAGTTAAGACGGGTTTTGATAAGAACAATGTAGTTAGTATTAAATGCAACATGGCATAAACATATTTGAAGGGTGAATCTGATAGTCAACATATTGTGTTGATTTGTATGTTCGTAATCTCGCTATATTTGTTTGTTTGTTTTTCTACTATATATATATATATATATATATATATATATATATATATATATATATATATATATATGAGCTAGTGCAAAAATATTTCCGATACTCAGATTTTTCACAATAAAACTATCTAAGAGTTTTTCACCATTCCCTTACCCGTGGTGCGATGCATATTTGGCCTAATCTGTGCGCGAGCACAAACACACATGTATATTTGAAAAGTAACTATATATATATATATATATATATATATATATATATATATATATATATATATCGACATTATTATGTATATTATTATATATATATATATCGACATTATATATATATATAGTACATATTTTCTGTGATTTTGTTTTCAGAAACAACATAATGTCGATGAGTTTGCATATAATCAGTTTATATGAAGAAAATGCGATGTAATTAACAGATATGCACAGTTTAATGGAATCTCTAATTCTTAAGTGCGTATTAGTTCTCACTTCCCTATAATTATCGATATAATTATTGCTATCATTTATGTAATTAATTTCCTTTTTACTTTTGATTTTTATTATAATTTTGTCGTATTTTTCACTTTTTGAATATTTATCAAAGGATCCATCATTTATTTATTGCACCTACATTACATTTGCGTAAATATCTGATAAATATAAAAACTCAGACAACTTTGATAATTTCAAATGTAAATCAAAACCGTTTTGCTCTTTAAATAATTTCCTTTGAAGTCAATTTTATCTTTAAATAATTTTTATAAATTATAGATTAAGTGTGTTTAAGAAGCATTTGCCATGGAAATGCCGAAGTTAGGCAATGTTTTGTTTTGTGGCAACAAACAGATTTCGTAGTTGTACAAACATGTTATATGCATGAAGTAATGTTACCGCTCTGAGTGGATATTTTACTGTGAATTATATATAATGTGAAGGCTATCCCTCCAAGACTGTTTCATAAATAAATTAAACAGAATGTATATTAAAGAAATTTTGTCCGAGAATGCAAAAGCATAACGTTGTAACTTTAAACAATAATTTCATCTATCATTAATTATTCTATTTAAGAGCTGTATCTGAAAAAAGTATTTATTTCCTTATAATCTATGATTTTATATTGCCATTTTCCTTTCTACCTTATACTAAAATTAAAATTTTTTCCAATGTAATTCTTGCAGCGAAATAGTGATTTATTAAATATTATGTTAATAATAATAATAGAAAAATAAATTTTCCTACATCTACAGTTTCATTATTTTAATAGCAATTAACCTCATTAGAGATATTTATCAAGTTCAGGTGAGGTAGTTCCAGGAAAACGTAACAAAATGGGGATCGAACTGCTTCAGTGATCTGCGAGAAGGGCATACTAAACACCACTCTATAACAGATGTAATGTTTTATTTGTGTTTCATGAAAGAAAAAAGAATTAAAATTAAAACTCACTTGCAATTTATACAATAATTTTTCTTTCAACCCTTATATCTCATTATAATGCAAACTCGGTATCAGGATTAAACTTAGAAACCCTTAACCAAAAAATATTACAATATAACCGTAAAAAAAAACTTTTTGAACAACCCGTATGTTACGCATTAATGAAGAAATGATTTCAAATCCCTTTGTTTGTCATGCTACACATTTTGTTCTGGCACTTAAACGATCTTTAGCTACTGAAATATTCTAATTAGAAATTTGATGTTTTTCAGATGGGAGCTGTCAAGTTAATGTTTAGCCCACATTGAGTCAAATCAATACGTTTACGCTGAAATTTATTTTATGAAACAAGCGTGTCTCGAGTTTTAGTATTAAGTATGTCTAATGCAGTGCATAGTATGCTGTCTTCTTCACAAACTGAACAGTCTGGGGATTCTCTCTCTTTTTCTTAATTTACGTCAATCTTATTAAACCGCGTAATGAAAGAATGTGCGTTGTGGTGCAGGGGATATCGACTGGGGAGCGACAAATCGAAGAGCCGAGTTCGAATTCCAGTTGAATTCTTTGCATTCAATTACGCACAAATGACTTTGGGAAAGGTATTAATCCGTCCCTTCTATCCATTTATGGGTTAAATAACAGGACAGATTGGGTTCTATAGTCTTAGATGGCAACCAGTCTACCGCAGAAAGCAATAGCAAACTACTACGGGGTAATATTCTGTTCAGTCAGTCATGTCTCTTTCGAGACATCATCGCCTAAAGCGTGTATCACGTATGGCACTTAACTGACTAATGAAAGTTACATGAACAGCCACTCCTGTAGATCTTTGTGCGTTAATGCAGGGTTTTATTCTAATTTGCTCGTTATTTTCATCAAAGACCTTCTTGATGTCATCAGTTCCCGACTCGGTGTCGTTTTTGAAGACACAACTCTCGGTATCTCTTTGAAAACACCTGTTTTAAGCCCGGTAGGTCCGATAAAATCAAGCAGCTGATCTTGAAAATAATCTACCATCTGTTTATAGAGACAAAAGTGGTTTGTTAGTTAAAATACCTCTATAACGAAACTAATATCTATTAATAATCTAAAATAACCTTTTTTGCCTTCCATCAGAATAGTTGATTGTAACTTCCAGGAGTGCAGCTCGCTGCGCCCAATATCTTATTTTCCACCAACATTATATACAAACTTTGTAACTGATACAATATTACAATTGTTATATTGTATCAGTTAAAAACAAAGACTGCTGCTAGGAAATTTGGTTCATGATATCGTGCTAGACAACTATTCGCGCCATAATTATTTCCACATTTCTAAGTTTAACATTCTCCGGGCATCGAATATTACTGTTACATCTGATTTAGTGCTTCTATATCTTGAGATTCTCAGCAAAATTCAAAGAATCGGTAACTTTATCGGTCCTGAGCTGACAACACACCTGCAGTCACTTTCCCAAATGTGTAATGTAACTTCCTATAGCCTTTTCTATAAGATTAATTTTTGTCTTTGGAAACTCTCCTTAATGAATTTAAGCACAGTGCAAGACTGGAAGCTGCATTACATAATTTCATAAATAAATATAATGTCAGTCTTCATAATCTGTCTCTTTGAAGTCTGTTCTTTAATTACCCCCCCTGTTTCTTTCACACTCGTCCAACCCCTTGCATCCTTGTTGACTTTTATCGCTTTGCTTTGAGTGAAATTACTAAAAACAATATCTAATTGTGAGACTTAATTTCACTATTTTGTTTATTATTTGGCTAGCAGAATATTATTTCTCCGCAAAATAAATATTTTTAGGAATTTTATTATTTTATTCAGTAACACACATAAAATTTATATTATCAGAACATATTTAAAACCGTTATCATTTAAATGTTTTCTGACAATATAAATAATCACAAAAGTTTTTCACCTATTTAAGACCAAGCAATTTGCTTTTTGATTCTTTAGACATTTAGGAAACGAATATAAGCAGACTAAACGTGAATACTGAAAGGCTGACATTGTGTATGGCGCTTTCATTTCTATGGCCACCGAGGGCAAAAAAGTATAATGGGGAATTCTACTCAAAGCTGCAGTTATCCTTCAACAAGATTCCGGCAAACTTGTTAATGAGCCCTTGGCAAGTTATCGGCTTTGACTTATTGACACAAGGTCTTAGTGTGAAGAAAAGAATAGACCAGAAGAGACAGGGCAATTGATTAACTGAAAACAAAGAGTCAAAGCCGCAGGCGTGAGAATATACGAACGCTGATATCTTAAAAAATAATCAATCATTTATGCTATCATTCACAAAATCAATAGTAACGTGGCTACTTGAACAATATTCAAAGCAACAGCACTTATTACTACAACAACGTCTGCTAATAATACTACTCATATCAATAATAATAGTACCAGTATTAAAGTTTTATTCGTATTTTGAATATTATTATCTATTGATAGACCTCCTTGTAATAGTAAATGTCAACCCACAAAAATACACGTGCAAAAATATTGTTTGAAACGAATTGAAATGTAGAAGTAAGAGTAACTTTAAAAAAATTCTGCAGTGTGATGGACTAACCGTCTTGTAATCTGTTCAGAAATGGGTGAATAATAGATAAGAAAATATTCTTGAATTATTTCAGGTAACATGAGCTTGAACTGCGGAGAATTATGTCATCGGAACAGAATGACGACGTTTTCAGGTTTCTTTCCTTTTATTTCCTTGTTTGCATCTTGCTCCCTTTTCATTGAAACTATTTTTTGTTGTTCGATATCTTGTTCACATACTGACAAGTATTCTGACATTCTGAAACAGTGTTGCTTGTACTTCAAATTTTGAAGGATGTCGTCAGAATGACGACCTTATACTAAGCTCCCCGCCATTTTCGGCAATCAACATTCTTCAATCTTTTCAGTGTTTCATAGTATCTGACAGCATTAACTGTCCCACCATGAAGTCGGTGAGCAACACCCCTTTTGAATTTAAGATTCAGTTGCTATTAAATTTGCTGACTGTTGAACTGTCAATATTTTAAAGAGGTAGGTGAGGATAAATGATTTCTGACCATAGAATCAAATGTGGCTGCTTCAGATTATCAACATTATTTCCAGTTATCCTTCGTATTGTAAAAGGTAAAATGTAATCCAGAAAATATATAATTAAATCAGTTAACAGTAACGTTAAAGTAGGAACATTAGTTCCAACTTGCAATGCTGAAAGTAATAGACTATATCAGGTAGCCTATATTTAATTGTCAAATAAAATTAAACACACACACGCACACACACACACACACACACACATATATATATATATATATATATATATATATATATATATCCGAGTGAATACAGAAGAAAGAAAAAATGCTTACAACGTCCAAAACATTAATTTAAAACATTGCTCGATATATAATATATAGAGCTGTGAATATTTATTATAAATTATATATATCCGCTGCAAAGGTACGTTTGTTTTGACATTGAAACTTCAAGTGCACACCGACTGATGAGACAAGGCAGTACTTGTTCCCTTACCAATAAACCCCCATCACATTCACAATTGACTAGATATAAGAATAGAAATTTTATAATTAAAAATTTAATAGAAAAAATAGTTTCCAAACTATGATCTAATTAATAATTAAAAACATTATATTCCTTAAATCCAAAGTTAAGATTAAATATACAAACTTACATTAATTATAAAGACTCTGCTTAAATAAAAATATCCGCGCCAACCACTACCGGATCTTCTAAGAAATCCATAAGGATATAGTCTAGTCACTAGATAATAAAAACTTACAACTGTCTAGAAATCAAAGACATTCATTACTAAACCATTTAAAAAACACACTCTCCAAAAATTCCAACGGTCAGAGACTTATTCCCCTATCACTAACTCCCACCAACACCTCTAACAAAACTAAATAAATATAAGGAAAGAGGATTTCCATTACTTTACACACCGCCTGATGAGACATTGAAGTTTCAATGTCGAAACAAACGTACCTTTGTAGCGGATATACATAGAATAATTATGTACATGTTCTAAAATACAGTTTATAATACAATTTATAATACATACATATATATATATATATATATATATATATATATATATATATATAGGAAAGAATATTAATAAAAAGTTTTGAATTTAAAAATGTACTTTTTTTTTAAAAAGTACATTTTTAAATTCAAAACTTTTTATTAATATTCTTTCCTATACATATTAAGACAGTATACGTGGATCATCACTATGTTATATATATATATATATATATATATGTGTGTGTGTGTGTGTGTGTGTAACTTTCAAAACATTGATTTAAAACAGAGTGCAATATAAGAATAGAGCAATAAATATTTATTATGCAACTGTTACATTAGAACATGTCAGTAATCAATACAAAATTGTACATCTTTTTTCGACTTTGAAAGAACAGCGTCTCATTCGGTACTTAACAATGATGGTAAGAAACGTTTATATTTAAAACTTTCATTTCATGAAAAATCACTTACTTTCCGTCTTTTAAAATTTTTCTGTAAAACTTAAAAGGATAAATAAAAAAGAAAAAAACGAACAAAAATGAAAAAAAAAAGAAATCAAGAAAAGGAAAAGAAAGAGGAAAGAAAAGAAAGTTAAAAAGAAAGCATCAGAAATTAACCCTACTATTGAAAGAATAGAAAGAAAAGGCAAAAAGAGAGAAGTATAAGAAAGAAGTATACAGATACAAAAGAAGTGGAAAGTGAAGATAAAAAAACAAATGAGTAGATGTTGAGAAGGTTTAAGCCAATGAAAGGGTTAAAGAGGAGAATTCAAATTTGAAAGGAAATTAAATGCGAAGAGATATTAATGCATAAAGTTACAATGTTCCCAACTATGAATTGTTAAGTCATTACTTTATTCCATCCCATATCATCGGCATATTGCCTTGTTGTTGGGTGGTAAATCAGGATCACTGTTTACTATTAATAGATTTGTTTGGGATGTGGTTCTGAATGTTTAAATTATCAGTGCACATCTTTTCACATTTGCGCATGGCACAGTACAGGGAAAGATTAAACAGACTGGAGTACAGTTTTCTTTCTCGTTTCACTCCAGATGAGGTTTGAATAATTTCCTTATTGAGGTTCTCCACAGAAAAGTATTATTTGTGAACCGATATAGTTCCTCTATTACATTAAAGCATTCAGTGGAGCTCGGAAGAGGTTTTCAATAGATGAGAAGAGGAGGTTTCTATTGATGCGTTCATCTGCTGCTGTGAGGTCGACATAGTAGGTACACAATTTTCTTTTGGAGAGGTTTCTGGTGACATGTCATCATTCCACCCCCTTATCAGAACAAAAAACAAACTTGGTTGTGAGTAGGAATAATACTTTTATAAAATGATGATGGCCTAATTAAAAAAATGTCCACTATCTCAGTCTCTATAATGGATTCAATTAATATACTGCTGTATGTATGCGAGTTTTTAGGATAAAAGTGTTGTTTTCATAGTGCATAATACACGATAATTCCCTCTTATTACAATAAGTTTCTGTTTAGAAACTTGCTTTATAAAATTTCGAAACTTATTGAATTCGTGCAGAATTTACAGCACAAAGACCTATTTTAACTAGTAGGAAAAACTTATTTGGAAAAGATATGAAAATATTACAGGATATATACTGAAGGAAAACCGCTTGCATTCGGATAAAAAATGAACTGAGTTATTACACAGCAATAGAGAAAGAGGCCTATGTCATGCATATACCTTCTAACCAGATTTATTCAAACATTACAGCTTTCCTAAAAAAACTAGAAGTTTTACCATGGTTATGAGTGACTACAATCTTAATATTATAAGATATACAAGATACAGTGTTGACAGCATACACAGAAATGTAACTGCAAGACCTCATAGAGAAGCTAGTAAATTAAAGTGAGAAAAAAGATTAACAATTAATTGCAAAATGCCAACATATGGTTACCAGCAAGAACATCCCAAGACGCGAACTCAGAATGGGAAATATTAAAATCAAACAAGCACAAAAATTGAAATATCTGGGAAGTGTTTAAACAAAGGACAAAAAATGCGACACTAAAATCAAAAGCTGCATCGAAATATTAAAGATGCCTTTCAAAAGCTAAGCAAAATTTCGCGAGATCGATAAATTTCGTTAGAAAAAAGAAAAGAGTACGAAAATGTTATGTAATTTCCTTGCTCCTATGCAGACAGTGAATGCCAGAAAACCTCTTCACAGATAAAGAAGAGACTTGAAGCAACATATGTATAGGTCTAGAGAAAGATATAAAATATGCCATGTAAAATTTATACGCAAAGAGAAATATTTAAGGAAAATGGAAAGAAAATGAATTCATATGCTTATGAAATGGAAGAGAGAGAGAGAGAGAGAGAGAGAGAGAGAGAGAGAGAGAGAGGAGTTGAATTTTTTAGGACATATAATGAGGAAAGATTGCTTGGAAAATTTGACAATTACAGGGCATATTACAGGTAAGAGTAATCCATTTAATGATCTTTTGTAAACGGATGGAAGAACAGAGGCTGGGATGGATGGAAGTAAAAATGTCTTACTAAAAGTCACAATGGATAATCATGATCGCCGATATCCTGAAGAGAGATTACACATAGAAGAATTTTTGCTAATGTCATTTTGCTCTGATAAATATAAAAAAAATTCTCATAATTTTACCATCATTTTTTGGTTAATACTAATTCTCTTGTTAAGATATTAACATTCTTAATGACATCTAAAAACGTTAACGCTAAACAATATGGAAAAGGAAAAGTTATATTGTTTATTTTTAATATTCTGTCAGTACTAGCTACTCTTTTGAAAATTTAAAATAAAAATAGAACAATAAAATATTTATTACAATAGGCAGAATTGCCTGTTAAATCGAACGAAATCAAAGCGAAGATCATAATTTCTCAAACCAAAAAGCAACAAATTGGAAGGGAAACATTAGATCCCATATCTATGTCATAGTATCTGCCATGATTTTATCATCTTTCGACGTTGACATTTATAAATCCTATTTTGTGGTTATATTACCCCATGTTTATTCCCTAGAGCTACCTTGATTTGTCATATTCTATTTCAATTTTTACTCAGGGTTCAGGGATTTTTTTCACTTTTATCGCTCAAATATTTCAGATTATCCCAGATAAATCCCTATTTTTTTCATGTTAGTGCAAACTTCCATGATTTCCCTTATCCTACTCAGTCAGTTAATTGTCATACGTGATACACATTTGGGCGATCATGTCTCGAAAGAGATATGACTGAATTGGCAGAAGATCATCACGCAGTAGGTTGCCATTGCATTCTGCAGTAGACTGGTTGCCAGCCAAGGCTATAGAACCCAATCTGTCCTATTATTTAACCCATAACTGGAGGGAAGAGACGGATTAATACCTTTCCCAAGGGTATTTGTGCGTAAGTGAATGCGAGGAATTCAATTAGAATTCGAACTCGGCAGCGCAATTTCTCGTTCCGAGTCGATATCCATAGCACCACAAGACACATCCTACTACCTAAGTTAATAATCATATTTAGAGTGATTATTTATATTGATATAAATGCTGAGTGTATCAAAAATAATTTAACAAACATTAGGAGCGTGTTCCTCGCACTAAAACAAGGAACAAAAGTCTATATAAACACATATCCGAAAAATCATTCTTTTTTTAATTATAAAGTTTAAATAAATTACCATATAGACTAGGTTACATTTATTATTCGTATACATTTGTGGCTAGTCTGTCTTCATAGTTTAGCGTGCGTAGTAGCGAGTTAACAGAGAAGTGTTCCGTTTAATATTGGCACGATATTCATATCATGAACAGGCAAATATGATTTTTATATACAGCGGAGCGAATGGTAATGAACGAGAGGCTTCACAGCTGTATCAGATTGAGTTCTCAGATCGAAGGCAGCCGAGTAGTTCTAGCTTTGCTACTCTTTATCCTCGCATTCCTGAGACAGGTTCTGTTGAATCACAAATTATGGATCAAGGAACTATGAAAACCGCTCGACAACGAAGAACAAAATCTACAGGTTGTCGGATATGATCCAGGTAACAGCACGTCAAATATTCCTAACATGACCTACATCTCATAGTACCTCACAGAGGTTACTTCAAGTGCTGTCCCTATGTCCGTATCATTTCCAACATTCACAGGGTCTTTCGTCCTATAATTCCTCGCAACGGAGAAATTTTTGCTATATTTTTTGCACAAACTGTTGAACCGCTGTTTATCCCCTAATTGTTGTTTACGAATGAGGCAACATTATTTTGGTTTGTATCTGGGAATGTACATTTAACATAATCTATTGTAAACTATAAACTTAATAATATGAAAACTAATAAATTGTTGATATGAGTTTACATTGATTTTTGTCCTTGTTTTGGTATGAGGAACCTGATCCAAATTTTGTTTAAGTATTTTTGATACACTCTTCATATAGATTAGGACCTTGAATAAATTATCACTGATTTTCATGAAAAGTAATGTTTTATTTATAAACATGAATACGAAACATGTCACCGAAACTATCATTCATCGCTAGCCACTAATATTTCCCATCATTCTAGTAGCATTTGAATTCCACGTCTGAAAAACGACACGTTTTTGAGGCTAACCACGAATCGGCCAAATTTTTGGCCTCTTCATGAGAATGAAAGCGCTGTTCAGTCAGCTGTTCAGTCAGCTGTTCAGTCAGCTGTTCAGTCAGATCGGTATAAGTGATAAATGGATGGGTAATTTTTGGCGAATATATCTGGTGGTATAGGGCTTCCTATTTAAGCATGTCCAATTAGGTTTTTACCCGTTTTGCAACATGTGGCCTAGCGTTTTCTTGCTGAAAAATTCCATTGTCGTCTTTCTGCTCCTATAGCGACAGTTTCTTCTTCAATCTTCTCAGCCCAAACGCATCAGTTGTAGTTGATAACCATCTCCCGTGATGGTTTCCGTCGATTTGAGCAGTTCATAATAAACTATACCCAGTTGATCTCAGCAAATGCAGAGCGAAAGCTTCGAAACATGGTTGATGCATGGCCAGGCTCATTCCCCGATCTTCTACAATTAGAGTTATCTTTGGGTATCTACTTTTCTGCCGTCTGTTCACATGTGACTAGATGCTACTCGACGTATCTCGCTTCCGCTCGTACGACACCCAATGTCCTTGTCTTTGAATAATTCATAATGCTTTCAAACATTTCAAAACTTTCGTGTGACTAACTCCTAATTATTCTGCAAGTTCAGCTGGCATCTGGCATGAATCTTCATGAAGTACTGCTTCCAGTTCTTTGTTTTCAAGCTTTTTTGGTGCGCCAGAGCGTTCTTTATCTTCAACATCAAAATCATTATTTTCTGAAGCTTCTAAACTAATCTATTTATGTTGTTTCCGATTAAACATGGTCGCCGTCAGTCTCAGCAATAATACTCTGGGAGATTCAGCTGCAGATTTCTATTTAATAAAATAGTACAGTAAAATTCCCCGCAAATATATTTTATTTGGCACTAAATCCGATTCGTTCAACGCTATGAAAAACAATGTTGTTTACACTTCGGCGAAATTACATAGACTGAATTTCTATCTTGCTTACATTACTTCTTATGAGAGCGTTACCCACTGAAACTACAGCACGCAATTCTGAGAATACCATCCGTTAGAAAACAACAAGAATTTATTCAAGGTTCTAATATATATATATATATATATATATATATATATATATATATGTATATATATATATATAGAGAGAGAGAGAGAGAGAGAGAGAGAAAGTTTATATTTTCATGTATGGGTAAGAGAGGACAGCGTGTCAACAAAATGACGCTGATGTAAATAAATATGATACCAAATTTCCCATCATGACAATGAAACTGTAAGGGAAGCCCAGGCGCGTGCATCGCAAGCTGATGAGAGATTATCGTTTTATGTTCACCCTATGCACAGCTTAAGATACTCTTGAGGTAGTAGCTTATAGAATAAAAGTCAAGGCAAAATTTATGAGGATATGTGGGCAAGATAACTGCTAGCTCTTGACTTGAACAAATTAAGATTGTAATGATCGGGGAAGCATTCTCTTGAGAAAATAGTTCCACAAAGTAGCGGTTCGTGAGAAGCCGTTCCAATGCAACTTACATCTCACCAATGAATTAAAAAACAAATGTTATTTTGATAAGAATAGTGCATAACAGTTAATTTAGGGCCCAATTAGAAATACACACAGTTTAACACATTCAGCTCAGACATTCACCGACTGATGTTCCCCAGTATATAGACTTTTTGCTCGACTCAAAAAATCTATTTGTAATCATTCCTCATTCCTGCATAAAAACAACCACCTTTACACCCGGCCATGACGATTCTAGTCGAATCCCGCTTATTAACAGAGATACAGAGTAATTCAGTAACAGTTTAGGGTCGGGTAAGCCTCAAGGAAATCTGTGGCGTTGAACGGGCTATATTTACTGTAATTCATCTTAATTCTATAAGAAAAAACACAAATATGTTAACAATAATCAATTAAGATAAGAGACCTATGAAGCATTAGATCATTTATTATTATTATCATTATTAATTTGAGATCATTTCTAAGTTGTTTTACTTGGGTAATAATGAACATAGACACGGCGTCTTCCTTAGTGCACGAGCTGTTTAACGACGTCACCTGCACATTCTCAAAGATTTCAGGTATCCCTAAGGTGTTTGTGAGGTAGAAACATTCCTGGAAATAGTCCAGAGCGTACTAACCCCAAAGAAATGACATCTTGAGTTACTGCGTTGTACATTCTTCAACCTTTCTTGCCAAGTTTTTGTACCTTTATATTTCACCTGTTCCGTTTTCACCATGTTTATATTTCCAAGTTACCACAGCATCTATCAGGATCCACTCATGATTCGTTTGGAACACAAACAGCGGTGTGAAAGCAACGCTTGTCACACGGTCAAGAGGGTCGTATAACACATGAGTTTCAATTGATTATTCTCAATAGTGAATACTCGTACCACTTCTCTACATAGCACCTATTGAATTATAAGGGCAAATTTGGCGTACTGTCATCTGTACTCTTTTTGTGCTAGCTGAATGCACCCGCAAACAATGGATTGATCACTTCAATAGATTATTATTAATATTTAATGTCGTTGTTTTTTCATGTCAGTATATATATTTTTTTTAAAAATTATTGCAGATAAATATCAAGTATTTTAGAAATATGATACAATTTCCTCTGTTTTTCTTTATTTTCTTTTGCTGATTTACGTATTGCTATATTTTCATTACCATCGTCGTCATTGTTTCTGTAATATTTGCTATATTTCTTCTTTTAAATCAATGGCTGGTATTTTTGTGGTTAAGTAATGTTGACTTACCGGAAAATATGTGGTTTCTTATTCGTTCTGAGCCTGACAGTGCTTCATCATTATTATCATCATTCTTATTAATTTTCTCATCATGTTGGTGATGTTCAGCACCACCACCATCATCATTATGCAGATAACCACATAAAATAGAGACACAATGGGATCAAACGTTAACGGGTTTTAGCGAATAATAGCCACCAAAAATCGAAACCATCTGTTTGCTTTCCTTTTCTTTTATCGGCCTGGCCGCCCTTGTTTCCTGTTAGGCAGCCTGCCTCTGTTTCTGCAAACAGTGATATCATTGTGCGTGCTGGTTGGTTGTTGATTCCTTTTTAACCGCAGCAATTTTTCTTCTTTATTTTTTCTTTTAATAATCAATGAGTATCGAAAGAACAAGTTCATCAGTGTTGCGTGGACCTCATCGCCATCTGCTCGGACCGAGGCAACAAAACTTGTCTGTTTAGCAGCTGATTTCGGTTTAGAGATCTCACCGCCTCCACTGATATAGAAAGGCTTTCGGATGTAAATATACATATGTCAGCGAGTGTGCGTTTGAGTAAGTTCGTCTTCGGAGACTGTATGTTTACATCTTTGCGTGTACATGTACGTTTATATGATACTCGAATAAAAGAAATGATAACATTTCAAATACAAGGAATTATTTATTTCTCGTTTTGAAAGGGGATTTCTCAATTGTGGAGTATTGATATTTGAACTTTACGATTGATTCTCAAGTTATGGCCAAACAAGGGTTGGGAAGAGTTGTAAAGAATCAGTGATAACTTAGATTTATAAATCACGCGAAATAGTGAAGAGCTATCATTGCCGACGTCTTAAAATATTTCGACACATAAAAACGATTGCACACATTACTTTATTACATTTGTTTATAAATATGTACTCAATATTACGAGATATTTCAAAATCATACACAGTCCATCCATGTAGTATACGTGTATAAGAGATCAACAGAATTGTTCTAATATATTTGCTTTCACCTAGATTTAAAATTACCGGTCATAATGATTGTCGAAACTCGCTTAGAATTGTAGTTTTTTTTATTTGAAGAAGGCTTTCGTAGATACACATTATTTTAAGGGATTACAGTTAATTTGTCATTTTCAGGCTACTAGTAGATAATTGAATTTCGCAGTTAAATTAAAAATATGAATAATTTCTGACAATAGATCCAAAACTTGCTTACAATTATGTTGTTACTGATGCACAGAAAAACATCTATTTGCGGTTGATGATTTTATCAGTTCATCTCATATTTTTGATAGCCAGTTATTTTCAATTAATTCTTCAAGTTTATATATATATATATATATATATATATATATATATGCATGGAGTAGTGGCCATAATATAAGGAACAGAAATAACAAAGACATAAATATGTGTTGTTATTTTAATAGTAACGCATGGTTAGCAATGAAATTTTTATCAAATAAAGATTAGGGTGGAATGCATAAATATTATTAAAAAATTACAAAAATTTACATAATATTTTTTTTAAAATAAAGATTAAATAAAACAAAGGAAATAATCTTCTGAACAGAAGTTAAGGAATGATGTTAATAATTTACATAAACGTTTAATTTACATTGCTAAAAAACTCGATGGAGCTTTTCAACAATAAGTACACATTCATAATAATTCATATCATTAGGACTTACTTTGTTAGCAATATGCCAAATTCTACATGCAAGACGCTCTCTTTTGAAGAAATAAAGCTCATTATCGCTAACTATAAAAAAGTCAATTTCAGACATTTCTGATGTTGTATTTAGGCTTAAAAGTGTTATTTATAGTGTAATTAGCAGGTATAAAACCGTTAAATGCAAATCTCAAAACCGGCAGACCTCCAAAAAAACATCGCACAGACAAGATCGAAAAATTGTTAGAATATCTACAAAAAACGTTTTGAAACTGCTACATCAATTACCCGTAAATTTAATGAAGATACATATAAAAAGATCTCAAGAAAAACGATTGCTCGCAAGTTAAAAAATACAAGATAGCATGTCCGTATTCCAGCTTCGAAACCAAAGAGCACGCCTGGAATATCCGAGAGAACATGTTGTTTGGACTGACGCACAATGGGATACAGCTCATTTCAGTGACGAGTCCAAGATTACTTTATTTTGTTATGAGGGTAAAACTTATGTACGTAGAACAGGTGAAAGACTGTCTTCTCAATGTGTCACGAAAGCCGTTAAGTTAGTTCGCGAGAGTGTGATGGTGGTGGGAAATGATTTCATCTGCAGGTGTTAGCCCTATCATCCACGTACATGGCAATATAAATGCTTAGGTTTAACAAAAAGCTTCTTCAGAAACATGTGGTGCCATGATTACACGATAATCTTTATGAATCTCATATATTCATGCTAGAAGTGCACCTTGCTACAAGACTCAGAAGGTTATGGCTTTATTTGAAGAAGAAGGAATCGCCCTAATAATATGGTTAGCTCAGAGCCCTGAACTGAATACAATAGAAAATGTTTGCAAGACAATCGGAGAAAGGGCTCAGAAAAGAAACCCGAAAAACCAGGATCACATATGGGAGTTACTGAAAGAAAAATGGCGGGGAATTACTGCTAATTTTTGTAAGAAATTAAATTAGATCATGTGATTGACGACGCAGAGATGTCATTGAAATAATAGGGATGTTTACCAAATATTATTTTTTGTTGATATTTTGTTCACAATCAATTATTAACAAGACCGTTTCTTACCTTTTGTCCAGTAGCTTATTTCCTTTGTTCCATTTAATCTTTATTTAAAAAAAAAAACTGTTATGTAAATTTTTGTAGCTTTGTATAATATTTATGCATTACACCATAATCTTTATTCGGTAATAATTTCACTGCGAATCATGCATTACTTTTTAAGTACATGTTGTTTCCATTCCTTATATTATAGCCGCTAGTATATATATATATATATATATATATATATATATATAAAGATAGTGCCCTATAGTTAAAGCTGTAGCAGTAAGTTTCGGCTATGAAATCAATTTGCATAAGGCACAAAGTGATACAGATGACAGACAAAGTTTTGGGTTTTACCTTAGTATGATTTCTTGATGTAAGAAGTTGGTTATTAATTATTAAAACTAAAATAATATCTCAAGCAGTGGTACCCATTAATATATATATATATATATATATATATATATATATATATATATATTAGTATTTACAGAACCGAAGGTGTGGACGCTCCGCATCTGGCACCGATGAAAGACAATAAACTATGAACAAATGGTTAGTTCTATTAGCATATCCTGTCAGAGGGTTGTTGAGAATATGCTGCACAATGAACTTAACATGACGAAGATTTGTGCTCGGTGGGTGTTACGTCATCTAAAACGCATCATGTTCATCCCATCGTATGTTGCACTAAGCTTAGATTTCAAAGTCTACATATAATTCATATAACTCTTCATAGACGGTGTCGCCCTTTTGAAAATTGTCAATAAACATAATGCCTTTTAATATTTGATTATTTTTCTGAGATGAAGTATTGTAGTTAATTACACTATTTACATAGTTTGGATTGTTGTCCTCATTTTTGATACCATATTCATGACATTTCTGCCTTTGTGCGTCCTGAACTTCTTCAAGTGATGGTTATTTGGAACTGAACCCTGTATTCGGTTCACCGAAGTAGAGTGTTCTAGTTCCACAAGTCATGCCTCTTCAATATGTTTCACTATCAGTTCTCCCTTTAACTTTAGCAAACTAGGATAGAAGGGCGCAAGAGGATAACAACACTCTGAAAACAGGCTCTGTCTGCCTACCCTATGTAAAGGGATTATCGGAAAAATACAATAGATCTCTGGTCATCAAGACGACCATCAAAATTGTTTCACCACTTCACAGAAGTCTCTTCAGAGTAAGACCGACCATAAAGGAGAACATGACTATAAACTTTGTGTAAGAATATAAAGGAGAAACGGGCCACCCTCTTAAAATAAAGCTGCAAGAACATTGCAGGGCCGTAGCATGAGTGAGAAAAATCATGCGTTTCTTACCTATATGGAGGGAAAAAGAGATCACCATCTCCTTGGAGATGAAGTTGAAATAATAGATAGAGAACTCTACTGAAAAATACAAAAACATAAGCAGTCAGCGCATATGGTGGGCTATAAAGATCTCCTAAGCCGGCCAAGTATATAAATGAATACAAAATGGGAACCAGTGATACGAAGTGCTAGAGAAAAATAATTACAAACAACAAAATTTTAATATGAGTTCTGGTAAGAAATTGTTCTTGAGACATTAGTTTTATAAATCTCCAAAATGCATATACTTGTGTTCTCAGACACATAGCCCAGTGGATAAAATCATTGATTAGATCTAGTGACATTACCCAAAGAATAATTCAATACTCGGCTACAGCAGTGATGAACAAAACTTTGAAACTTGGGTTAAAAGGAGATAACTGAGGCTGAGATATCTAGAAGTGACCTGACTCGTGGAATTAGAACAATCTACCGCTGGTGAACGAAATAAAGGTCTCAGTTTGAAATTATATTAACCTGAAGAAAATCAGAGCTTACAACGATTGAAACGACGTGAATATGAGAAGAAATATGAGGAACAGTCCGAGCAATATAAATATTGTAAATAATTACAATGCCTTTTACATCCCCCAAAACTGAGACTACGAACTTTCTTACAGATGAAACAACCATCACTTTATTTGGAGCATCCGAGGATAGGTGTTTTCACCGCATGGATTGTCTCCTTAACTCTTTTTCTCTGGATCAAACTGATGAACGCGACACTTATTCTGGGTTAGAAAACGTTGAAGGAGACTATTAGGATCTGCTTTAAACAATGTGAAATTTTCCCCTGATGTCATTAGTTTGTTGCGCTATTTATGGTGCCAGAAAACGAGGAACACACCGAGCAAATACCTTTGTCATGCCAAGTTCTTGTGCAGAATATTCTTAACCCTCTATGCTAATAACATTGGCAATTTTTATTTATAGTCAATCGCTTGTCATCAGTAACCATGTGGTGAAGACTATCAATGTTTTTCTCGGTGGAGGCAGTTGCAATACGTCCAAACTATGGGTCCTCTTCAACACTCTTCCTTCTCTTCCTAAATTTAGCTGCCCGCTTTGGCACTGCTGATAAATCCGGAGTGCCATCTTCTAAAGTAGCAATCGTGTCAGCATAAAGCTATCTAGGGCCAAAACCCTTTTTGCAGGTATATGATAACACCATTATGTCAAATTTTGTTACGTTTGCAGTATTTGAACAGTTAGATTTCTATTTACCTGGAAAAATACAATGTAGTTATTAGTAAGAAGTTTTGAAATCAATTCATGCTAAATTCCACAGGGTCTAACATCAATCTTGTCTACCCAGTCTTTGAAATTTTCGGCCCATCATCGTATATCAACAAATTTGTTACCCTGTTATTATTTATTTGAATATAAAATTGGTCGTAAATGTCAAAGCATGTAACGAAATGTAAATGAGCAAAATTCGCAGATATCTCTTCAGTACAAATACACCCGGGAAAAGTATCATTCCATCATTTCAACCCTCCCAATCTCTGGGATTAAACAGCAGGGAAGGCATTGTGTTGTTCATAATATCTATGATCCCGGCGACAGTCTATGTGATAAATTTCTTATTACGATTTATTACGTTATTCTGAATATTTATTATAGTAAACAACCAACTGAAAAGTTAAAATAAAATCAATTAAAAGCATTTACATTATTCGAACTGTTGTCTTTATCTTTGTTGCCATTTGTACGACATTTCGCCCGTTGTAAGCTCCGGGCTTCTTCGGGTGCTAAGAATTTTGAACTGAACCCGTTATTACGATCACTGGGGTATATTAACTCTATTCCTTGCGGAAAACCGCGATTGGAAGTCATGAGTTATCTCCCTCTCACCCTGCAAGTTATTTGTTTATCACTGCTGTAGCCTTGAACTCACAAAGCAAAGTGTCTAGCCAGGAACTAGCCAACATCTATATCCGCTGAGCCATGTGTCCTTAAGGACAAGAACAACATAATTATTGGGATTTATAAAACTAATATCCAGTATGACCTTTTTTTTACCAGAGTTCATAATGCAATCTTTACCAGAGTTTATATTGCAATTTTTTGATGTTAATGGTTTTCTCTAGTATATTTGATGTTAACGGTTTTTTCTAGTACTTTTTACCAGAGCTCATATTGCAATTTTTACACTAATGATTTTCTCTGTCATTTCGTATTACTGGTTCCCATATTGTATTCATCTCTATGATAGGTCCGCTTAGAAGATTTTAAAGCTTTGCATATGTGCTGATTCCTTAAGTTTACGTAGTTTCCAATGGCATTCTCTAACTATTATTTTAACTTCATCCCATAAGGGGCGGTGATCCCCTTTCTTCCTCCATATCTGGTCGGCTACGATTGATTTTTCTATCTCCCCTCGTGTTATGGCCTTGCAGTGTTCTTGTAACCTTATCTTAAGGGGGCAGCCTGTTTCTCTTTTATATTTCTTTCCAGAATTACATGGAATGGCGTACACACAGTCCTTACCCATGTTCTCTTCTGTAGGGGGTCTTACGCAGGTGAGGTATCTGCAAAGTGTAGAACCACTTCTGAGGATCGTCCTTATTTTATATAGACTACAAATCATTTTTTTCTTCTCCGATAATCCCCTTCACATAGGCTAGACACATTAAGGCGGTTTTCTGAGTGTTGTTATCCTCATGCACCCTCCCTTCCGTGTATGTTGGCGTAGTTGTCATGTACCCTGGATAATTGTTTCGGTTGTGTGATACTGTTTATACTGATCATTTCCTGTTCGTATGACCCTGGATCGCAGCTTATGACTTTTCCTCGATGTTGAAGGCAGCGGACGATCTCTTTCTTTATATTGTATCGGTGGTGAGAGGTGAAGTTGAAGTATTGTCCTGTGAATGTTGGCTTGCGGTATACAGATGTTTTGAACCCCACCTCTGTTTGAGTTATTAGCACATACAGGAATGCCAGTTTGTTCTCACACACTTTTTCCATAGTGAACTGTAGAGATGGTCCTTATTGAGTTCACGTGGTCGCGTAGCGTCTGGACCTCCTCCTGGTGTGGCCAGAGTATGAAATTTGTCAACAACGTATCTCAGCCATAGAGTTGGCTTTAGAACTGTGGATTCTAATGACATCTCTTTAAAATATTCCATTCTTAGCCAGTGATTGTGATCGCCTTTGCTAGGCTTTCATTCTGCTGATCTTAGTCCGAAGTGTGTTGTTTGTGTGCAGAAAGTCAACATCTCCATCAGGTTGTCTAGTAAAACACGGGTAAGTTCTCCTAGGGATGATTCCGAGGCCAGTCTGTCCCTGACTACTGATGCTGCCTCCCACGTGGGTACCTCGGTGAAAAATCTTATCACATCCTTGCTCATCATCTGGTTGCATAGGATGGGAGCATCTTTGATAAGTTTCACAAAGTGGGCGGAGTTTGATGGTGATTTTCCTATCAGAAAATGGCACAGCGAGCCTAGGCTGCTAACAATCGGCCTGAGTGGAATACCGTCCTTATGAATCTTAAGGTAGACCATACATGTGTGGTAGCGTTCTGTAACTTTAAGACAGCTGCCTGTATGTCCTCGGCTGGAAGTGATTCTTCTTTATTAGGATCTGCGAGAGCTGTCGTTCTGTTTTCAACGTGGGTTCTTTCTTTACTTTGCTATAGCTACCACTTTTAATGAGTTCTTCCAGGTTTTTGGTGTAATCAATTCTGTCAATCGCTACAGTTGCATTGTCTTTATCACCTGGTAGTATGATGATGTCCCCATTCCTCTTTAGGGACTTGAGTGTCAGCCACCCACTTTCGTGATATTTGGTTTGGGTGGCTTGTCTTTCTCCAGTGTCTGTCTCACTTTCCATCTTAGCTCATCCTCCTGAGCCTTGAGGGATGCTCAAGGTTAATTCCTCGCTGCCAGCATTGATGTCTAAGTATGGTATCCGCCTGATAGACTCTTGTTCAGCACGGACTCCTCAGAGGCACTCAACTGATATTGACTGATGTTGAAAACTGCCTTCACATTCAGTTAAATCTGTTTAAGTAAAACAAAAATAATTATTTGCTACCATTTCACTACTATATAAGCAACTATGCATACATTACTATATACTCAGGTAAAATATAATACGTACAATTTTGTGAAGCATTTGTCAAAATAAAAGTGAACATTTACTCGTAAGATCAGGAAAAATAGTTATAAAACGAACTTCTGACTTGCACAAATTTTGAATAATCATAATGAAATATTTTGTTAATTTTTCTACTTAATCATTCATTCCATAATTCTTTCCTTAAAAATATAATAAAATTATCTTACTTTATGCTTTATAAACTGAAACATTGCACAAGTAACATAAACAACGACAATTATTAAATGAAAAATCTCTTTAATGACACTAGGATAAAAATCTTTAACTTTATTGTTTTATCACAAACGTCATTTGATTTACTGCGTAAATCTAAATTTATTTTTCTTTCATTTTTAGACATTTATTCCATTTAAGATTTCCACTATTTCGACCGTCTTTTAGTTAAGGTCATTGCCCGATAGAATGTTGTGTTTCCTTGCAAATGACTGCTCAAAATGGCTTTTGTATTCTTCTAATGAAATTAATTTCTTTGTTATGAAAAATCTGAAAAGATAGGAACAGTTTTATCAGAATTAGCTAAATAAACATGGTGAAATAAAATGCATTTCCTAATAAATAATTCTAAATCTTTTTCTTCATTACTACTTTCAGTTTCTCTAAATTGAAGCTGTACGTATTAAAATAAGTTGTTTGCTTTACCAAAACACGCTAACAGTTGAGTAATGCTGTTTTATACACATCACATTTTATCAAGAAATACAAACTTATCGTTCGGTTAATGGTGGTGCATATTGCATGTACTACAATCCCTGGGTTTCTGTATTGTTATTGGTGTTGACAAAATAATTTAGCAAACAGAAATAAATCGGTTTTTAGCCAAACTTTTTGTCAGTAAAAATCATAAGCTTGCTTAGCAACTGATTTTCAGTGAATGATGAGATTAACAAACATTCCACAAATTAATGACATTAATAACTTGATATGTTTGAATTCAAAACCATTTATTTGACAACGATTCAGCAGAAAACCTCTAGTATGAAAATAAGAATACAACTTTTTTTTCAGTCATACTCAGCAAATTCACCACAAATAGAACGATTCTCGTTCTGCGTGTCTCCGTAGCATTTTACTTTTCTTAAAGTAAAAGACATCGCATGATAAATACGTTCCTGATTTCATACAAAAAACGGTAATATTCTAATTTAGAGAATTTTTCAATGCAAGATTGTCTAATAAATACTATAACTAATCATCCTTATTGGCTTATAATGAGTAAAAAAGAATTAACTTTTAATAAAGCAATGTAATTACGTTTAAATATAATATTTCCTTATTATAATTCGAAAAGAAGAAAGCACTCGAAAAATATGTTTTATCGAAATGGATTACATGAACCAATATATATGTTGTTATAGCTTAATGTTTTCTAGTTCACAGCTTGTGATAAACACATTATTATTCTTTTTAAATATATAATCTTATATTTTATCCTATTTCCGAAAATAAAGATACTCTTCAATAATTATTCAATATACTTCCATCTTTAGATTTCAACAAATATAGATCAATATTTTCTAATATGTTAATGTTTTTAATATGAATAAATTTGAAATTTGAAAAATATGTGAGTATTTAGTTATTTTTTAAACCTTTATTGAATCTATCGTGTCATAATTTAATGTTACACTTAAAATAAATGATATCGATTTAATATTAATTTCTTTTTAATGATTTCACCCCAGGCAAGATAGAAGTGATACAAATACGGGTTACAGAGGTTGAAAGTGAGAGAAAAGATTGAGTATAACGGAAATGATAAAAGATGAACGAGATTCAAGAATACAGAAGATGGCAAATGACGTTGCATTTACATTTTCAAAGATTATAGTTATCAAGAAAGCAAGTAAACAGAAGGGCATCTCACAGGCGGGAAGTGCGAGAAAAATAACTGATGGAGTAGAAGTTGCGGTTGAAATTAACTATTTCAACCGTAAACGGGTGTATCTAGATACCAATTTTATGGTGCACTTAAGTTTATGCAGTCAAAGCAGCAGGGCAAATAGCTTTTCAAAATCGTTGCCAGGAAAATATTTGTAGAAAAGACAGATGCTACACAAGGGTTGCTTATGCTTTAATTTTTTAATTGCAGACATCTCAAGTGGTTTTTAAGTTCTCGATTTTACTTACAATTGAAAAATGTATCATTTTTCCACAAAAAACATAGAAAAAATTATTTACTCTTATATCGTTACTCTAAAAATATACATAGAATAATTAAAATAACGTTTAATTATCATAGAGAAAACCCCGAGTTTTCTCCCGTCATAATTAACTCAATAAAGTTACGTACCTGGAATGTCTATTTGAACAAAAGTTCAGATAAGACCTGAAGTAGAACCTTACATAGAATAATTGACGTTGCAAAAATGGCTGACTCCCTATATTGCTTCAGAAAATATCGGATTTCTCTTGCCATGCTTTATCTCTACACGAACTAGATAAAAAATACTACTACATGTGGGCTGGAGCTGACATAACACCCTTTTTTAAATTCAATCAAGTTTAAAAGAGTTTGCGTGGCAATGTGAGCAATGAATTGTTTTCAACTATTTAACGCTTTCCTCACAGTTGATAGTCTCTCAATATTTTCATGTTTGGGTGAAGTATATTTACAGATTACTCCACTGCATATTTTCATGATAAGACACGACCTGCCAAGTCTATTCATTTTCATTCCCGTCATATTCCATTGGTAAATAGTACGTTCCAATTCGATAGGACTGTTTCAATTTAGAACGGATATCTGAAATATGCTTCCAAATTAACCATTTCAAATTAAGGGTCTACTGGTACCTGTCCTACATAATATCATAAAATGATAACGCTGAGCACCTCTTTATATGTATGTATGTATGTATGCCGCATTCACCCTAGTCGGGTTGAGCGGGCTTCCTCCCTGACGGAGCAAGTCTCATTGGGATTTGTTTAAGGGCAGGGTCCCAAGTCCTACGCTGTTATTTAACCCATAACTGGAGGGAACGGACGGATTAATACCTTTCCCAAGGGTACCAGTGCGCAAGTGAGTGCAGTGTGCTCAACTGAAATTGGAACTCGGCTCACCGATTTCCCCCTCCAAGCCGACATCCACCGCACCACAACGCACATCCGTGAACGCTAACAGCACCTGGTATTCCCAAGTGGTCACCCACGTAAGTACTGACCAGGCTCAACGTTGCTTAACTTCGGTGATCGAGCGGGAACCAGTGTATTCAACGTGACATGACCGTTAGACCTCTTTATATGCTCTTGCATCATCCCCATTCATTTGCCCTCTACACTGAATAACACAAAGGGAGATAGAAAAATCAGGCGTAGCTAACCAAATATGGAGGGAGAAATGAGTTCACCCCCCCATATAGAATGAAGTTAAAATAATAGAAAAAGAACGCCCCTGGAAACTTAGTAAGATTAGGGAACCAACACATATGCTAGGCAACAACGATCTCTGAAGCCGACCAAGCATAGAGATGAATACAATATGTGAATCGGTAACACGAAGAGCCAGAGAAAATCATTAGTGACAAAAATTGCATTATGAGCTCTGGTAAAAAAATACTAGAGAAACCATTAACATCAAAAATTGCAACATGAACTCTAGTAAAAGAAAACTAGAGAAAACGATTAACATCAAATATACTAGCGAACAAAATACTTTATCATAAAAAAATTTCAATATGAATTCTGGTAAAAATATATTTACTGAACATTAGATTTATAAGTCCCAGAAAGTGAGTTGTCCTTGTCCTTAAGGACACATGGCTCAATGGATATAGATGTTGGTTAGTTCCAGTTATTTGACTTGTGAGTTCAATACCAGGCACTACGGCACTACGGTAGTGGTGAAAAAGTAATTTAGAGTAAGGAATGAGAATGATATAGGGTTCGGTTCAAAACTCCTAGCAGGAAGAAGAGTGAAACGTTGTACAAATGGCAATAAGGATAAGAGTCAGAATAATCTAAATCCTACCTCCTCTCAGAAATATAGAAAAAATATTGAATTATTAAAAACGTAAATGATTAAATCGACGTTACATACGTTTTAGTTAGAAAAGTTCTTAGATATTAATTTCTTAATTTGAAAAAAAGATGAGAGTAATTCATTTTATAAAAGTTTAGTACATTATCCCAATAAGCCACATTTAAGAAAGCACTTAATAATTTTAAACACCAAAAAGTTAAAGTAATTTTTTTATTATTACCTATTGTAAACTGAAAGTTTAACAACTGTATATTATATATATATATATATATATATATATATATATATATATATATATATATAAGTAAATAAATAAAAACTGTATATTAATATATATATAGAAGTAAATAAATAAAAACAACCAGCTGTTTTTGCTTTTCTATCTGTATGTAGAAAATAATGGCGATTTGTAAAAATGATTTCGGACATAATATTAAATACAGGCTTAAAATAGGAGAGATGAACATGGAAATATAATACACTTTTAGATAAATAACAAAAAACAAAAAAACAAACTAATATGATTATTTACCTTTTTACTCATGTGCAAGATCTGAGATGATAAAATATCTTCTTACACATTAAAATTCAATAAAATCCTTTACAAATAAAAAAATATTTATAAAAGTATTATACTTTGAAAGATTAGCGATGTTATTTTTAGATGTAATTTTAGGTAAAACATATCTTCTTCCAGTGCTATCGTTTTGCAAAAATAAATATGCTAAATTGTGAAGTACACAGTGTTTTAAATGTATACTTGTTTAAATAGCGCTTTTAATATTATATATAACAAACTACATTTCTGATAAAATATATAAATAAACAAAGTAAATACTTTAAATCGTGCGTAAAATATTTCTAATACATAGAAGTAATGAAATCTTAAACAGGTCTTGAGAGTTTATATGTTTAATTTTAAAATATCTGTAATAGGATTTTGGCATTTTAACAATTTTGACATAGGGATTTTTAAGCTGTCAACTACTTCATTATAATTTAATATTTTTTATGTGCATCATAAATAGTAAATCCCGATTAAAAATAGAATTCTCATGATTTTTCTTATGAATCACAACTTTGTCATAAAATTAATTTTCCATCACATGAAACTGTAAAATGAAAACAATTTCTTTTGAAAAGCTGAAAAGAATTCAGAGTCTTTCCAAAAAAATTCCGTTTAAATTTAATGGAAAAATGCCCTTTGCGAAATGTAAATTTTTATTTCTTAATTATAACAGATCCGCGTGTTTTTATGTTCTCAGTAAGTGATTGGTTTTATATAAAGCTTTTTCAAATATCTACAATAAATAATGGAAATCTAAGTGAATAACATCTATGCACATTTAGCATAAAATTATCCTTAAAATAAAGACAAGAGCTCATGTCTAATGCAGGATTACCACAGTCTATTTTTAAATTTAGCACTATTTAATTCAACAATAATTTTAAAAAATTAAATCGAAATATTGGGTTTTAAGTATTAATTTTATATATAATCTTAAATAAAATGTAATAGGCGTTAATATATTTAATTAATATAGTTTTTTGAATAATAAAAATGAGTAATATTTATTTTTAAAATTTAGTTTATCTTTGATTTTATTTCCAATTCAGTAACTGCATCCTTAACTTGTAAAAAGCAAACAATTCAAATGTGCATACTATTTATGATGGAGCATTTGTTGTTGACACTCAAACTTAAACATTCATTTTGTTCAAACAATTCAAATTTATTTGGGATCATCGTTTCTAACAAAATCTATTGCAAAATTTGCTCTTATCGTCAGACAATAATTATCACGAAAAATAATCAACTGTGAAATCATAGTCAATGAAACTAGTGATACACCTAAACAGAGGAAACCACGATGGTATGCAACTGAACCATAAGTTCTACATTTTTATTCAAAAAATATTCTTTTACGAATAAATGCTGGACGAATGGCTGTCTCCTAAATTTATCATCTTCGAATTCGGAATAGGAAAATTTATCTTTCAAAGAAATAGGATCGCCAGTTGCCCTCGTGGTTGACGTGTCTGATTAAGCTATTTTTCAACCTACCTAATCTTAATTGATGATTTCAATCATTGAACCTTTTGTCTCAGCATGTAAATCTTCAGAATATTTCTTCATTCTTTTCTCCTAACGACGCTGAACAGGTTTTGCCTCTTCTCACATTCTTTACGCCTAGTCCAGTCGCATCAGCGTAATAACACACTGAGCGCGCCAAAGCAGAAAAGACGAACGACAATCGGAACTAAATTGCCATGATACATTGGTAAAACCTTACATTTTATTAGGCTGTAGCATAAGAAAAAAGAAATGTTTCATAGTTCTTATCGCATTTGAAGCTAATTCGAGCTTTTCTTGCATCTGAACATATTATTTTCACTCAAGTAAATCTTATTAGAACCACACCACCTTCCGCGATTTACCAAACGTTATTCGAATATAGCAATCGATCTCCCGATAACCTAGTTTGCAAAGATTAAAACACTATAAGACAAGAAATATATATAAATCGATGCGTGCTATAAGAAGACGTCTTAAACAAAGACAATGATATGTAACGAAATTATCTTAATTTGAAAGAATTACAATGTTCAAACCATTTCTCGTCGGTTATTTTTTCTTTCTTTCACGCTTCCTCGTAATTTGTCTGTCACTTCAAGTGTATAATATTAAAGAAAATTGAATCAACGAGCAAGCTAAAATTTTTGCAATTTTCTCCGTAAAATATTCTGACACGTTTTACCTCTACAGCAGTCTGCGAATTCCGTTTCCGTTTTTGACATATGAATATAAACACGAGGGAGGCGGACATCTGTCTGCTGAATACAGTTTAATAATTCAATATCCTACCAACCTATAATCCAGTACAAGGAAAACAACTTTCACAAAAAGTTTTGCATCTTTAACTTGTCTGGTTATGTACTAACATTGAATTTCTTTTATAAAACCTGAGCATAACATTCCAGATAAAAGTAAAGTTCGATACAGAATATAATATCGTATTTTAATATTATTCAACTGTACATTATATACAAGATAAGGTACATTGACGTGAAATAATGGTTAACAAGCTTGTCTTACTAGAATCATAACAATTGAGTAGTAAATTCGATCCTCATTTGGTGAATTGTGTAAATAAGTATTTTCTTAAATACGCTTTCTAGATGTACTTGACTAAAGGAACCAACAATTCAAAGCTAGTAGACCAGTTAACTGAATTTTTTCAGTTTGTTATTTAAATTTCGAACATGATATTTCTGTTAGAAAAGTAAAGAAAATATAATTAAATCCCATAAAAACAATTCTGCTCCAATTAATAAAGAAAGAAATTGATCGAACATAAGTCTCAATAATTAACACTTGTCACTATTTTTATCACTCTGTATGGGTTATAAAGCAATTAAATCTAAATACTTGATGGAATATTTTATTTACAGAAAATGATGATATTATTTGCATTTTTCTGCGAAATAGTTTAATTTCACCTTGTATTTCATTATCCTGTTAAGGATGTTCAATTATTTTTTACAGTATCTTCTTGATTAAATATATTAGTAGAAAAAAATATTATTTGATATGCAGCATATTTGCTTTAACTGCATCGACTGATTTTGTTATTGTTGCTAAAAGTATCATTTAAATCATATTTTTGTGACATATATTTATACATTATGCAAATATACCGGAAGCATAAAAAAGGTTCCGTATTCGTTCTACGTTTATAGGTCGAGAAATGAGTTGCTTTTGTGAGTGCTAAGAATAACTCGTACGCTATTTTTTATTATTAAGCGTATACACGTAAAATTAACTTAATTCGAATAATACTTTATCTAAGCAACTTTGTGATAAGAATAAAAAAATCAAATTTGTACATTTGTATTTAGATACGTTGCTTCTCGGATTAAAATATTGTAGTCAGATGATGACTTGGGCAAATAAGAGTATACAAAAATGATGTGGTTTAGGATATGTATGTCTCTTGTTAACATGGTTGCAGATATTAACGTTAGTAAATAAAAAATATATATATTCACATATTTAGACGAGGTCTAAGCGCAATAACTACTGTAATTGTGGAAAAATGCTCCACATAATGAAAACATATCTCTTAGCCAATCCTATGGTGGCCTGCCACAGCATCAGTACTTTAGACATTTCAAGTACTCCATTTAAAAATTTAGAGGCATATACCTAGTTCTTAATTTTATTTTTATCTACGTATTGTTTTGAAAACTCCTTGTGGGCATTTATAAGTTAAATAGCAAAAAATGTAAACCAACTGAAAAAAAAAAGCATTAAAATGCGATTATTGAAAGCGAATTTTTATGTTTCGAAAGTTTAAAATGTGTAAAAATAGGTTTCCTGTTTCTCCAATAAACAAATACAACTACTTATAATTCACACGCCTATTTTGATTTATATCGGAAAATTCTTGTAATTACTTGACATTGGTGTTCAGTGAACGTTTAATGATAACATTTTGATTTGTATTTGCCAAGTATTAAGGAAAAGGATTAGTAGGGTGTTCAAACATTCCCACTGTCATAACGGAGGCTTGAATAGTTTTCATTACACATGCCATGAGTTTAACATATTTTCCTATATTTTTGAGATGAGGCAGTATTTAAATTATTTAGATTGTTCAGACTTGTTTTCATCCTTATTGCCATATTCATCTCGTTTCGCTCATTGTAAATTCCGGCCTTCTTCAGGTGACTAGAATTTCGAATTAAACCACTTATGTCGATCACTGGGGTATATTGTTCTCGTTCCATGTGCTAAGCTACTTCTAGATGTCTTAGTTAAATTCCTTTAACTCAGCATTCTAAGGTATTTATTCACCACAGCTGTAGCCAGGTACTGATCTCACAACTTTTTGGGTCAATTCAGTAGATTTAACCAACGCTTTTATCAACTGAGCCATGTGCACTTGAGGATCAGTGGACAGAATCATTGATAACTAAGGGAGATAACTAAGAAATCCGGAAGTAAAATGACTCATGGAATGAGAACAATATGCTCAAGTGATTGAAGTAAAGGGGTAGGGTTGAAACTCTAATAACCTGAAGAATGCCGGAGCGTAAAACGGCCGAAACGTCTTGAATATAGCAATAAAGACAAGGACAAATACCGGAACAATGTAAATCAGTTTATAATATCTTTATAAGTTTGTATTAAATATATTATATAATTTTTGTTTATACGTCATAAGTTTAGTAGAATAAACTTTTAGTCATAGAATAGTCTTAATATGGTGCGTTATCATCGCTTTAATTTTAGATTTAAAACTAGCACAAAATCGAATGATGTAAAAATAGAATTTCTATAGAAAAATTGTTAAAAGAAAATTTATAGATAAACTAACCTTGATCCTTCTATCCCCCCTTCTGAGTTTTACGTTCCTGGTTACCTTCACGTCTTCAGGAAAGACTCCAATGTTCATATGCATGGGCTTGGTGTTTATATCAGTGAACAATTCCCTCTAGTTAAGGAGATCTCTCTTGAATCCATAGACCATTCTTTCATGTGCTTCCGTCTCTCACTTCTAAGCTCGGCTAGCTATCTTTTCTTTCTCTACCGCTTCCTCTCATCCTCTGACTGTTCAGTGCTTGATAACATCTCTACTAATATTGATAAGGCCATTTCTTTTCATCCATCTGCCCATATATTTGTGTTTGGTGACTTTAACGCCCACCACGCCAAGTGGCTGGAAAACTCTGTCACCGAATCTTGCTGGTGTCCACACCATTAATTTTTCAATCACCCAGTCTCTTATGTAAGTAGTGGATTTCCCCACGCGTTTCTCCAATAACCTAATGGAAGGGACTCACTGCTAGACCTCAGGTTCACCTCCATCCCAGACTCTTCCAATGTCAAGCAGCTCTGACATATCGGAAACTCTGACTATGCGGTAGTATCCGTTAATATCTCCGTCCACTCGCACGCCACCCAAGAAACTGAAACCAGCAGAATATCCTACTGCTACCAAAGAGCAGACTAGGATTCTTTCCGCGACTTACTGTGTGACGTCCGTGGAACAATGTTTTTAGTCTACCCGTTGAAGAATGTGTATCCGTGGTTTCCTCTTGGGTTAAGGCTGGCATCGATGCATTAATCCCAGCCAGGAAGTTTTAGCTTAAATCCTATTCGTCCCCCTGGTTCTCGTCCGGTTGCTCGGCCACCATTACCCACCGGAATCATTTCTTCCGGCTTTACAGAAGCCACGCGTCGGACCATAACAAGCGCATTTTTGCCTCAGCACGTAATAAGTACAAAATGATACTCAGTGAAGCTAAGATGTTGTTTGCTGCCAGAATGAAGCGACGCATAGCATCCCGTAAGTTTGGTACCAAAGACTACTAACGACTCTGTAAAAGTATGCTTAACAATAGTAAAACCTCAATACCCATTCTAATCAATGAATTTGAGGTCCTCACCTTTTCAGCGGACAAGGCTGAATGTTTTGCTTGCAGATTCTCCACCAGTTCGAGACTAGATTCGTCTGGAGTATCTATACCCGACTTCCCACCTAGAACTGAAGCCCAATTGAATGCCGTCCACATTACCCCTCGCTGGTATCTAGAATAATCTCTAAGCTTGACCCTCATAAAGCGAGCGGGGGGGGGGGGACGGAATCCCAATCATAGTCATGAAGAAATGTGTCCCTGAACTCTCCTCTGTTCTATCTAAGCTCTATAACTACCGCCTATCTGCTTCCTTCTTTCCTTCCTGTTGGAAGTCTTCCTCTGTAGTTCCTATATTTAAGAATACTAGGGAACCCGCGGACCCCGATATTTACAGCCCTATCTGCCTCCTACCGATCTTTGGCAAAGCGTTCGAGGCATTATTAACGCCGAGGTTGTTCAGCATCTCACAGCCCACAGACTCCTCTCGGACAAACTATATTGCTTCCGCTTCACCAGGTCTACTGCTGATATGCTTACGACCATCATTGAGTATATATACCAGGTTCTCGACAAGAATGGCGAAGCTAGAACCGTTGCCCTGGATATTTCCAAAGCGTTTGACAGGGTCTGGCATACTGGCCTTCTACGCAAGCTGCGGAGCTATGGTATAAAATGACCATTGTTTAACCTAATCAAGTCATTCCTCTCTAATCGCACAAGGAATGTAGTATTAAACGGACATGCCTCCCAATACTACCATACGAACGCGGGTGTCCCTAAAGGCTCTATTCTAGGTCCTACGCTTTTTCTGATCTACATTAATGATCTCCCCAATGTTATAAGATCCTAAGTAGGATGTACGCCGACGACACCACCGTTTACTCTCGCATCGATCAAAATTCTGCTGAGGTTGAGAAAGTGAACCTCGTTGCCGAGCTTGAAGAGGACCTCCAATCCGTGGTGGACTGGGGAAAGAAATGGCTCGTAAATTTTAATGCTTCCAAAACGAAGCTGCTATCTATTAACCATCATAGACAATCGCTCTTAGCCCCCATTAACATGTAGCAGGCTAGCCTCCCAGAGAGTAAAACACTACGCCTACTTGGCCTCACACTCTTGGCGGATCACACGGGGAATAACTATATCGAATCCATTGCTAAATACTCTGCTAAGAAGGAAGGTTAACTCTGCAGGGCCAGGAAGTTTTTCCCGTCTGAGTCCATCCGCTCGTGTATTGAATACTGCTGCCAAATCTGGCCGGGTGCCCCTGCTATTTACCTAGGGGTTCTTGAAAAAATCCAACGGATTATCTGCAATGTGATCGATACCGAATTAGCACCTCGGCTGTAGCCGTTCTCTAACCGGCGTGACGTGGATTCCCTGTGCCTCTTCTATAAATATTTTCACGGTTTCTGCTCCGATGAACTGAGATAACTGGTGCCCCCTAGTTATGCATTTACACGAGCTACCAGATTAGTAACAAGGTCTCATCCTTTTTTGTAAACGCAATTTCTAGTCTAACAGCTTCTTTTCACGCACTTATCACCCGTGAAATTCACTTGCTTCTCCCACAGCTAAAATCTCCAGGAATTTAAATGTAAGATCAATACACATCTCTTATCACACTAACTAGCTTCTATTCTCACAAGCTCTTTTTCCATCTACTCCACCCATATCCTCGGTATCCTCATCCATCTATTACCTACCTCCTGACATTTCCTATAACTAACTCCTCTTTCTCATCACTTTCCTTTATGTAACCCCCTGCGCAACAGTGTCAGTTGAATGCCTTGCTTAAGGTCAGATGATTAAATAAAAAAAGAAACTAATGATTTCTGTCTGAATTTCTGGGATTTGTTGTTTATGTGGGAAGACCATGCTTTCAAACAACAAAGATGAGGATCATAGTCCGAGTATTAATAGTGTAAATAATAAAATGACAAAGGAACTAAAGCGTTTACTAAATTTATTCTACGACTGTACATACCGATGTATTACCTATTATATTCACCAATTCAGATATGAACCTAAATTGTAAAGCAAAAGCAACAAGATACTGTATTTTCCTGTAAGGAATTTGAAACATATGCTTTTATCCCACATTATAGATCATTAGGCGAACTTGAAAATAGAAAGATGCATCCAAAAACTAAAATATGAAGAAACAAAACATTTTTTTGAAAGCCAGGATAAGAATGCTCAAATTTTATATCAACAGATTTATAACACAGGTGAATGCTGTACATTTTCTCACAAAGGTGGAGGCAACTTGAAATAATGTAGATGCGGTTTAATAGACTGCTGAAAACACCACGAAAAAACATGTTTTTTACGAGGAAGATTTAAGAAAACTGGAAATAAAAAGAACAAATTTACTTAAGATGAGAATAAGACAATTGAATTTTCTTGGACACATAATGAGCTTGTAGAATTTTACACTAACAGGATAGACTTAAGACAAGAAATATAGAGTTGAACACCGAGTAACGTACTTAAGGAACTTGCATATGATGGAACAATCAGGCAGGCATGGTAAGCGAACAAACAATGCTTATTACTACAAATATTAAAAAAATATGGCGTGACGTATGAAAGAATTGGTACTATACTAGAAAATGTTAGGCTCAAGTGCAAGGTTTATGTGCAATACAAACATTGTTTTAAGCAAGTCGTATATCGTATAATGATGGTTGCAGTAACTCTGAAAACATTCGTTGTTTAATTTTGCGGGATGACAACAGGTTCAAAGCGAAAACAAAGAAATGTTATTAACGTAGTTAAAATGAAAATCGTAAGGGGCATAGTAACAGAAATTACAATCTTTTCAGCAGTTGTATGTTAATAAGGACTGTGTTCTTTAATTGTTTATTCCTTGTTATCGTGAGAATGTATATTGTGCTTCTTTTCTGCTTGGTAGAAAAGTAAGTTAAATGAAAGATTCAGAGATGATTAGAAATCCTAACAGGATTCATTATTGACCACTACAATCTTAACATAAGATACGATAGATGACAGTGATAATAACAGATAGAAAATGGAAACTGCAAGATCTCCTACAGAAGTTAGTGAATGAAAGCGAGAAGAAGAGGCTAAACATTAAGTGCAAGAAGACATAATTTCATGGTTGTTAGTAAAAGGAACAGCCGAATGAACAAACGAATTTCGAGATTGATAATATCGAAATCAAACAAGTGCAACAATTTATATACCTGGGAAGTGTTTTAATAGAGGACAGAAAGTACAACACTGAAATCTGCAGGTGCATTGTGATAGCGAAATATCCTTTCTAGTAGCTAAGCAAAGTATTAAGGAACAGAAAAATAAACTTTGTAAAAACTAAGAAAAGAGTAGTGAATGATTAGATATTATTAGTCTTCCTATACGGCAGTGAAATCTACCAATTAATAAAAGACTTTAAGGAACAGAAACGTTGTTCTACAGAAGGATGTTGAGAATAACATAGATTGATCATGTGAACAACAAGTTCTAGAAAAAGTGGAAACAAAATGACACTTATATTTATTATCAAGAAGACAATGAGGAAAAAGAAGCAAATGAAGACAAAAGTCGGTTAAACTAGAAGAAAAAGAGACTCAGAACAAAGGTAAAAAAAAGTTATAAAATTTTGGAAAAACTTGCCACTGATTATACATGTTTACAACATAACGGTCTAAGCAGCAATACATGCTATGGTGTCACTCGGGTTTTCCACGGTTACATAAATTTAAAATTCATACTCAACAGTAACAATTATGGCTATGTGGTCTTGGGGTAATAAAAACATTTCTGAAAGGCTATACAGTTAATTCAGAATACTAGTCTGATTAGATGTGCTGATTATAGGAGCCGTTGTAAATGAAACGATGAGATAAACTGATTAAAATGTTTTTGCAGGACAATATTCCTGATCAAATGGTTGGCTAACGCGGGGTATTTCAAAGAATTTGACGTGCATAGATATTCTACGCTAGTTAACAGTTATTTGTCTCCAAATTATAAACATTTGAAAAAGGAAAGCATTTTGAATGACTAATGATATAATTCAATGGTTCTAGATCTTTCTCTGGCACACATTTATCTATCTACCTAGCTAGCTAGCTATTCTCAGATACTCTGTATCTGCAAAAGTGATTAAATAAATAAAAATAAACAAGAGGAAAAACTATATTTAACCTACGTATTTCGTATTGAGGAACATAATCAAAGCAAGTTTAAGCCCCTCAGAGAAAGAAATTAGCTGAATTAGTACAGTTTGTCTTCCTGCCACTTTATTTTTATTTCATATTCAACAGTTTTGAGTTGAACCACGCTAACAAATTTTGAATTAATATAGTCTATCTGGACATTTCTTAGAGAAAATGAAGTATCATGAGTCATATTAAGCAGAACTTGCAGGTATACTTAAAAGAAAACCATAATAATATTATAAGACTTAATGACATAATGAATTATTTGGCCACCTGAGCCCCATTTCTAAGGATAATTTCAAAGACCCTATTAGTCATGGAATCTCTCATATTTTTATCGTAGCATGTTGGGCTGCATTTGCTGCAAGTTTTATAGTCATCCATAAGATATATTTCGATGTAAATTGTTTTCGACCGGCAAAAGCATCATGTTTAATGATGGTGCGCATATTTTCGATAGGGTTGAAATCCGAAGAGGCCGAGGGATATCATCACACTTTTGACTCTTAAGTGTCTTGGAAAGCTCGCGTGACCCTAGCAGACTGGGAGGGAGTGTTTTCATGTATGAAAACTAAAGTCTTTAGAAATGACAGCAGTATGACCTTTAGTCAGGAAAACAAGGTCTTCTTCAAGAGATTGCAGTAGGCGAATGCGGTCGCTTTAACCCACTCAGCCAACCTGACAGGGCCAAAAAGTCTGTCCCTAGTGATATCAATCTACAACAAACGTTAAAAATGCTCATCTCCGAAATAGACCCAACCGTCCTGCCAGGGCACATTTGCCACGAGGATAATTACTAAACACCATAATTCTGTGTTGAAACTTGGAAAACATTTATATTACAAAAATTGAAAAATTGCTGACTTTATCGTTAAATAACCAAAATAAGCCCACCAAATCAAGACTAACGATGACCAACAGAGTGTACCAATTTCACTGTCTATTTCACTGTCTAAGACTATTTCTCGATACAAATCAGTTACGTATAGCGAATATATTATCGCCTCATGAAGTAAACGCTTTACATGTCACCTGTTGAATTAATGTGCTATTAAAAAGAAATACAAGAACTCCCAAGAAAAATTATTGTTAATAACACTAACATCGTTTTTAAATAAGATAATTGTCGACATCTTACTATTAGAGAAATGATATTGATTAAACGCCGTTACCCCGCTATCAATCTGACACTGTCCCATGACCCTCACGTCAAATCAGCTGCGCATGGCACGTAACTGCTGAAAACTGTTACTCTTTCAGACGAATCTTCCCACAGTAAAAGTTATCATGTCGTACAAAACGCGAGAATAATTATACCGGATAGAACACTCTTGAGAATGTCTAAGTTACTGACGAAAAGCGCTCGGAACAATAAAAACTATGGATAATTTATATATTCTTTAAAATCTAAAAGACGTAAAAATGCTAGAATGCTGGAAAAACTCAATAAAAGTTTCATTAAATCATTCTTATTTGATGCTCAAGCAAGAATGGTTCCTGCCCAAATACACACACACACACACACACACACACACACACACACACACACACACACACACACACACACACACACACACACACACACGGACGTTGTTTCACTTTCAGAAGAGAAAATAATATTTAGTAGGTCTTTGCGAGGTCTGAAATGACATGCTGATTTCTTAAACAGACCAATTCTTCTTTGCTTGATCGTGTCGGAATGGTTGAAGAGAACTTGAGTTATGCGTTAATTATCCCTGCAAGGACAACACAATTTTAAATTCTGTCAGAGTCACGTTTTTTCACAAATGTACTGGCCCAGATGTGCAGAAGGATGTGCGTTGTGGTACAGTGGATATCGGTTCGGAACGAGAAGCCGGGGAGCCGATTTCGAATTCCAGCTGAATCCATTGTATTCACTTACGCGCAATTGCCTTTGGGAAAAGTATTAATCCGTCTCTTCCTTCCATTTATGGGTTAAATAGCAGGACAGATTGGGTTCTATAGCCTTGGTCGGCAACCAGTCTACCGCAGAAAGCAATGGCAAACTACTGCGGGATAATCTTCTGCCCAGTCAGTCATGTCTCTTTCGAGACATGATTTGCCCAAGCGTGTATCATGTATGGCACTTAACTGACTGACTGGCCCAGAAACAAATTTAAATTTTTTCATTAAAATTATTTTTATGTAGACCTGAGTCTGTTGGCTCTTTGCAAAAGTTTTTTTTAATGTTTCTTTCATATACATGAAAAAATGACCATCATTCAAGTTTTGAACACAATTGTTTCGAGAAGTTTTTCGACATTTTAAAAACGTGCTTTCTTTGACAGGATGTTTAATGAATTTCAAATACTTTCTTTAATTTATCCGGCCTTACTTTAAAAATATGCTTTTCTATTTATTTTTCTAATATCGTTAATACATGTGTAAGTATTCACTTAAATATATATACCATATTTTAACTTGATATTTTGCCTTAACAATTCTAGCACTTTAATATTAAAGTTGTATATGATTTGCTATTTTCTCTCTTTCTTTCTTTTAATTTTTTTCACATGCAATCTCTACGTCTCAATGTACTGTTCAGAGATCTGCCACTTTTTTGACTTTTTTAAATTTTTTATAATGGATTAAATCATTTACATTTTTATTAAAATTTAATTGTAACTTTTTAATTGTTTCTTTACGGGTCGAATTACAGTTAAAACAAATATTTTTCTTAAACATTTGATCATTAAGTACAGGTATTAGATGCTAAAATGTTTAACTTTCGCAATGAGAAAACAAAAGTTTCCATTCTCTTGACTGTTAAGTATCAAGATACTGCAAACATATCATTTTATTGGTTTCTTTATTTTGTCGCCTGTTTAAAGAATAATGGCATTAAATTCAGTTCAGATAAACTAAGCATAAAAAATTAAATAAAATCATAGAAGTTGCTTTAAACCAAGCAACTATATCAAAAACTTCTAAATTATGACTGCATCAGTCAATCGTGTTTAAACCTGAGACTTGAAGTCTTAATTCCAATTGATCTAACCTCATAGCAATCACGTTCGAGACTATTGCTCTGTTGTGTGTTGTTTGCCCATTCACAGTTCACTGCTTGTCCACTTGGTTTGGCAGAATCGATCTGGGGCTGGAAATTTAAAGCGAATTGATCAGCTGCTCACACAAAAGAGAGCAGCGTTGAACCGACTTCCCCCTGCGGCGGCTTCCGGTGCCCCTTCAAATAAGCAAACTCTCCACCAACCATTATGTGTGACAGTTTAAACATTATAAATCACACGTCAGGGGAGATGATAAAGATTGAAGAAACAACAACTACGTCACCAACAAAGGATTATTAAAGGCAAAAATTAATGTGGAAAATACATACATATACGCAAATGTTCGTAGCTAACCTTCTCTCTCTCTCTCTCTCTCTCTCCTCCTCCTTCCTTCTCTCTCTCTCTCCCTCCTCCTTCCTTCTCTCTCTCTCTCTCTCTCTCTCTCTCCACACACACACACACACACACACACACACACACACACACACATATATACATACAATTTTGACTTGGAGCGCTAGTTTATATAATAGCAAGCCGAAAGCTGATTTTCGTAAAGGTTACTATTGACAGTTGGGCATAGTACAGGGTGCGGCAGAAATACCTGCGACATATACCACCCAGAAACATTACTGTTTTTACCATTATGTGGGAAATATTTATATCGCACCCTTTATGTTTAGTAGTAATATTGTTTCGGAAATTATTCAATAATAACTTGACTTTAGTTCTTTCCCCACCCCGTATATCCTTTCCTTTCTCTCCAACTTTGAAACTGTTATCACACCTGCATTCTCATCTTTCTATTGCTCCTTTCTAACTGGTTCGTCTTCCTCTTCACTCTCTTCTAATTAATCATTTTACACTTATGTAGCCCCCTGCACATCAGTGGCATTACCGCCTTGCTCGGGGTGAAACGATTAAAAAAAAACTATTTAGATGCAATTACTAATATTTTAACATCAGCACCAAAAAATATTTTGCAAATGAAATACTTGTTTTCTTCCGCCAAAAATGTATTTTTCATTATAATTATTTTATTTAAACCACGTTGCTCTCACGCTAAACAAACGAGATTTTTTGTAACTTAGTAACATAAACAATTCTGTACAGAATTTTAAAACTGTTTATGTATTTAAATTCAGCGTTTTGTGATACAGACACTGCCATCTAAAAAGACAATGAAAATAACATTGTTAAATTGAAAATTCTGAAATTGACTTCATTGAGGAGCAATCAAAGAGTTTGATTGTGGTGCTAATATTATGATTTATTCTAATCATAATACGGCTGTATATCTTTACATTTGGAGAATTTAGTAATCATCACAATATATATATATAGTTTACTGCAACACAAGAGCCATTGTGTTTCGATACCATCATAGCACCTCGTCAGATAGTTAAATATTTTCTATGTTAGTAATCATTATATATAGAAGCTTAAAAACAACACAATTTTTACCAAATACCGACAATTAATTTCACGATGACATGTGATATTTCAGACTTGCTAAATTGTTACATATGTATCATATATTTTATTTCATCACTGGCATGGAAAATGTCTGGGTTTTAAGTCATTTTAAGACTCTATCCTCCTTTACTCTTACTAGCAAATTTCTATACATCATGGCCTGATTTTTTATTGATTCACTGAGACAACCCATCAAAAAAAAAAAAAAAGAAAAAGAAAAAGAAACCACCTTAATTGTCTGGATTGAGTAAAAATTGTGTTGTTTTTAATCCTCTATATATAATGATTCCTCGCTAAAAATATTTCACTGCCTGGCGAGGTGCTAATAAGTTAGTACCGAAACACAACGACACTTGTGTTGCAGTAAAATATGTTTTTATTTTAAACTTATAATAAAGCTATTACCATATAATGCTTTACTAAGTATAGAGCATTCTTAATAAACTAAATCACTACAAACATTGAACTGCCAATCCATTGGTTCGTACTGCTTATATATATATATATATATATATATATATATATATATATATATATATATATATATTATCTGGCTACACGTTTTCAGATCACAATCGTCTGCTAAAGTGACTAGTCAATTCCTTTTGCGTAGATGTCAACTTAGGTACAAGCGGGTCACCTGTGGGTTAATTTGAAACTATGCTAAGAAGACTTTAGTTAGAGTTTCTGAGAGAAAAATTATAATCTATTGTGATCAAAAATTGTTTAAATAACCCTGCAATATCTTGTAACTTTTTCCTAACACAAATATCAATATCTCTTAAATAGCTCCGTCTACCCAATGTTATTTACATCGTATGGTTTTCGGGCACTTCCAAACGTACTGCACGCTTAGACCGCTTCCACAGGCCGACAGAATCAAGAATCACTATATTGATAAATCGATCGTGCCGAAGTTCGGTTACACTCATTACGAAATATAATTTCGACGTTCATTTTAATTGTCTCGTTTTCGGTTTGGTAAGAATGACCCGCGTGTTTTTAATGCCAGTTTCCTTGAAAGTGAAGCTGAGCAGAGTATTCGACAAATTGTATTTCTTTATGATATGTGAATTACCATAATTTCGCAAGTAAATTCAGAAGTTTGGTTTGCCGTGGCCTTCTCAGCAGTTTGGAATTCTTTTTTTTTTCATACTCGTTACTGCCCAAATGAAAAGAGTCCAGACCCCATTGCTATTTAACTCTGAGTTAGGAAGCGGGGAGAAGAATGGAGCCATTTATGAAAGTGAATAGAACGAACTAGGCGGAAATTTGAGTTTCGTTTGTCGATTTAACTTTCCGCGCCGATAACTGTTACGCTACCCGCACGGTTGTGTTAATGTTAGAATTTTAAATTACAACCACTTTCGATGTTTTTAACCATCTGTTTGTACTGATGAACCGAACTCCCTTATAAAAGTTCTAGTAACTTACTGTTTACACCCAATTGGAAATTTTAAGTTTTTTCCCGCTTCTGTGCTTCTTTGTCGTATTTACTCTTTTTATATCTTTATTTTGTCTCTCTTTCTATCTTTATCGATTTTATCTGACAGATCACACCTCTAATGATTTGTTCTGGCTTGCTATTAATAGCGGTTGCTTTTTCTTTTCTATTTATTTCCATGTCAAGATTTTCCTCTGCCTCTTTCCTATTCGTTTTGTTGAATAAATATTCAACCGTGCTGTGTTTATTCACATATTTGGATTTATTTTTGTTGTGTATTTCTTATAAGTTTATTAGATTCGTTAATTGTAACTGCTATCACTCATTCTTTGTTTTCTTATGTCTATTCGAAATAGTCATAAACTCATTAAACATTATTTTAATACATTATTAGGTTTCTTTCCAATAATATAAAGTTACTTTCTGTGGATGGAAAGTGACAGACATGCTTCATTCACTATTCTAGATAATCAAAGCAAATCAGCAATAATGAAAATAAATGTCACTTTTATGTTCCACAATATCTTCACTTCTTTCGCAGGTTCCATATATTTTTCCAGTTGTTCACTTTCTCTAATTCTGTACACTATTAGAAAAATATCAACTATCTAAAAATCTTAATGTATTTGAGATCTGCATTGGTTGTGTGATTCATTTGAATTTTAAATTTCCATATAAGATTTGTCTTTTTTTTCAGGGTTTTGAGTGCTTACTGTTTGCACATAAGATATAGACGTTTGTATGAGTACCAATTACTAACCCACACAGTCTTATATATTTTGTACTTCTGAGATGACTCGTTGCATTCGCTAAATTATTTGGTGATTCCACTCTTGTCTATATTATACTCTAGCCTATATTGGCCTTTTGTTCGTGCATGACTGTTGCATTTCTGTTACCAGTTTTCAGTTACTTCCTGAAGTCTTTTTTTCATGTACGTCTCATCTCATTTGCGGTTCATGTTGTTTGCCTACAAAAAAGCCAGTACGCTTTTTGCTCAAATTTTATTTTCTCCATTTAGTGTTTTCTGATCCCACCTGTTTTCTTTTGTCAGTTTTACTGTCGGTACTGAGCACCATATAATTTTCTCTATTTAGTGTTTTCTGATCCCACCTGTTTTCTTTTGTCAGTTTTACTGTCGGTACTGAACGCCATATAATTTTCTCCATTTAATGTTTTCTGATCCCACCTGTTTTCTTTTGTCAGTTTTACTGTCGGTACTGAATGGCATATAATTTTCTCCGTTTAGTGTTTTCTGATCCCACCTGTTTTCTTTTGTCAGTTTTACTGTTGGTACTGAACGCCATATAATTTTCTCCATTTAATGTTTTCTGATCCCACCTGTTTTCTTTTGTCAGTTTTACTGTCGGTACTGAACGCCATATAATTTTCTCCATTTAGTGTTTTCTGATCCCACCTATTTTCTTTTGTCAGTTTTACTGTCGGTACTGAACGCCATATAATTTTCTCCATTTAATGTTTTCTGATCCCACCTGTTTTCTTTTGTCAGTTTTACTGTCGGTACTGAACGCCATATAATTTTCTCCATTTCGTGTTTTCTGATCCCACCTGTTTTCTTTTGTCAGTTTTACTGTCGGTACTGAACGCCATATAATTTTCTCCGTTTAGTGTTTTCTGATCCCACCTATTTTCTTTTGTCAGTTTTACTGTCGGTACTGAACGCCATATAATTTTCTCCATTTAATGTTTTCTGATCCCACCTGTTTTCTTTTGTCAGTTTTACTGTCGGTACTGAATGGCATATAATTTTCTCCATTTCGTGTTTTCTGATCCCACCAGTTTTCTTTTGTCAGTTTTACTGTCGGTACTGAATGGCATATAATTTTCTCCATTTCGTGTTTTCTGATCCCACCTGTTTTCTTTTGTCAGTTTTACTGTCGGTACTGAACGCCATATAATTTTATTAACTTTCCTGATTTGGTGATGTACGCTCTTACTATACTTTTTTTTTTTACCAGAGATGTTTGTTAGTACTCCAAGGATGACTGTAATATTAATGGTATTTAAAAGGCATTTTCGCAATTACTATTTCCAGGTTCATATATTTTGAAATTTTGTCAATATTTTTTTTTATCAGACGGGATATCCATATCTATGAGATATAATGTATTTTTAAAACTTTTTTTTATTGTTTTATTTGTTGTCTTGTATATTGTCATCGGATATGTAATGGTGGCGTTTCAGTGTTCTATAATTTTTACCATCTAGCATTGATAGTGGTTTGTGTTCACACGGTGTTTCGTATGTGTAAGTTCATAATGCTAGTATATCTCCCAATTCACTAAGAAGAAAAATGCCTATATTTAAATATTTTAAGGGACTAGGATACATCACTCAGATATTAGATAGCCAACATTTTCCTGACACTTTTACAAGGCAACATTTTGGATGAGATCTAATCTTTAAAATTTGTATCTGTATGGACCCTACGGGCAGATTTTGATCTTGAATAGGTAAAATGAATCTCTCTGTTATTAATTTCATCACAGTACTCAGCAACCACTGACAGATCAGCCTTTTACCGGTAGCAATGTCCTTTACTCGCAGTGACTATCAGATATGAAAGATGTTCTCTTCAAATTTATTTCTCAGGTTAGTTAGAACCTTATTTTTATTTTGGTGGTTTTTCTTATACTTTCTTTACCACTTATTTTGTGATGTTTGATGTAGATAATTTACTAATACTGATTTCCTTATTAGCAGGACTGGTGTGGGTATTCGTAGTAATATTTTTAGTTATGCATAATGACTAACACTTTTAACAAAAATGATTGTAAAAATCGTTTCCTTATTATCACCACTACGATTACTTCGTATACGTTATTGTCACTGGGGATTTTTTTCAGAAGGTAAATGAGGCTATTCTACAATAAAACAGAAACTGAATTGATGGTAACAATTATAGAGTGTGAATGGAAAACTACAAACTCGGGATATTTGGAAAAGAATAAATAGCAGATGGCTTTAATTAGAGGACTTTTTCATCCTGACTTTTTGTCCATGTTTGTTCTTTCCTCTGAGTATTTGCTTATTTTGTGGGCTCTCGTTTGATTAATGGCGATAGATGAAGCGAGAAGAGGAAAGAAACATAACAGAAAATAAAAAGGCGACATGAACAATGATGTAAAAAAAGAAGACGATAATGGTTGTAGCAAGACAGAAAAGAGGGGAAACAGAGAAATATAGAGAAAATGGGAAATGATTAAAAGTACGAGTGAGAAGTAGAGGGAGATGAAATCGATAATGTATAACAAAATCCGTAAAGCCTGAATAGACGAAAACTTTACAATTACGAACTGGATAGCATAAAGGTAGATTTTTTATCGTTGATTTACAAGTGGTTACAGGGCTGACCGTATCACTTAAATTTAGGTAAAGAATTTAACATAAAGACATGAACATAGGTGCTAATTAAAACTTCGTAATATAACATTTTACAGGTGTGCTAATTTGTTAATTATAATTTTGAATTTTGCATTTTCATCCTTTCATGGAATAAAATTATAAACAATGTCATTTGATGTTAATTGTACTGGACAGAGAAAGTAAGAAAAGAATCATTTTAATAATAGACGTAAAGGAACGTATTTATTAGCATCCCAAAATTCACTGAATAATTTTTTGACAAAGTGCCGCATGCAATAAGTATTTTCATGTTTACACTCTAATTCACTGAAAGAATCGATTATCTTGTTATGAGTGATTAACAATAAACATTTAAAAGAGAGAAAAATTGCTGTGAATTACTTCTGTTATAAATGTACTTTTACTTTTGAAATTTTTCTTGTCTGTTTCTAGAAAATTTACGCAACAAAACCTTACTTCATTGTACAAATTTTCTAGAAACACGCAAGAATACTTTTGAAAGTAAAATTAAGGTAGTAATTTTTAGTTAGCAATTTCTCTCTCTTGGCTAAGTCATATAGTCATATTTAAATGTTATCTTTATATATATATATATATATATATATATATATATTAATCTTTTCACCCCAAGCAAGGCGGTACCGCCGCTGACGCGCAGGGAGGGTTCATAAGAGAGTAAAATGCAGGAGGAGAGTGAACTGAAAGAACCAGTTAAATGAGGTGCCACAGAAAAGGTAAGAGAAGGATGGGAGCATAGGTGTGAAGACAGTAGTGAATGTAGAGAGAAAGGAAAAGAACAAGATACATGGGGAAGGACTAAAATCAAGTGGATAAGAGATGGGAATTGACACTGCATTTCCATTTCTGGAGCCGTCAGAAAAGCAAGTATACGGAAGGGAGTTCCACAGGCGGGAAGTGCGAGAAAAGACGCTGAAAGAAAAAATTGTCGGCTGCATTTGTTAGGTTTAACTGTAAAAGGGTGGGGCCTTGTTGTCAGTCTGGTTACTCGAGTAAATTCTTGTGGGTGGGGGAACCAGTGACCTAAGTATGTCGGGGCAGAAGCCATGAAAATATTTGCAGAAGAGACAGAGGGTTTGCCACATCCGTACCGTGAAAAAATGGCTGGAGTCGAGCTGTCAGGTCAGGACCGATCACATTACAGATTCTCCTTTGGAGCATTTCGCGAACCCTCCCTGAGATGAACAGCAGGGGCGCCTGATCAGATATGACAACAGTATTATATGCACGCTCGGATGGTTGATTTGTATATATATATATATATATATATATATATATATATATGTATGTATATATGTGTGTGTGTGTGTGTGTGTGTGTGTGTGTGTGTGTGTATTTCAGTCTCATGTGACACGAAATTACGTGTTCAAAATAACCTATTTAAAAACGCTACGAATATTTGTTCCAAAACAAATTATATGATAGCAAATGTGAAATTATGCAAAAACCTTACTGTTTAACTCTATGAAAACGTTACGATTAGTGTATTTTGCTTGGTAATTATTTTGCATTTTTCGTTTATTTACTAATCTCTGTATCCTTTATGGATTCAATTATCTTTGCTTGTTATATTACTCTGATTTATTTTAAATATCACTTATAAATGTTTCTATTATGAAACAAAACGAAGCTATTATTCTAAGTTATTTTCAATCATTGTATATATAAGTAAATGAGCCCCTAAGAGAAATGCATTCTATGACAAAAGAAATGAGTTTAGAAAGTGACTTTTTGATATACTTGAACCTGTGATAATAATTATTAAGTCAAGATAATCGAAGCTAGTTTCATTGAGAAACAGTCCGTTCGTTCATTTTGCTTTTCTACGCGCATTAAATATAGTGTTTTGAAGAATAGAATAAGCCAACTGAAAAAAAAATAGTATTATTCGTTACGTCGAGATAGAAAACTGAACTTATACACGTGCCATAAGCAGTAGCCTATTAAGAGGTTTGTAGATAGGGAGTTAAAAAATACGCAAAGCTAATAATGTCATGGCAGTCTAACGACAGGATAGAAGGGCACTTTTGAAAGCGTTCGTATAAGCATTAATGACCCAAAAAATCGCCGTAACAATTAACGATGAACGAACAAGAACGAAAGAACACTAGTCTCGCCTCGACAAAGGAAGTGAAGCTCGACAGACCCAGATTCGGCACGAGACTGAAACGTGACTTTTATAACTTTTAGACACTTTTGTTCAATTTTATTTTATGATGAATTTACGGACGATTTTTTGCAATCGAAAATAATCACAACCAACATAATCGAGACAACAATTCCAATATTGCCATCGCTACAAACTCAAAAACAAGCACACATATACACTTATGTACATACACATATTTACCAAATGTATCCTTTAAAATACATTACCGTTTTAAAACTTGAGCGACTAAATTATCAGTAAAATATGAAAGAGCTGAAAAGTTTTGACTGCTTTATCACTGAACTGTGAAACAACTATAAAATAGTTATATTTATGGTTCAATTTTGAAACAAATACATAAGTATTAGATACCCATGTGAATATGGTCATCGTCAAAACTAAATTATGATATCTGTTTTTGTTTCATTCTCAGTTATCCAAAGAGAGATGAACATTTAGACTAATCGCATCATCATTCTTGTTTCATGGTCTAACAAAGAGTTATATTTTGATCATGTTGCAAGCTTTTAAGCTCCAAAATTAAAAGGAAAAGTAACAGAGGTTTACTTCTGTTACAAATGTTCAATAAATTATAAAACAGTCTATGTAAAGCGGTAGACCTTTTAAAAACGATATGATAATAATATTACGAAATGGTTTATCTTTATTTGATTGATATTTATTTTTACGTTCGTTTTTAAAAAAATTATTTTTGATTGTGAGATATCTTATTACTTAGTTTCAAATATACTAAAACGTTTTAATATTTGGAAATGATCAAACTAAAAAAATAAATAAGCATCGTATCTAAAAAGAATATTTTCACAAATTAAATAAAGAAATAAAAGCTCCAACTATATTTTGCTCGTCCTTGTAAAATAAATATGCAATAATGGTTGTGATTGTTTCATGAAAGTTTGCCAGTAATATGTAAAAGTTTCACGTGTATGACTTTTTCAGGTTTTGTAATTTCATGATCATCTTAAGACCAAATGCCAACCTGTAATAATACATTGTGCCACATTTCTTCCCTATCATCTGTTGTTACTTACACACATACATGTGCGCGAATACACACACATACACACATGCACACACACAAAAACCCAAGGAATCATAAACAAAGGTGAAAAAGAGAGAGAAATAATTACTGTCAGTACTTTAGATAATCGTTATGTTCAAAGCCATACAAGGTAATGAATAAAACATGTACGTGAGAAAAGCTATAGAAACTTGTTTCACACGCTACTCTGATTATGAAATAGCAAAATAGGTATTTTTATATTTTTTAACGTGAACTTTTCATTATGATGGAGAAAATTAGATGAGATGCCCTATATAATCTTGAAATTTCCTAAATCCATTTACCTACACCAATTCCCAAAGAAGACTTTTCAGAAATAGCCGTCAATTTTCTCAATAAAAATGAAGATACAATTTACAATTTACAATTACGTGAAAAGATATATTCGTGTGCCTGTGTGTCGAAGTAAAGCCAATATCAGGGGCGTTTTTCCGACGAAATAGTGGATAAGAAGACAGATGGCGAGGGAAAAATGAGAATAGAAAGGACACATTGTAACATATTGTTGTGAACAAAGGAGGAGGAATTAAGCAAAAATTGCACATTCAGATTGATTTGTTGATATTAAATGTGTTGTCGTTCAAATAAAAGAACATGACCTCATTATTTGCCTGTAAGGATGTTCTGTATAGATGATTTTACATATTATTGAATATTTATATGTGATGATAACAACAACCAACTTGAACACTCAGTTTAATAATGTAAATGTCTTCTTTAAGTTTATCTAAGCAGCAATAATGAAAACAGAAATAAAAATAAAGTGAAAAGCTTAAGTGAGTAATTAAGAGGCTGATAGAAAATGCCGTGGGTGAAAAAGACATTATAATAGTTATGTAGAGAAACCTGATCGAAGAAGTGGATTCCCTCATTATCATTGTCTAGATTAAGTGCTTAAGAACAAAGTACGCTCAAACAAAGTTTGGTAAAATTCATTAAAACAAAGATGCAGAGAATGCAATGGATTTAATGCATATAAAACCTAAATATAAAACAAAAGAAAGCGCGTGAAGTTGGCAACAGTTATATAATGACAATATTGTAAATGGTTTGGGTTCAAATATACAGATAAATGTTATCATCACAAACCTGAGATAGTTCGTAAAAACAAAAGGAGAAAATGTTTTATTGTTTCAACAGCCAGGTAAAAATAAAAATATCATATAATCGTGAATGCTATCTAATAATATAAAATTAGATGCGTTGCTATAACATTCTGAATATGAAAAAAAAGCCAGAAATTAGGTAAACAATTGAATAATGACTTCCATAAAGTTATGAAATATAAAGGTTACAATCATAGTCAGGAACACATTCAACTGTGTCAAAAGATAAATCAAGAGTGGGTAATTTGGAAATCAGACGAAATAAGGACGCTAAGTTCACTGCGTTGTTGGTGCCTGTGATGATATTGAATAACGCACTTCAGATTCGAAGGGACATATAATGACGTAATCCTCGCCGATGACCATTAAATATCAAATAGAAAAAATGTGGAAATTGACGACAAGAATCGTGCCTGTGTTAGTAGGTGCACTTGGAATGATAAAAAATGGAACAAAGCAACACATTGAAAGAATCTCTGGAAACCCCAGCTTAAGAGATATACAAAATATTGTCTTGTTAAGTACAGCCCACACACTAAGGAAAACTTTGTCTATGTAACGCTAGGGATGATATGGGAGATATAAGAAAACATGAAATGGAGCCACAAAAACACACCACGACCTGCCTTAGGTCTTCCCGCAGACTTGGTAGGTAGTGCGTCCATAGCAGAAATCCAAATATGATGAAAAATGACAACATAATAATAAATGCTGTGATGATACTTATTGATGGCTTATGGCCATAATTCATTGCGGGTTTTTACATGTCCTTGTAAATCAAGATTGTCTGTAATAAATAACTTGTTCTTTATGATAAATTTGCTTGCCAGTTGCTTGATCATAATAAGTTAGTGACTGGGTTAATACACTGGGCCTTTCTGCTCATGAGTGAGAATAGTAGAGCGGAACTCGGCCGTGTGTCAAGACACCATCTAATTGGAATTATTACCGGACCAGAAAATCTTATTTGGTTGGATACATGTACCTAGTATAGTCTTATCAGACTGCTTGTAATGATTGGCACATTTGGATTAGTTTAGTTACAGTCCCGCGTCAAAATTCGTGTAATCTTTTCACTCTAAAAGATAAGAATAAAATTCTGACTGATATTTACGGTAACTGCATATCTCGCAGCAAATCATCTTGTCAATAATATTATGCAACATGTATTTAAACAGAAAAATATAATACACTTAATTTCAGTTTTATTAATAATAATGCTTATGATAATGTCATTATTATTTTCCATCTCTTCTTCCTCCAACTATGACTTGAACGCAGAAAATAATGGTAACCTTTTGAGGAAAATCTTCTGCCTAACCAGTTATGTCTCGAAAGTGACATGATCGCCCAAGCGTGTATCACAGATGGCAAGCAACCGACTGATTATTATCATGCATAATCCATGGGATTTACTTAGGCATTATCTGGCTATTTTCACTCGTGATTAAGTAATAATACTTTTTCTTAATTTGCCAACAAAATCGATTTTAAAAATACCGTTTTAGGAATAGTTAAATTTCTGAAAAGTTCTCTGTATTTTTGACATAGCATCCTTGATCGTACAAAACCTGTCACCGTCATATTTCCCATGCTTTCAGTTCTCTTTCATGAGCTACAAAATTAACATTTTACTTTCTTTCAGTTTCACTTTTGAGACTGATGGAACATTAACAACTACTATCTGGTAGATCTCCTTATTTATGAATGTTTCTTAATAGATGAGTTTCCCACCGTTAGTACCTGGTGGCTTCCATTCGATATGAAGTGATAGCGATTCTCCTCAATATTCCTTGACGCTACTTAATATTAATTTTAAATGTTCCCACCAGTACAATCTGATGACACTGTAGATAGTGACATCCTGTCTCTTTATTACTGCAAGACTATTCTCAGTTTTTATTTTTCATTATCGTCATATGAATGATCCCTTGTCATTAAGTCCATTTTTGTTGCGTGAATGATGACAATTCTTCCCAGAAATTATAACTATTTTTTGTTTTTGTTATGTCATTCTGCATCATTCCAAGTGTTCTATTGATGACTGGGAAAACTGTTAAATTGATAAATTTATTTAGACTTTCGTTTCCTGTTCCTACTTTTCTATGGTTTGCTGAAATAGCAAAATTTATAGGTGAATTGGTGTTATTTGCAAAGTTCCTAGAGGGTTACACTTCCCACCCAAACATGTCATTTTTTTGTATTTTTTCTCATCTAACAGCATTGCCTTGTTATGTGGTCTATTCTCTCATCTCTGTATCCACTTCGTTTGCATTTATTATACTCCTGCGCCCTCTCAATTTTAGCTTTTGTGTAATTGATTCTGTTAGAGTTATTCTGGGCCTTCAGTAATTGTGATTCACGTCTAATCTTTAGATTTCCTTTCCACATTCATGTTCATGACGTTTCATTAAAATGTTTTCTATTTCTCTTTTGAAATGTATTTAAAATTGTTTTGACTCCTATTTTCCGGCCTTCTTGCCTCCTTTTTGTCCTCTTATTAAAATTCGTGGAAATTTTGTTTGTTATAATTAATCTTTCTTTACTGAGAATTGCATAGTATTTAAAGACGTGCTGCAATTCTCTTTGCTGGTGAGTTCTCTTCTTTTCTTCCTTCTTTCCTTTTACATATGACCTTTCAAAGGGAATTCTTCGGTGCAATTCATAAGAATTTTAGTTCACGAGTTAATTTTAAAAAGTGTTCTCAATATATCACAATAGAAATTAGACGAACAGTTAATCATATGATCAAATTTCTACAGTAGACTTTAGATCCTCATATTTTTCTTGATTTATTTATTCTTTGAGATGGTCTTTATTCATTTTTCTTTTCTTGATTTGTTTGATTGTGTCTGTTTCCAGAGAGGCTAAGTCGCGTTTCTATTGATTGTTGTTTTATTATTTTCTTTGTTTCAGTGTTCATCACAATCATTGCATATATATTCGCTGAAATCCCAGTTCTCATGTAATCATTAAATAACCTGACCGCTCTTTTCAATGTATCCAATTTCTTTTCATATATGGCAATATGTTAAGAGCTTTTATTAAAATGGTTTTCATTTTCACGGGATTTATTATTAGAGAACGAAAAGAAAGGACTACAAATAAACTGCAAGAAAACCAAATGCATGATCATCAGCAAAATGCAGCCCAAAATGTTAAATACAGGTGAGAGACACTAAAATCATGCAGGTACAAAAATTTAAATACATGGGAAGTGTTCTAACAGAAGACGGAAAGTGCGACAGCGAGATCCGAATACGAATTTGCATGGCGAAGGAAGCATTCCAGAAGTTGAGTAAAGTTTTCTGAAACCGGACAATTTCGTTAGAAACAAAAAAGTGAGTACTAGATTGCTATGTGATGTCGGTTCTTCAATATGGCAGTGTATTTTGTAAAATATCTTCGAAGATGAAGGAAAAACTTGAAGCAGCTAAAATCATGGACCGAGCATGTAAGCAATGATGAGGTTTTGGAACGGATGGAAACGAAAAGGAAATTAATACTGAGCATCAGGAAGAGATAACTAAATTTTCTGGGACAGGGAATGAGGAAGGGGGGTTTGGAGAACCTGATACTAACAGGCCAGATAGAGGGAAAAAGCGACAGGGAAAATAGCGGATAACATATTTGAAGAACCTGATCAGGGGGATGATGGAACGAGGGTTTGCATGGTGCAATAGGAGAAAGCGTGCTAAGAGCCACCAGGGATAGGGAGATGTGGAAAGCAATAATTGCCTACGTCCTGAAAGGACATGGCACATAAAAGAAGAAGAAGATCCACCGTTATATTTTTGTAAAATACATTTGAATAACTTCATCCGTATCATGTATATATGTGGAATTAGGGAATACTGTTGGAAGATGCATCTTTCTATTTCGACTCGTAAAGATCTCATCTTACTGCGGCTAGATTTCCTTGATTGATTACTTATATAAACTGCTTATAGTAAATACTATTTTAATCATTATAATATACTCATCTGACCTCCACACTAAGGTATGATGTGACAGTCTTTTTTATGTGTTCACACGTATGAATATGCTTATCAGACAGGGACAAGCACAGCACAGTCGCCGCACCCACTGCCACGCTAATAATAATAAAGAATCCCTGGAAACTCCAGTTTACGAGATATACAAAAAATTGTCTTATTAAGTACAGCCCACACACTATGGAAAACTTTGTATATGTAACGCTAGGGATGATAGGGGAGATAGAAAAACATGAAATGGAGCCATAACAACACGCCACGAACTGCCTTAGGTTTTCCGGCAGACTTGGTTGGTAGTGCGACTATAGCAGAAATCGAAATATGATGAAAAATAATAAATGCTCTAATGATACACAAAGCATAGTATTCATGGCTTCGGCTCATAATTCATTGCGTGTTTTTACGTGTACATCTGAATTAAGATGGTTTACTATAAATAACGTGTTCTGTACCATAAATTTACCTGCCAGTTGTTTGACCTTAATCAGTTGACCATTGGGTTGACACACTGTGCCACTCTGCTCATGAGCGGGATTAGTAGAGTGGAACACGGTCGGATGTCGAGAGTGTTTGTTTTTAAGCTTGAATAATAAAACAGCCACATCTAGATAATTTAGACAATCTACAGTTGGAAACTGTCTAAGTGGACTTGGTACTAGACCCGAAGGTATTTTTAATCTGACCCCCATCAATAAACTTAAGCGCTGCTTTTATCAAAATCTGTCACGATATCGCTCACATTTAGATATCTCGAGGTGCTGTAATGGTTAGCAAGCTTGTCTTGCTAGAATCATTACAACTGAGTAGTGAGTTCGATCCTCACTGGGGGTCCCTTATTTTTGCCCTTGTGCCACGCTTACGTTTAGTAAATCCCCACTTGGTTGAATACGTGTAACTGGTATACACTTACCAGACTGCGTGTTATGATGGATATATTTGGTTTCATATAGTTATAGACCAGCGTCCACATTACACCGACTGACTTAGTGCTATGATGAAGGGTTGGAATCCTAGACGTCATGAATGGAATACTAGAGGTCAGGTATGAAATCATAGGGATCAGGCATTGTATCCTAGGGACATTCTTCCATTTCAAAAGAGAAAAAACTGATATTACGCTTTCATCCCACGAAACGGAAAAACGTTATCAACAACAATGTTGTGTAAATTTTATTTACCTTTTGTAAATATTGCAATACGAATACCTCGGGTTGAATAATTCTTGTATAAAACAAGTAATACAAATATAAATAAATATCCAAATGAAGTAACTGTTATTCGAATAAATATAAATAAAATATTATTTTCGTAAAAAATTGTTACATTAATTTTTCGCAAAGTCCTTTTCTCATATAGCAGAAATAAATCTGTCAATGCACCTTAATATTTTTAAGCTTAAAACACACATACACAATCCCTCAATAAAATAAAAATAGAACTATATTTTAGCAAAGAATAAAATAGTTTTCCTAGTGTGCGTTTTCATTTTATTTTCTTCAGATTTTCATTTGTATATATTTTTCTTTGTAATATTTCTTTTTTAAATTTCATTGTAATTTCATTTGATTTCATTTCCTCTTTTTCCAGTAATTAGGACATGAGTAATGTTCCTAGCTATTAAGTTTTTACAGCTTTCAACTTTTATTGCTTCAAGGCAGAAGGTAGCTTAAGAAAGAATAAACGAATAGATGGTCGAATTCGTACCGTATCTCCAATAAACTATACGTACCTCCAAAGTAGCTCTTGAAAGCAACACTTCTAAATCTATTGATTCTGATAGCCTTCAATCGACTTAAGTAGGCAGGTAGGGACGTTAGGGTAATAACAGTGACGAAGTTGATTGTCGTGGTTAAGTGGCGGTCGCTGTGGTGACTATTCCGACTACGTCAACAACAGTAGTACACGCAACTCTAAACACTTCCCTTCGCGTACACCATACCCCGCTCCCTTTAGCTGTTCATCGCCTGTGCTGATAGGAAGGGTGACAAGACTCTCTGCCTCTTCAGTCGGCGCACCATATGGCCAACAGCGATGATATAACTTGAACTAAATCTTTGTTAGTATCTACTTTCTTTTTTTCTGTTTAGATTCTTTTTTTTTTTTTGTTTATTCATTTACTTTTTCATTTTGATATCACGCTAGAACAAAAACAAAACTTCCTATTATAGATTAGCTATCGTAATAACTATTTCATTTTATTCATATAAAATTTACCGGAACGAATTGGAACTTTTGAGTGAGGATTAAAGCTTGGATACGATTGTTTCTGAATGATCTCATTTAACAGAACTTTCATGGCCCGACATATTTACTAAACATTGTAGCGTTGTTTGGAACTAAACACACGTTTTCTTTTCAAAAACAAGTAAAGCAAAACAATTACTGAATAAATTATTCCTTTTCTATTCAATATTAATGTACATATTCATTAGACATTACCTCACACAGACATCTACATTGAGGAGGAATTTATGATAGAGAATTGTTTTGTTGCTATGTCAAAGCCGCCTTTGCGGTTATTAAATGTGCATGTGTTTTATGAAGTTGATTGAAAGTGCTATCTCATTATATTTTAATCCTAGTATCTAACAATGTCATATCTACACGCTGAGAAAATATACAGCAGTGTTATTGAGGCAGAGTGCAAAATATGGGATTCATACTGAAAGGGAGAAATATCGGGTATGAACAGAGAATCAATTGAACAGAATGCCTTTCTACAATCTACTGATGTTGCATTATAGGATTTTCGTACACCCCGTGCCATGTGGCAATATGAATGTTTGAAGAAGATAATGAGATATATCTGCTAATTATCTGTTACATTAGCATTTGCTATACATTGAGTTTCACCAAAGAATTATAGTAAGATGGTAAGACTTGTTTTAAGGTTTTTCTTTTATCCGTACAAATAGGAGGAAGTAAAAGTTGAGCAAGACCCACTTCACAAAATTAGACCAACTTTCCAAACAGTATAATTGTTTTCGATCAACAAAGAATATTTAGCTGTTAAACACATTATCGAATACTTCTCTATTTATAGAATGCGTATTTCATTAGGATGTGCGTTGTGGTGCATTGGATATCGGCTCGGAACTACAAATCGGGGAACCGAGTTCGAATTCTTAGCCGAATTCATTGCATTCACTTACGCGCAAATACCCTTGGGAAAGGTATTAATCCGCCCATTCCTTCCAGTTATGGGTTAAATAACAGGACAGATTGGGTTCTATAGCCTTGGTCGGCAACCAGTCTACCGCAGAAAGCAATGGCAACCTACTGAGGGATAATCTTCTGCCCAGTCAGTCATGTCTCTTTCGAGACATGATCGTCCAAACGTGTATCACGTATGTCACTTGACTGAGTGTATTTCATTTTGTGTAAATAAATATGGTTAAATCTGAAAACAGACTAATCGCAACTATCAATACTCGTAGTTCATTAGTAACTTTTTTTTCTTCTTCTTTATGTAACATGACCATTCAGGACGTAGGCGATCCTCGACTTCCACTTGCGCCTATCCCATGTCGTTCTCATCTCATTTTCTCTTGGTATTTATCTCTGCCATCAAGTTTGTCTCTATTTCCCTCTTTTCTGCGAGTATCAGATTCTCCAAATCTTCATTCCTCTTTACGTATCCCTGATAATTCTTGATGCTAAGTATAAGTTTCCTTTTCGTTTTCATCGTCTTCAAAACCTTGTTGTTGTTCACATGTTTAGTTCATAATATCCCGGCATTTTTCTGTAGAACCACATTCATGTTGCTTCAAATCTCTTTGAGGTGAATGTCCAACATTCACTAACATTAGTCAGCAGAAATAAAAGGGTAAAATAATTAGGAAAATATATACTTTTAATATTAGAAATTAGTCTTTTGTTTTTAAACAACGAGCATATTCATAGTAAATGATTAAATTAAAATACATGAAAAATTAATAATAATATCTGTGAAAAGAAGGTTTATTTTTAAAATTAAAATTCTATAAGCGTATAATTTGCCAAATGTACTTATGCAATCGTTTGCAAACAGGGATTATGAAGGATAAAAAACACTAGTTTCTGAGAGCTACAAAGAGTAAGAAGTTGTTGAGATCCAGATCATCCCGGCTTAACGTGACTGCACATAGAAAAAGAAGAAACTCATCTATGTCTGAAGAAAAAAACCGCATAATAAATTACTGGAGGATAACGCTTTTAGGGCAAGTAGATTTTGTGAATAAAAGGCTCAGTACAAGAACAATAAATAAATAAGGAGTTGAAAGAAATGTCCTGATTCAGAATTCTCAAAGAGTAATTCGTACATCAGAAGCAATGCAAATCTATTTAATACTTTATCATACTTCTTAATAATTTAACATATTAACAGATATGACAACTGTCAGTCAGTTTATGTGCCATACGTGATACACGCTTGGGCGATCATGTCTCGAAAGAGACATGACTGACTGGGCAGAAGATTATCCCGCAGTAGGTTGCCATTGCTTTCTGCGGTAGACTGGTTGCCGACCAAGGCTATAGAACCCAATCTGTCCTGCTATTTAACCCATAACTGGAAGGAAGAGACGGATTAATACCTTTCCCAAGGGTATTTGCGCGTAAGTGAATACAATGGATTCAGCTGGAATTCGAACTCGGCTCCCCGGTTTCTCGTTCCGAGCCGATATCCACTGTACGACAACGCACATCCTATACATCATGACAACTGTAAGAGATAAAAAAATGGACACACGATAGAAAGAAAACTACGTTCACTGCTACCTAAAACGGTAATGATGATACAAAACTAAATAATGACCTGAAATCAAGAGTCATGTTCTTAAATTCCCCGTCAGATATAGAGGCTCATATGAATATCAAGCATAGCGTTCATCTAGTCAAAATATATTTAAAATATAATCTGTATCCAACCGTTTTCACAGCGAATAATTTCTGTAGATCTTATACGTCATTTATTCCTTTAGCATACCAAATAAACTAGATCATTAACAAAGGGCATTGGTAAATAACATAAGCCATATAAATTTAACACTTCCGACAACAACAAAAATAGACAGCGTATGTAACTGAAACGATAAATAATAACATATCGTTATTTTCAAATTACCAAAAAGGAAAGATTTTAAGGAAACTGCTATCAATATCAATAAAATTGAAAGGAAATGAAATAGAATTTTTAATTAACGTGTATATATATATATATATATACGCTCTCACTCCCTGATTGAGCACTCTGGAAGAATGGTAGATTTGAAAAAACAGTAGCTACTCTAAAATCTACGCATCGCTCATTCAGTAATGAATTAGAGCACTCTGGCTACTGGTGTATGATACATTATACGCTAAAAGTATGCGTTCTTCTACCGAACGCCTATAGCTCAGAGGTAGAATCACAGACTGATGCCAATTCAGTCGGGTTTCAATCCTGGGTTAAAAGCAATCGGATGTCTAACCATATTGATGAGCTGTGATAAAACATTTTTGATTGCCTACTGTTGTACCATTTGGATCTGACGAGCCGCGATAATAACATCAAAGCGGTGAAATATGTATTATCCATAGTAATAATCGAAAATCATATATATATATATATATATATATATATATATATATATATATATGCATGAGGTGTAAATACAGAAGAATCCAAGGAGTATCCTGTACATAAAGTGATAGGATAACTCTGTAAGAGAGCTCTAAATATATATATATATATATATATAAATACATATAGAGCAAATATAAGATAAAAAATTAAGGCAGGCAATTTATTTCATGGTAAATCATAAGTATAGTCCTATTTCAGGCGAACCATCATCAGCTTCCATCATTATTGTACAGAAGATTTTACACGAATGAAATTCACAAACAAATACCCTCCCAAAAAACGGAATAAAAATAAAAATTGTTCCCTTAAAAAATCTAAGAAAAATATTTCATTACATCAGTTCGACGAATACACACTCACATTCATACATAAGCATATATATACGCAACATGTAATCAAAGAACGGATGTCAAAGATACATTATTCAAGTCAGTTAGACTGCTGACAAGTAAATTTGGAAAGAAAAAAAAAACGGAGGTTAGGCGAGACAGAGAGAGATAGCTTTAACGAGAAAGGGAAGTATCTTAAAGCGTAAACGAAAAGAGACTGAAGAAGAAAGAGAGGAATATGTTTAAATTAGAAAGAAAAGATGAGAGGAGAAAATTTAAAAAAATAGACGGAAGATGATGATGGTTTGACTGAAATAGGCCTTTACTGCCGATTTACCATGAAAAAAACGTGTCTGCGTAAATGCTTCTTATATATATATATATATATATATATATATATATGTGTGTGTGTGTGTGTGTGTGTGTGTGTGTGTGTGTGTTGTTATATTGCTATATATCAATTTTACATTGCTACATATATATATATATATATAACATATAATTATATTATATTAAGCTCTATAATACTCATTATATTGAGCACTGTTTATAATAAAATAAAAAACCCTTGAGTCCTCTTCACTTGGAATTATATATATATATATATATATATATATATATATATATATGTTACACGTTTAAACCAACGGTTTCAGGAAGTTGTTCGATCAATGACCGTTGAATATTTCTCATATAGAAAACGTTATTGACATAATTACAAAATATTATCTGTTGAATATGTTGCGTTGAATTTCATAGATCAAGATTTTCTTAAAATATGAACAAATTTACGGGCTCGTAAGGGATCCAAGAAACGGAAATACATCACAAACTATTTATGTAGCGATGACGTGCTTCGGAAAATGGACAAGGAAACAGTTTAGAATTAAGAAATACGCAATTTATTTAGAGCTACAAAGAAATAGAAAACTGTGGAGAGCCATCATCACCTACATTTTGAGGCGTATACGAGGCATGAAGAAAAATATGCTTGTCAAAGTATAACATCAATAAAGTTTTTATCACATGAGTTTATCAGCCTGTTTGCTTTGGTAAAATTTAACAAAGGAAAAATATTTATATACTTAATATACGTAATTCAGTTTAGCTATCAATCTTAAAAAGAAGTATATTAATAACACAATTAACCTCATAATATCCTACAAAAATATAATGTAAATATTTTAGAAGCATTGCATAAAAAGCGTAAATGAGAACACACAAATATGAATTAATGGAAATTAAGTAAAGTTTTTTAAAATTAAATGAAAAATTAATTCCTGTTTTCAGAACTAACAAACTTTTCACATTTACCAGCGTTTACATACAGAGTGATTAAAAATTAACTCTCAGTTTTTGCATGAGTAGCCAGCCAGGAGACGTGACTTAACACCCTGTGACGTTTTTGTAGTGTTTGTTAAAGAAACAAGTATACCATACCAAACTATGTCTTTGGAAAAATTTGAATGGGCGAATACAAGACGTAATGACTTTCATACCACAAGAGTTCCTGGTGAAATCAATTTCTGTAATTCCTGGGCAGCTTGAGAAGATGGTTGCAAAATCTGATACCACAAATTGAATATGGTCTATATCAAATATTGAATAAAACTTCAGGGTAAACGCTTTTCTCTCATATCCATTTCTTGTAAAAATTATACTTAATGAATAAATTATCAGTATTTTAAAATGGAGAGTTACTTTTCAATCACTCTGTTTAAAAACTTAATACAAACAATGTAAAAAGAAATAGTTAAATTTTTCTTCGTAAATGCCACAAGAGTCGCCTCGTCGTGGTGTAATGGTTATTAAGCTTGTCTCTTTAGAACAATTACGACTGAGTAGTGAGTTCGATCTCACTGGGTGTCCCATACTTTCAGATTTGTACCACATGTAAACTACACTACATGTAAGAAATCATCATAAGTACCACCATATTCTAATTTGGTGCCGATATTGTATGTGACATCTCCAGTTTTGATATGCCCTACTTCAGTAAGACTATCTTTATAGATATAATTATTTAACTATTTATTGAAACTAATTATTTTCGATGACCCTAACTCTAACTTTTAACCCATACCAGACAGTTATAATACCTCCTTATAATAAGCTTTTAAAGTTAGGCCACATACTATATCAGATACATTTCGTAAACCACATTCATAAGGTACGCCACATAATATACCGCCACTCTCAATATATAATATTTCGAAAAATCATTTGAAAACTACTCTTTAGAAATTCCAACCTACAACATCTCATAAAATACAAAGTAGCACTAACTTTATGCATAATATTACATGTTATTAATACTTAGTGAAACGTTTTTATCGGGCAGATATGTTTGCAGTTTTATTACATTTGAGACTAAAAATTGTTATTGCAAAATTTTACGTATTTATAATAGACAAATCAAAATCTAAAAAAAGACTCAAAATATGTTTACATTGCTTTTTATAATCGCATGATTAAACATTTTGAAAGATATTTCTTAATATTTTTTAACATTTCTAATCAAACCGCAGAAATCACTTCGTGACTCACCTTTTAAAATGTGGAAAATAATGTTTCCTAATTTTGATGCCAGCAAAACGCTGAACATGTTTTTATAGATTTGACGTCTTTAAATGTAATCTTTGTATTATCAGCAAGTTTAATCTAATAACCATCGAACGAAGTAAACAATCAAAATCAAAATCTGCTTTTCTTCATTGAGACTTTAATGACGTCATCGTATTGAACCAATGGCAGACATTAAACTTCCGCTTCGCTGAGCTCAGTTCATTTCAGAACTTGGCAGTAAAAAAAAGGCAGATTACAAGTCGTCATTCATGAGAAACCATCAAGATCTGCATGTTAATCTTGTATTATCAATATTTTGAAGTATGCTTTTGCCTGTCAAGGATACAGCACTGACCTGAAACATAAAACCACTGCAGATGATTCAATGAAACTTCAGTCTATTTTCTATCAATGTATTTTTTCATATTTTTATTTTAAGTATATTGGGATTTTTTACATTTTTTCCATATTATGAATTCAAAATTACTTTTTCATAGGAATTGTCATTCTCATGACAATTTACTGTTGTAGTAGTATTACTATTATTAATAGCGTTGGTGGTGTATTCATTTTGGAGGTGATTTTTGTCGTGCAGATTTTTTTCCGAACCTCATTCTAGATGTATAATTCTTCTCATTTATTGAAATAAGTTGTATTAATTATTGTAAGATCAGTACCACCATTAAAATTATAAGGTTCTTATCGATTGTGCATTTAATAATACATCAATGATGTCAAACTTCATGGCAATCATTATTTTAATATTATCCCAACGTTTCTTAAGTAAAATTTATTATTATTATTATTATTATTATTATTATTATTATTATTATTATTATTATTATTATTATTTTAATCCGGGATTACTTCAGTAATCCTTGATTTAAGTTTAAAATAACTTCGTTTAAAGATGGAAATGTAAGCCTGTTTATGTGCGTTAGAACAAGTGATTAATTTATAAGATTAATGTTCGCTCCCTTTAAGATTATCAGAAGGCAGTTTTATCATTTATTAACAATATGACGTCATTGAGGAAGGGTTATTTGACTGAATCTGATTCTTTGCAGATATGATATCTTTAAATTCTCCAAACAGATTTTCATTTATTTGTTATACATTTAATTTTTAAGCATTATTTTAAGTGAATTGTTCAGAGCTGATAATTTTTAAACACTAAATTAATAAAAACATTAAACATGTTTAATAGGCTTCATACATAAAGAATTCTTAGCTAAAAGTTTATTTATATGTTGTTTTTTGTTTGTTCTTTGAATATCCCTTCTATTTTATGATACAATGACTATTTCTGAGCTATTTTATGCATTATTCATATTTATCTTATCTTAATGATTAGGATTATTGATGGCAAAAAACAAAGGAAAATTAAAAACCTTTTAAAATGCCAAAATACCCGAACAGCATAAATATTCCGATGTGGCCGCTGTATTATTTTATTGTTGAGTCGAGCAATAGTAAATTTTATGAATATAAGAAACTTTAAACAATGCTAAAATATAAACAACCTACAAATAAGTTGAGTTATTTTCTATAATAAATTCATACAAGATAATGTTGTCTCTATCCGCAAAATTAACAGGCATAACACTTGCAATATAATAGTAAATTGATTTTTTTTGTATTGGCTTATATTTTTCTTTGATTAATGAAACTTTTATACTGATCTGAGAAAAGACAGTTGCTTTAGAATATGAACTCGATGGATCTCGAAAGTTTGTTAAACAATTTCAAACAAATTTATATAAATGATATACAGACAAATAGGATAAACAATGTAAACAGTTTTCTATTATGACAATACGATTTAAATAAAACATTTCTTTAAGTTCTGAAGTTGTAATTCTTAAAGAAAAGAAACTGGCTTTATATTGATTGAAATAGTTTTGCAATTTAGAAATATGCTTTAGTTATTTAATATGAAACGTGACATAAAATACTATAACTTTAGTTGCAATTATAGGATTTCAGACCTTAACTCGAACGTATTTCACTGGGTTTGATATATCTAGCAGATGCCTTTTTTAGATGAATTTTATTTTTCAGTATATTTCTTTCAGCATCACCATATAATAGCAGTAGAAATTTCAAATCAAATTTAAACGAATTTCTAATTTTAAAATCATAAAAAATAGGCTAGGAACTTATTGTTCTATCCTCCTATTATTATTATTATTATTATTATTATTATTATTATTAGAAATATAATCTAAAAATATTTCTAGTTAAAACTTGACAACAGATAAAATATGGTTGAGGAATGGAATATAAGATAATCATTTCATTTTGAATACTGACTTAGTCATTTTCAAGATTATATATGCCATAACAACTAAGAAATATAATTAAATACTGAACTGATGTTAATTAATTTTAAATGCCAATTGCATTAAATTAAACTAACATTAGCATCAAAATAAATACAAGGTGAAAATTTAAAGAGTTTGATTTGAACGACCATATATACAGCAAACGTAAATGTAAATTCTATGAATATCATGATAAAATTTTAACATTTTACATAAATCGTTATCAATCTTGTCTGCAAATTATGTTGCCTTATTTTTTGTTATATCTTATTTTTGATAACTGACTTTCTAAAACAATTACTGAGGAAACAAAGATTTGATCAGAAGGTACAAAATCTTTAAACATTTCCTATCGTACTTTTCCGTACAGGACCAAGGAAGACCCTTAAATAACGGTATATATATATGAACGGCATTTCTTAACGTTGGTAGGTTTGCTTATCGTTCGGTTAACACACTGCCCTGATCATTTGAAGAGGTGTATAGGTTTATCTCTTGTTAGGATTAAGTTTCCGGTTCCTATTCCAATATCTCACCTCTCCCTCTCTTTCTCACATTACATATATATATATATATATATTTATTATATATATATATATATATATATATATACAGGAAACCCTCGATTAGCGTGGTTAATGTGTAACTATGAAATAATAAATGCTCAATAACCATGGTAAATCTGAAGATTGTTTTACCACTCTAATTGAGTAGTAGGTATGCATTAATTGAATTTTGCTATGCGCATGAATCGATTGATGCCTGTACATACATAAGATACATTACATCTGTATTTTATTTGCCTTCACACAGTTTTATGAAGGAAATTAATTTTTCTGTGCAGCGATAACATGGTAAATTTAGTATTTGTCTATACTTCTGGGGCTAGGTTATATTTACATTATTTACATGCATTTCTTAAAATAAGAAAGGGATCATCTGCTGCTTGCAACATCTAGAAAATTTATAAACGGCAACCCAGTGTCATATGAAGAAGAAATGATGGTTTTAAGTAGTACCCTACAACGTAACAACTACCCGGGGTACATGACAACAGCTCTAGCGAACATGAAAGAAAGGGTAAATGAGGAGAACAATACTCAGAAAAAAACCCGGATTTGCCTACCCTATGTGAAGGAATTGTTGGACAAAATACAAAGCATCTGTGGTTTTTATAACATCCTTCCATATAACGGTCTTCCAAAGTGGTTCTACACTACGCAGATACCCATTCCGATTAAGTTTTCTAATTTAAGAAAAATGACTAAAGACAGTGTGTACGTCATTCCATGTAGCCGTGGAATGAAATATAAAAGAGAAATGGGCGGTCTCTTTAAGGTAAGGCTTCAAGAACATTGCAAGGCCCTAACACGACTGGAGATAGAAAAACCAAGCTGACCACATGTAGGTGTTGGAAGACGATCATCATTCCCCATGGGATGAAGTTTCAATTAATAGCGAACATCACTGGAAACTACGTAAACTTAAGGAATCAGCGCATATGCTAGGCTGAAAAAATCTCCTAAGCTGACCAAGTATATAAATGATTACAATGTAGAAACCAGTGATACAGAATACTAGAGTATATAATTCGCTTGACATTTTGCAATATGAGCTCTGGTAAAATGGTTGGTGGGATATTAGTTATAAAAGCCCCCAAAATTCTTACACTTATGTCATCAAGAATACATAGTCCAGTGGATATTGCTAGTCCCACTAATTTGACCCAAATATTTTCAAGTTCAATACCTGGCTACAGCAGTGAGGAAAAATAACTTAGAGAGTTAAGGAGCGATAAATACATAGAATCCGGTGGGAGCATTGCACATGGAATGAGAATGATATAACCCATTGATCAAAATAATGGGTTCAGTTTGAAATTCTTAACACCTGAGGAAGGCCGGAACGTACAATGTCCGAAACGTCGTAAACAGGGCTATAAAAATGAGGACAACAGTCCGAACAATGTAAATAATGTAAGCATACATTTATATAAATGTGATACTTTTGTTTTTAAAATATTTATCCGACATATCCTTTCAATGCACATAAAATTAGGCAACATTCTACATTAAATTTGCTTTTTACTTCCCAGATAAATGTTTTTTTTTTTAAATATTGGATTAATCTTTATTTTCTTCCAGGTGAACTGTTTATAATCGAGCACTTTTCGTATAGCCACTAACGGATTACATAACCTTAATACTTTTGAGGAAAATGCCTGCAATTAAAAATGTAAGTTACCCAATGTTGAGAAAGTTTTCAGTGTAAAACAATCTCAAAGGTAAAATCCAAAATTTAATATCTTTAAGTAAGATAGTGGGAATTTGAATATGTTAAATAACATACCCACTTTTGCAGGTTGCTCTGTAAGTGACATCATCATAATAAATAAAACTGACATTTAAAGTCTGAAATTAGAAGAAAAAATAACGTATTTACTGATAGTTTTTCATTATCCGTTAACAGATTTCGTTTTTATATTTAAATAAATAAATGGCCATGTTCAAAAGGCAATCTAGCCTTTCTGATCATGGCTATTTCTCTATTTTATTCCTACAATACTTACTGATATTAGATAACTTAACATAAAACTAATGATTAGGGAAAACGTGGAAAATATTTTCTAGGTCTTGACACACACATCATATATATATATATATATATGTATGTATATATATATATATATATATATATATATATATATATATATATATAAATAATTTGTTTGTTTGTTTTTAATATATGTTTTGGGTTTAAAATCTAGACGAATTCATTTATATTCTTTTATTTTTTATGTTTTCATTACTTTTGTTATTAAATATTACACACTGTTATAATAGAAGATATGCCAAGAATGATGAAATTTTGTAGGAACCTGGATGCAAATTTATCGTGGGAAATCTAGTGAATAAATCACTTTCTAAATACTTTCATTTTAGAAAAGTATTATCTCTTAATTAGAGTAGCCATTTAAAATAAACATTGTAGTCAGTTTCATTACAGTAATAGCAAATATATTTAAAGTGTTGTTTTAGAAAAAGTTTCTTTTTGTTTTCATATAATCTTTTATGTAAATTATTTGTGTTTCTTTCCGATGTGGAAATTATTAAATGGTAATAGAGAAAATGCCTTCTTCACGTTTTAACTCATTAGTTTTTTGCATTAAGCCTTCTATTGTTTTGGGCGTAGTTGCACCAAATTTTATGTTGAGTTTAGATACATTCTACATAGTTGTATTTGTGAGAGAATTAGTAAGGAGAACAATATATGTTAATTCTTTGGGGTTTTCATGAAGGACAGCTATATATGTCGAGCTTTTGTTTCGCATTGAATATGAAAAAATTAGGGTACTAGAGGAGCTTTTCAATGTTTTTTTTTTTATTTTCATTTAAATATTGAGGACTACTTACAATACGATGATTATTCCGGATATTATTTTTTGTTTTCTCTCTTCCAATCTTTTCTTTCCTTTTCTTTCCTACGTAGCCACCTGCGCTTCAGTGGCGTTACCTCCTTGCTCGGGGTGATATGATTAAAAAAAATGTAATTGACCACATAAGTATTATGCACAAGCAACATTGTGTTTTCTGTTTAAAAGTTAGGGTTAATATTGAAAATTTGAAATAGTATAATTTTTTCCTCTAATTCGAAAAATATGCAAAATCCGCAAAATGAAGCTTCAGGCATAAGATTATGAAAGAATGTCTTTAGTGTTGTAAAGCATTTTTTCTTTTAAAAGGAATATGAACCGAGTGTTTGACGCTAAGGTTTTAGACAAGTTTCATCATAAAATACTGATGAGGATTCTTATATCCCTGCAATTTATTTTTCCTCATCTAATACTTCAAATAATACTACAACATTTAGAAACAAAAAACCTATTAATATTATATTTGCTTATTACCCAACCGCCCAATCTCATGTGTAAGGATGTTGCACAATTTCCTCAGATATTTATAAATTGTTAGTTTATATTCCCATAATTAATGGATCATTGAGATATACATGTTTATTTTATAAAAGAAAAGTGTCGTAGACGTTGTCAATGATATTCCTATTTTAACTAAAACTGACTATGTTAAACAAAAGCAATCATGAATGCCTACATACTTTATTTGCGTTTGTTAAAGGTATATATATATATATATATATATATATATATATATATACGAAAAAAATCTAAAGTGAGCCAAAACCTACCGCGGTTTCACACTACGGATCGTCAGGGCAAAGGCCTTTGCCCTGACGATCCGTAGTGTCTTTGCTCTACTTTTGTATATCTTTTGTACTTTGTATCGAGCACTTTTTCTTGTGGTTGGTTCCGTTTGGGTTTTTTTTCTTTACTGCGGAGTATTGAATGTTTTGTTCTTGTTCCGCGGCTTTCTTTTTTTTCTCCCCATTTATTCGACGCCTCAGTGCACCGGATTATAACGGAATTAGGTTCTGTTTGTTAGTGTTTTTTTTTAGGGTTTATCTTAGTATAAATTTACAGCCTACATACTTACAGAGTCTATTTAGTTATTATTTTGATATTTATATATATATATATATATATATATATATATATATATATATATGATAGAATAACTAAAGAACAGCTAGGAAAGGTGTCTTTAACATGTTTCACTTTATTAAGTTTCTTCAGGGATTTGATAATAAAAAACGGATTTGAAATTTTTTAAATAAAAAAAGAGACTGCATATTGGAATGTTGTTTCTTGATTTCATTGGTCAGACACGTGTCACGTGTAATAAAAATATATGATCATTTTTAAATGTAAGAAACAGAGGCCTGTCTATATTTATGTGCGTCATGTGTAATAAAAGGAATATATATTTATTTTAAATTTAAGTGTTTATATATTCAACACTTTTCTAGCGAGCGCCCATATCTCAGAGATGACAACACGGTCGGGTTTCAATGCTGGCTAAATGTAATCGCATGTTTTACCGTACATATGAGCTGTTATACAGCGAAACAGATATATCTGCGGGTGACTTCATATATATATATATATATATATAGTAATCCACAGACAGATCTGTTTTGCTGTATCACAGCTCATCAGTACGGTTAGACCTCCGATTGCCTTTTACCCAGGATTGAGACCCGACCAAACTGGCGTCAGTCAGTGATTCTATCTCTGAGGTTGTTTTTTTTTAAATCTATATCTAAAAATATCTTTAACTTAATTAAATTTTTAAAATCTTATTTCTATTTTTCCTCTAAATATACTTTTTCAAATAAGTCCCTTTTTTCTAAAACTTTAACCCTTTTAAACATTTAAAGTTAAATTTGTTTGACACGTATCGAGCGTTTTCTATTTGAAAATTTTCCTTTTTCTTTCTTTTCTTTTTTCCCCTTCTTTCTTTTTTCTCTATACATTTTTATATCCCGCCCCTTCCATTTCTGTTCTGTTTTGTTTTACCCAATTCTCAATTTAACGACCTCCCATTCTTTAACCATTTTCGTTTATAATGCTAGACATGCCAAATTTCCCATCTCTTCAATAACAACTCTATCAAAAAGTAAAAACCAAAAATAGACTGATTTTCAAAAAAACATTTTTTGTGACGCATATTTCTCAAATCTTAACCGTTATTTATTTTTTATTTTTTTATTTCTTTATCTCTTTTTTTAATTTTTTTATTTCTCTTTTTAATCTTATTTTTATTCTCATTTTGATATAGACTGACTGTTACTGAGGAGGCGTGAAATATCTCTTAGGAATTTCATGTTGAAATGTTCATTCAACATTTTTGAATTTTGAAAATTTATTATATATATATATATTAGAATAAAGAACAATTAGGAAACGTTTATCAATTTAATATGTTTTACTTTTATTAAAATTTGTCACAGAATCTTTTGATGAAGTCTTAATAAATTTGAAATATGTTTGCGTGATAAATGTTTCCTGTTTGTTCTTCATTTTGCCGGATTCCGTTTCATATGTGATTCTCATTTATATTTATATATCAATTATTTGTTTCTGTTTCATAGTTAAATTCGCTGTGATGCTCGATGTTAATTTTTATACAAACACACACGCAAAATATATTAATGTTTTAGGGGAAGATATACAATGAAAAATTCTTATGAGCTCCATGATATCTAGAACTGGAAGTTCTCCGTAAACTAACGAAATCTATAATTAAATAGTTAACCCTATCTATTAGAATAATATTAAAGTTCCAGCGACACATTAAAGATTCCGACGACATTGTCAAAAGGCTAAAAGATAAATATGAAACATAAAACAGTTCTTGTTAACATACTTACATTTTTAAAGTACAAAAATGCTCTCATTATTGTGAGACAAATTATTAGAAAGCTATCTTATTCAATTTTTGATCTTTATAGACAGACATACGGATTATCGATGGGATCACCTATTTACGAAATTTTAGCTGAGCTTTTTTAAGAATTTCTAAAAACAGAACACTTCTAAAATATTTTCCCTAACCAATCAATATATCTGCAAAATATAGATGATGAATTATAAATATAATCTTGCAGAATATTATTACGTGATCGTGTAAATTAACATCATGTAACACACATATATATATATATATATATAGCTTGATCTTGTAAATTAACATCATGTAAGCAACATCGAACACACAATCAAATTTATTTTTGTAACTGAAACAAACAATCAATTAATTTTACGTGATATCATGTAAAACCGTAATGATCATGATCTAAATCTATGCTTGCGTGTACACGTGAGAGGACTCACCGAAATTAATACGCACTATTTATAGAAACCAAAATGACTCTATTGGATACTGTACTTTCCACAAAATTACACTATTTCCCACAGAGTCACCGCCATTGGTTACAAATTTTCACTAATCATGTTGAAGGGCATGCATAACAAAGTTGTAAAATACTACACCAACAGAAACGACGTACCATTCTACACTCATAGTTATCGCAACTGCTGAAAAGCATTATCCACCGCTTAACTGCACTTGCAACGACTATTTGCTTCCATAAACATTCAGAATGTATCGATAAATATTATCGGCTGATTTTTTATGCATGGAGGAATTCAATGAAACATATCTGTTTCCTACGCATTCTTCTGTCAGACGCCATTTTGTTGCTGAGCTGTCACAGGTCAAAACTTATGGCTTATGTTCTGGAAAATTCAGCTTCTACTATCATACCATAAACATCAGCTTCTGACTTTGTAGTTCAACGGAAAATTAGGAGACATTATATATATATATATATATATATATATATATATATATATATATAGTATCTTGGAATATTTATAGATCTGTATGAATAAACATGTCTACTACAGCAACAGCAAAATTTCCAGATGAGATGCAGACACAATCTCTAAACAATTATCATTCTTGAATATCGATGTTGAAATGGTATACATTTGGGTTTTTGCATAGTGAACTGTGTTATAAATTGTCATTCCATATAAGCGTTATCTCGATACGTATACGTTCTATGTTTTTCCAAATATAACAAATGTCGAGTATTTAGTGTGTACATCATTTTAATTTAATTTAATATTTTCGTTTCTCTCAAAATCTTACGTACTTTTTTAATCTGTTCCTACAACTTAACGTAGTTTGCAAAGAAAATGATAAATGATAAATAAAATGAGTAACTAGAAAATTAAGTAAAAAGACTGAGATTATGCATATAAGAAAAATTTTCATATGATTCATATTGGGAAAGCGTCGGCCGGTCACGTGTTAAGCCCATGTTAAAGCGAAACGGGCGTGTGTATCGAGAAATGCAAAGAAATAACAAATGAGATCTTTTCTCTATAACGAGAGGCCTTTTTCATTGAAGAGTCTGTGACGTGGGGAAAAAGAGATTTATACGCCAGACAGATGGTCAGTAAAACAAAACATAAATAGAAAATAAAATTTTGAAAGTGCAGGAAAGATGGAGAAAATGACAGAGGAGGAAATGCTTGGCTGAACATCTCTGAGTGAGAAACGTTTTGAGTAAATCATTCCCGCCTAAACTCTTCTAAATTGGCAAGTGCCCTCGGAAATAGAGAAAACAAAATTATAAAATATATGTTGATTAGAAAAACTGCAATTTGGGCGATTTTCTTCAATAGTTTCATATAAATAATACTAAAATAATAATACACATATGCACTTCTTTCTCTCAAACGTGCATTTGTTTCAGTACTTGACAATTTCAAACTAGTGATAAGTGATATGCTATGCAATCACAATTATTTTCGTTTTTAGTATAAACTAAAAGTGACGGTTTCTCAGAAAGGATCTCGGTTGATTGTAATAAACATCTTTCATCGATTTTGCCCATCATGTGAATGGGTAAGGCACAAAGCTCTATTTTAACTAAGAGGAAAACGTGATTTACATGGGAATGATAGATTAATCAAGTACATTTACTAGAAAGTAATGCACTTGTAAAGTCTAGAAAATGAACCGAAGAAAGAAAACAAAAATTGTCGAAACGGATTTATACATGTATTTCTTAAAGCCGCGATTTTAGGATTTGATATATGTTTTCTAAGTTACAAACTGATTATCTTTCAGTTAGTAAATAATTTAATAAGAGTTGTATTATACGAAGAGATATAATTTTTACTTGTCTTCGTGCGTTTATAAAAATGTAAATTATAAAACGTAATGATAAAAATAAAAATGAAATAAATTCTTTGTATATTTATAGAATTTTACAATTTTCGAGGGTAATCATGATTTGTGAAATTAACCGGGCACGAGAACATAAATAAACATGGGGATAATATTTGTCAATTCACTTTTGTTTAAATTTAAATTGCAATTCAGTTTTTAAAAGATCACTGAAATGATTAAATATATAGTCAGATAAATCATTTGAATTTATGAGTTTCATATTTACGTATAATTTAAGATATATAGAAAAGACAATAATTTCACTTCCAGCATAATTGTGTTTCGGTTAATTGACTATTTTTATGAGGATCAGTCTAGTGCGATTTTTTAAACCTTGTTATCTTTGAAACACATTATTTCAAATCACTATTTTATATGAAAAGTTTTTTCTCAAACAATATATTTTGATGATACGAAAATGTGACAAAAAGTTTATATGTTTCTACAGTAATATGTTTAGTAAGATGGAATATGCTGGTAGCGGAAAATAGCCTAAGTGAGCCAGGATTAGACTGTAATCCCGTCTACTGAATTGATTCATTCTTTTAGGAAAGATAGGAATCCATCACTTTTCCCCTGAGCTATAGGATTAATAACAAACTAGTTTGAGTTCTTTAGCCTAAGAGAGAAAGTTAAGAGAAGGACTAATCTGAATTCAAAACCATCAAAAATACAACGAGAAAAAATCACTTCATTATTTATTTCTAAACAATCCAATCCTTGTAATTAACAAGAAGCTGTAGCGAACCATAACTGCTTAAGTCCTGAATGGATAGAGTATGTAATATATATATATATATATATATATATGTGTGTGTGTGTGTGTGTGTGTGTGTGTGTGTGTGTGTGTGTGTGTGTGTCCGTGGGTGTGTGTTATTTTTGTTTTTTCTTTCTAGATCGTCATAAGTAAACCATTCGGTAACTTTGTATTTAATTACATAATATAATAATATTTATAATATGCAAGCTTTTTGTTTGTGGCTAATAAGAAATACTTCCATTATTGCTACTTAGTGCAAAATATTTGAATAATATAAGATATATTTATATTATATATATGTTTAATATTAAATATATGTGATAGACAAGTTACAGAAAATTAGAAAATTAGAAAATAAAATTCTTCACTTTCATGAAGACACTTCCGAACAACTGACTACGTATGGAGATCGGTACCATTTTGAATGACGGTGATGTCTGCTAAAAATGTTTACCTGTCTTTCATAAATATGCCTCGAATATAGAGTTCAATTTCGCTTTCCATCGTCTTTTTTTTTCTTTTATACGTATTTTGTTCAAATAAATCATATCCGTTCCAAGAACGAAAGATTAAATTCAACCTTTCCTTGTGCGTGGGTGCATACGAACGCACGACCCAACATTCATACATTGATGCTTATATTCATACAGATATAGATACGTACACATGCGTTCACACAGAATTGTACATACAGATGTAAAAATATGGAAAAAGAAATACCAAGCTCACTACAAATGCAAATACATTCTCACATACGCAAACACTGACATACACAAAAGAATAAGCAGACGGGAATTCACATATATTCACTCATTTAGCAAATACACGCACTATGTTTTTCAACTAAAATTAAAAACATTTTATATTCTGTGAGGAATCTGCTGTGTTCTTCAAAAGTGGAAAAATACACACAATATTGCTACACAAAATTTGGTTTAGTTTATTTATTTTTAGTGGCAGACTTTATTAAACTAGCGTTCCACTTCGATCAACATCAGTGTGCCAAACCTTTGAGCTCTCAGTCGTGGGGAGAACATAATCCTAGGCGCTGGTAATTTCAATCCAAATATCTCTCTTATCTTTGACATTCATCAATGTCCTCGACTCTAAAACCCGTACGAAAGATTCCTTTGTCTCTTTGCTATTTCTGCACTAACTCATCTTTATTGCTGATCTTTCCTCGCCATTCTCAGCAGTACCTTCAACCCGCGCAACCTCTAGGCTTTGCACTCTCCGCTTTGGGTGACCGCATATTGCATATGCTCTTTTGTAATCTGCTTGTATCTACAGTTAAAAAACCCAGACATACAGCAAAACCCAAAGGAAAGAAATAACCAAGGAGATAGAATAATAATAAATAAATTGTTCTCTTTCATTACAACATTACTTTTTTTCTTTTGTTTTGAAATATTGTTCTGAACTACGGTTTAGAATATAAAAGGCGTGTACGAAATTTTTATATCCTCTGGTATTAGGAAATGTAATTAGATTTTTTGTGAATGTGCACACGTGTATCTGAACAGAAAACGAATAGATAACTTTTGTCGGGTCTGGACAAAAGTTTTCAGTGTGCTTTCAAAAAATAAGCGTAGCCACGAGCAAGGGAGAAGCGTATTAAAATAAAAATAAAATAAATGAATAAAATAAACAGTTTAAAATTAATTTTTATAATAATAATAATAATAATAATAATAATAATAATAATAATAATAATAGCAGCAACACTAAATATCGTTTACGCATAACAAGATACGCCGAACAGTAAATTACCGAAGGTTAACGCATTTAAGGCGAGCAGATATTTGCAAATAATGTGTTCAAGAAAAAAAAAAAAAGGAAAAAGAAAAAAATGACAAATAATATTTACGAGAGAAATTTGAATTAAAATTATTTTCTGGTGAGAAACTAATATATTGAGTATGTTATTGTGTAAATTATCCCCTTCGTGTGTTTTTTAAATCTTTACTTAAATTCCTGAAGGTTGCCTTCATACATTCCTTGTAGCACGTATTGCTGGTGACAGAGTCAGTTCCTCCTAGTTATTATTAATTTAGCCCTTTATTGTTGTAGAATTAGTTTTAAAGAATATTATGTCAACCGTAGATAAATTCTTTTTAATTGTAGTTATGAAAGAGTTAGTGGGTAGAACAGTATATTTTGATTCCTTGGGTTTTCTCAGAAAAGTTTACTCTTTATTTTCGTATATTTTACGAGCCTTTAGTTTTACGTTGAATATTAAATCAGTAAAGAATTTGACCGTAATTTTGTTTTAAGTAACGCTACTCTAATTAAAGAAGAACGCAAACTGCTTAGACGAAAATGTATAAAGATTGTTTTAATTGATAAATCATCCATAGTATATTAACGTTCAGTTTCTTACAACATTTCACCTTTTTTAACAGTTCTTTTTTAGTACAGTATGAGATGTTTAATTATTGAAGTAATAAAAACATATCAAAAATGTTTTATTTTCCTATTGACATGGCTGCTAACGAAGGGTTAGCTCTTTTGAGAATAGTTTTGTATTCGGAAAAGGAAAATATTATCATAATATCATTTTCATTATATATACATATATTAGTCATCAATATACAAGCCAGTTTCGCTGTATCAATCTCATCAGTGTGGCTAGACATATCCACTTGCTTCTGGCCAGGAGCGAAAACTCGACCAATTTGGTGTGAATCGGAGTTTCTACTCCCTAAGCCATCGGCGCATGGGGTCAGAGAAGGGAAATTTTAACGTCTTTTATGTAAGCAGTGTATACAGACGCCAGTCACCGAGAGAACTCAATTCATTTCTGAAGAGTCACGCATTATAGCCGAAGTGGAAACTGTTTTTAAAAATTTCTTCTCCATAGAGCTCAATCGTAATGAGAGTATAATATATTAGTCATCCACATACAAGCCTGTTTTGCTGTATCACAGCTCATCAGTGTGGCTAGACATATCCACTTGCTTCTGGCCGGGATCGAAAACTCGACCAATTTGATGTCAGTCGGAGTCTCTACTCCCTAAGCCATCGGCGCATGGGGTCAGAGAAGGGGAATTTTAACGTCTTGTATGTAAGCAGGGTATACAGACGCCAGTCACACACACACACACACACACACACACACATATATATATGTGTGTGTGTGTGTGTGTGTGTGTGTGTGTGTGTGTGTGTGTGTGTGTGTGTGTGTGGTTCCAGATTTTACAGCCCCTAATTTAAAACCTATTGTTGTGGGGAATTACCTACACTCTACCGGACTACATAAATACCGAGAGTTATCTACTCTCGGTGGTAGTAGTAAGTAGCAGCAGCTACGATACTCACTTGTTAGTACGCCGTTCCGGCTCTAAGTACTATTGTACTCTATTTCCTCTGGACACTGTTCTCCTTTGTAAGTGACTTAACTTATGCGAGAATTCCTCTTCAAAGGTTTGGCGATGACATAACTGAAGAATAAAATTTGATTTATACACATTTATTATTATTTTTGTAGAACACGCGATTTGCATTTAAGATTGCAATATCTATTTAACCGTTCCTATTTCACAAAATTATTACATATTCCTACATTTTGTGAATTAGAATATGCATCGTTTAATGGTAAATAGTCTAACGAAAAGCTCATATAGTTCGTGTGAATTAATTATTTCCCTTTTGAGACAAATAACCTCGTTCTTTTTTATTCTGCGATTCTTTTAAACTAACTTTCCTTTTTCACCGCAAACTTGCTTCACTTTTTTCTGTTTCTGTTTCATCAGCATTAATTTTCCTTGATTTTTCCATTTTCAATCGAATTATTGAGGAGAAATCTCAATTTTCTGAAATTAATTCAAGAAACAAAAATAAGAAAAGCTAAGGCATTTTGAAATTCACCTTTGAATCGTTTATCTGATAATCTTTTAGTTTCATAATAAATTCATATGCTGTAAAAAATGAACTTCTGTATAAAGTTACGAAAGTTGGAATAATTTCAGCTTTCGATTAACTATATTGACTGTGCTCTGCAATCAAACCAGTTTGAATACTGATATATGAACAGAATGAGAATTAAATTATATCATATAATTTACTTTATAAATATCTGATTTATTGTTTCGGTTGTATTTTTACGGAAATATACAAAATGCTGTAGAATTAAAATTTTCTTACTTGAGTAAAGAAAATACCCGTCATTTCTGTCTGAATTTTTAAAATGAAGAGTAATTATTTATAGTACTTACGTTCTGATTATTATTCAAATCTTTATTGTTGTCCTCATCATAACATGACAGGTAAAACAGCACGATTGTAAAAGTCTTATTTACAACTTTTTCATTCTTGCTTATCCCGATAATAATTATGATACCATTATTCTCTTTGTTACAAAAGCTAAAATTGAAATTATATGAACATTGAAAGACGAAAGTAAATTATCGCAACATTTTCTAGAAGAGGTTTATTTCAATTTTATAAAGAAACATTTTTTTCAAAATACAGCCGAGCACAATTTCAAGGAAAGGATCTTATGCCTGATCATTATTTTTCAATTTGTTTTACTTTTCACTTCAATACTGAATATTTCATATATTATTAAAATCATTTGTAAGATAAATGACTAATTTTGCATTTTAAATGGAGCTGTTTTCTAGTTAAATACTCACTAGTGTATTTTCAGATAATTACACTAATGCCATAAACAGAAAGTGAATCATCATCGATCTTCACCTCTTACAAACATTAAAACGATTCTAATTAAGGAACTGATTTATTTTGAAAAGACTGTCCGCTTTCAATCTTTATGTATATTATGTATAATTCTTTTTGAGCATTTGTATAGAATGTAAAATTGGCATAAGTATCTTTTAGGCTACTGCATTATCAAAACTGCTAAGTTATATAAAAATGAATAAATCTTTAGGCAAGTAATTTATTACGCATCTATTGTCATTTGATACGATATTTCAATTATCCTGATTTCATGGGGGGATTGAAAAAATAGAACTCTAACCAGTGGACTTATAATAATGATCTTTGTCCTAAAAGAAAAAAAACAACGTTGTTACGATATTTACAAAATTACATTTCGAACTATATTGTATTTAAAAATGTCAAAGTTTTCCGAAATATATTTCCGATTGATTTTGTCAGACGATGATAACATTGAGTTGTTATCTTCTCATGGTAAACCGCAATATTCTTCAAAATTCGGATGATATTTTAAATTACGTTCTGTGAAACGTCTTTACGAAATCAATGAAAAGCTTAGAAAATAGTGTAAGAATAATATAATTTTAAAATATCAGAGACATTATTCCGAGCATTACGTTAAGTAGATTTACCCAAGAAGATATTGTAGAGAAAATAAAATATGTTATTGTAGTTATTCAGTTAATTGAGAGCATTTTCGCCCCTTTTTTAAAATTACAGTATTTGCATGTAAGATATTTGGCTTCAATTTAAATGAGTTTAATATGCAAAAACCTATCTTGATTTTGTGCTTACTATTATTGTGAGTTTGGTAGGCAATAGATATTTCAAGATTGATTAATAGTGATCAGATTTAGGATTGTAAACATTGAACAATGCTGCGATTTCAGATTTCTAATGTTTGTATTGTCTTTCTCTATGACAGTAGATATAAAAAGTCTGTAAAATCTAATTATTATTAACTTTTTCTTATTATTTACGTTTAAGTTGATTCTTTTGGTTGTTTTCTTAGCAACATCGTTAGTTGAAAGGATGGAAGTGATGAATAAAATTGATAACACGGATTCTCCAGAACAAGTGCCATTCTGTTTAGGTCCATATATACAAAACAAATATTAGAAAGAACTAAAAGTTTGTGTTCAGAGAGAAGCAAATAAGCAAGCATCGTAGCAGTCCGTCTGGTAATTGCAAACGCAATGATAAGCGCATAGTACAAAGATCAATAGTTTCCTCTTTTTTCTTTCTGTCTTGATTCTGACCAATCTCATCATTTATCTTTGTTCTATGTCTCTTTGCATTCTATTCCTCCTTCTACACAGTATTTTGTCTCTGTATTTTCATCATTATTATTTCTTTTTGTCTCCCGAACCAATACACAAACATTTGGGGCCCCGCACCTACCCTGCAGCTATATTAGTCGTTCAGCTTTGCCTTATCTCCAGTGCACGCACACAAAATACATCAAATCTTATTTCCAGGCGATCAAATAAGCCACCGCAATCACTTGGGCTCTTCCCTAACATCCATCTGACCAGCCAAGCGTTCAACCACCACAAACCACGACAACCATTACTGTCAATAAGATGAAACCATCTTCCGTTCTGTTGGTTACGTGCTGCAGTCATCGTCCTCCTCATCCTTTTCCACTGCTCACGCTACTTTCCCGATCTGACCGCCATTTTGTATTCTTAATTTTCTTCATACAAAGCGTTGATCCCATTCCTTCTTTTCCCGCTTCTATTTTTTAATCTTTTCATTTCAGTCGACTTTTTTGTCATTTCTATCGAATTCCTGGTAGTTTCTTTACAAAGTCTTTTCTTTCTGTAATCATTTTTCTTTTTTGACAAAACACTTCTTATTTTAATATTTTTCGATTTGTTTAATGTTTTTTTTGTTTTTTTTTGTCGTCTTGCTATTTTCTTTCGCTTTTTAAATCATCATCTTCAATTTTAATTTGAAGTTTTTGTTAGTAACTTAACAGCTTTCCCTGCTTGTTGGTTTCGGTTTGGAATTTTTTTATTTTATTTCCTACACATATTGAGTTTCTTTCTAACCTCCTTTCTTCTACGCATTGTCAGTAACTTTTTTGTTATTTTATGCTGGCATTGTTTTATGAAATTATTCTGATTTTCTTTTTCACTTATATTTTAACTTCGAAAATTTTGTCGCTTTCTTTTATTGGTTAATTTAATTCGCCATTTGGTTACATTTATTTCTCTCTATATATTTAATATCTGTTAATTTCTCTTGTTTTACACGTTTCTACTTTTTATATATCACTTACTATCATTTTGTTTTTAAAAGACAATAACCTATAAGGTTTCATATACTTGTACATACATTATGCATTACATAACGATATTAATAATAAGCAATACATTACATATATGAACACACATATAAAGTCACGTACACACACAGGTACACATACACACACAGACACACAGACACACAGACACACAGACACACACACACACACACACACACACACACACATATATATATATATATATATACAAACAAATGTAGCAAAACATATGTGCTTATGAAAATGATCCAACAAAACCAACCTGTAAATTATGATGAGATTATGAGAAGTGAAATTCTTTAAAATTGTGGTACAAATCATAACAATTCTCTAGCCTTGAATACAACAAATGTTAATAAAACTAAATATATGAAAACACGCATTCGTGATATGTAATATGAAAGCCCAACATCTCCCATAAAAACAAAACAAAAAACACCGTGAAATATTCATGCAATAAACATTAAACGAAATCCAAAGAAAATGCACAACAAATTCGACTGTCAATGCGCAAGTATAACCTACAAGAGTAGGCTTATGACATTCGTCAATATTTTAGCATGTCATTGACTAAAACAATATGTTAGAGTTAGTGTCACGACACGTCAAACAAGGAAGTAAACAGAGATACCTTTCTATATCAATCCATCTGTTGCCTAAATCTATTCATCCTTTTATGTCTGTAGGTAAACACCTACTCATATATATATATATATATATATATATATATATATATATATATATATATATATATATATATCAGAAAACGGATTAAATACGACGTATTTTGAATTATCTTGTTTAAACGTTATTTTTAATGGATAATCATATTTGAGTAAATGCTATGTTTTTTTATATTATTGAACAGTATATTTATTTATTTACAGGTCTGAGAAATATTCTTAGAAAATAAGAGCTCTCGGTAGAATTCGAACATTCGTCCCCGAAGAGAAACCCTCATTATATCTGACTTATCTTACACACACACACACACACACACACACACACACACACACACACACACACACACACACACACACACACACACACACACACACACACACGTGTGTGTGTGTGTGTTTCGTTAAAATCGAATAACACTGTGCTGTGGTTATTTCCGTCATTATAATATTTCATGTGTTCTTATATTTAACATAGATTATTACAAATTCTAGATGTAATATACTTTAATACATATATAGTAGCCTCATTCACAAGAATAAATAATAATAGACGCATTATTAATAAAATAAAATGAAGCCAACACTTAATAATATCACTATAAAAGTTTCTACAATTTGCTGACCGTTTCTGGAAAATAAAACATCTGTATAAGTCTAGATTCGTGCTTAAAACAATCCACATATTCATTTAAAAGTAAAATAAAATTCATCTTTGATAATGTATAAAAGGATAACCTAAATATTGACATGTCTGATATCATCAGAGTCCTAAAATATATTATAAGAACGCATGCAAAATATCTATATATTTGTGTGTGTGTGAATTACCTACTAAAACAATAAATTTATATGTAGGTTTTAATTGTTAACATATACATTAAAAATCAAATCATTTGCAAAATTAAAGTGTCCATGCGTACATTTAATCAAGTTTATATGACAATACAGCAACAAAGAAGATCTGTTATCTTGGACAGTTTAGTTTCATTCAGGATTGAAATTACGTATTTTATCGGTGATCATTCTTTCTTATTACAACTATAATTTATTATTAACCTCTATACTCTTTGATAATTACGCTTACGTATTCATTTATAAATGACAACCGTTTGTTTGTGAATTTCTCCTTTGAATACAGTGTCTAAGTATTGCATCTTCCTATTGCGCATTTATTCTCTCTCGCGCAATTCTTGTTTTAATTCTTTTAATTTTTTATACTCAGGTAGAAATTATATTCTCTCTAATATTTGCACTTCTATTCAGAAACTTGAGTGTCTACGATCAAAATTGCATTAAATTCCCCCTTATTGTTTTCTTTCATTCTTGGAACTTAGGTCCACTTCCTTTCTTTTATTTCTTCAAATACACACTTTTTAAAGTCCTTCTGTTTTCCAGTAATTAAAATTATTCCTTCGACGCTTTCCCTTTATTTCTTCAAGTTTTTTTTATACAAGCAAATCATTTTCATTTTTATACCTTTGTAACTAATTGTCATTGCCAATTTCCTTATTCACATTCATTTTCCTCCTCTTTGTAATTCTTTTCAATTTTCTTGTTTAGCTTTCTTTCATTTTGCCTTCTCTACCTTAATATTTTCATTTCTATTTCTTCTTCAGTTTCTAACTTTTCTTCCATTTATTCCATCATTTTCTTTTGCAGCATTCAAATTTCATTCTTTTTTGGTCATACTTTTAACGATTCATTTTCCTCCCAATCATTTTCTCTTCCATTCATTAACCCTTACCTCCTTACTCCATTTACATTTTCTCAGCAATCAAAAACTCTTCAAACCTTCCACGAAAAACACACTTGACGCGTTTTCTCCATTCTTTTCTTTCTGTTTATTTTCCTTTCTTCCCTAGACATCTCTACCCTGTCCATTCTTCAACTTCACTGCAACCACAATACTTCTAAGTCTTCAGCCGCAAACATTTTCTCTTTTCCTATCCAACTTTCCTTACCCTTTCCTCTTTACTCCCTGGCGCTTCTTCCAACAAATATCCCCATCTCACAGGCACTCAGGACTCCCCATGCTCTCTTCCTTCCTCTTGCAGAAGCCACAATTTAATGTGACACTTTCCAATAGCGCGCCAGATGGAAGCGGTGAGACAGACGCGCTCTGGCAACGACTCTGTGGTTGGTATGATTGAATCATAACAATTAGAGGCTGATAGCTACGCGGACCACAAAAATTCACAAGTGCTTCGTTGTCTAGGAGATCGAGCAACGGCAAGGCAATTAAAGTGTCACTCTCCAAGATGGCCGCTGAAACAATGGCCCAGTGAGCGAGTTCATAAGTCATCGCCCCTTTTGGAAGAGGGAGGAAGATGGAAATGTGAAACAGAAAGAGAAAAAGACAGACCGTTTGTGTGAGCGTGTCTGTGCATGTGCGAGAAAGATGGAGAAAGAATGAAAGATAGAGAGAGAGAGAGAGAGAGAGAGAGAGAGATAGAGAGATAGAGATAGAGTGATGGAAGGAAGGACGTAAGGAGAAAGGGAGTAAAATTGCAAGTGCACCATCCCCGCACACAACGCGAAGTCGTCTCAACCAATAAGGAATGAGTCTAAAGAAAGGTTAAAGATTGACTAGAACCTCCTGCTTATCATCATTATTATCATCAGCTTATTATTATTAGCAGTATTGCAATCATTATCAGCTTTAGAATCATCATTATCATCATAATTATTTTATATTGTTGGAGCTTTCCATACAGATCTCAGCAGTTTTCCCGTTAACTCTTATTAAATGTACTTAAGTGTTATGAACGTGCGTTTTATTTTAATAAAATCCCCACTTCATTATTAATATTAAAATAATATTAATTCTACGCACCTTAGGTCCTCAAACCCATTACTAACTGGTGGTATGAAATCGAGGGTAAGTAATAGTCAATCTCCTCAATATTCCAGCACACCTATCAATATTTGTGTTAAAAAATCGACAATTTAGTCTCAGTTCTTATAGGTGTTTCCAATTCTTTTAACTAATTCAGAAAGCCATTCGGAATTGTTCCAAAATCTCCATAGTAAGCCTGTCACTTTTATGTTCCAAAAATAATTAATTTCCTAGTAGGTTATTAGTTCAGGTTTTCGATTTTTCCAGTTTTAGTTTGGTTTATCGACATTTTGCTATTGCTAAGGATAATAATAATTAAGCTTTTGTTATTATTTTATTATTATTTTGTTATTATTGTCTTGAAATTATCACTGGAAACTGAATGACTGATTGAAAAATTTCCCAGTAGTTTCATAGTTCGACTTTGAATTCCAGTTGAATTCATTGCATTCACTTACGCGCAAATACCCTTGGCAAAGGTGTTAATCTGTCTCTTCCTTCTAGTTACGGGTTAAATAACAGAACAGATTGGGTTCTATAGCCTTGGCTGGCAACCAGTCTACCGCAGAAAGCAAAGGCAACCTACTGCGGGATATTCTTCTGTCCAGTTAGTCATG
>JBBBDQ010000191.1:4480000-4612500 GCA_037127315.1 Ascarosepion bandense
CTTCTTTCATGGTAAGTTTACTATTATTGTCTTACATTCTCGGATATTTTTCATATTTTTCATATTCAAATGCAAAGAGAAGAAAGTTTTCTGCTGTACACATTACAACTTAATTTTGGTTTCATTTGAGCGGAGCAACAGGCAAAAAATAATAAGATAAAGAAGAGGCCATCAGTTCTTTATCAGTTATTGCGAGCAAAATATTGCAATGAAATCATTACCGTCTACCAGATTTTAAATTCAGTTCAGCAAGGAAAAAAAAATAATAGGTACCGAATGCGATTACATGACAGTGGGACAAAAATCGGGAAATTCTAAACTACTTACTGTGCTCCACACACACACACACACACACACACACACACACACACACACACATATATATATATATATATATATTAATCGGTTTCAGCACATGCAAGGTATTAAAGCCACTAAGACACAAGGGTTTACGGGGTTTGGAAAAATTAAGAACTGAAATATTAATAATGAACCGGAAGAGAAAAGAGTAATCAGGAAGACACCAGATATCGATTGACATTGAATTTAAATTTTTGAAGATTAAAGTTGGCTGTAAAGAATGCATCCGGAAGGAAGTTCCACAAGTGACAAATGCAAGAAAAAGAAACTTTTAGCATAGAATTTACGGTTATATCTAGCCAGTTCATATGAAAGTTGATGAGATTTCGACGCAAAACTAGCTCGGTGCATATGATAAGATATAGTTTTAATGTATGCCAAATTTATGGTTAATATCCTTATTTTGTTCTCTTTTATAGGTATATCCTCTCATCATATTTGTGTTTGGAGACTTTAATCCCCACCACGCCAAGCGGCTGGAAAACTCTGTCACAGATCTTGCTGGTGTCCATACCATGAACTTTTCAATTACTCAGTCTCTTACGAAGTAGTGGATTTCTCCACGCCTTTCTCTAATAACCCTAAAGAAACTGACTCACTGCTAGAACTCTGTTTTACTTCTATCCTTGAATCTTGTCATGTCATGCAGCTTTGCCTTCTTGGTAACTCTGATCATGCTGTAGTTTCCATTAACATCTCCTTATATTTTTCTGATCTAATCCAGTCGTTTCTTTCAAATGACGTAATGAAGTAGTATTGAAGGGGCATGATTCAAAATACTATCAAACGAACGCGGGTGCCTCTCAATCTCTATTCTAGGTCCTTCGCTTTTTCTGATCTTCAGCAACGATCTCCCTGATGTAATCAGATCCCAAGTAGACATCTACGCTGATCACACCGCCATTTAATCCGGCCTCGACAAGAAATCTGCTTATGCTGTCAAAGCAAATCTAACTGCTGATCTTGAAAAGGAACTTCAGTCACTGGTGAACTGGGGTAAGAAATGGCGAGTAAATTTTAATGCTTCCAAATCGAAGCCAGTGTTCTTTAAACACCATACAAAATCACTCCAATTCACCATCAGCATGGACCAGGATAGTCTTTCTGAAAGTAAAATACTGCCTCCTCAGCCTAACTCTTTCAGCCGACCTCAAGTGGAATGACTTCATTGAATCCAGAGCCCAATCTGCTGCTAGGAAGGTCGGTTCACTGTGTAGGACTATGAAGTTTTTCTCGTCTGAATCCATCTTGTACAAATGTAAATCTACCATCTGACCGTGTATTGAATACTGCTGTCATATCTGGTCGGGTGCCCCTGCAATTCATCTCAAGGTTTTGACACAATCCGACAAAGACTCTCTAATGTAACTGATCCTTCTATCTCTTAAACAACTCCTTTCACAGTTTCTGCTCCGATTAGCTTAGCTCCCTGTTGCCATCTTTGTTGCATGATTTACTCAGGCTCCTAGACTAGCGACTAGGTCCCACCCTTTTATAGTGAAACCGACCAAATGTAACAGCAACTTCTGCCCCATCAGCTTCTATTTTCGCACTTTCCCCCTGCGAAATTACTTTCCCTATATTTGCTTCCTGAACAGCAACAATTTAAATGCAATGCCAATTGCCATGTCTTATTTCTTTGACTCGCATCATTTTTTGACAACCTTTGTATCATATTTTTCCCTTTCCATTCTACTCTCATGCAGCTCTCTTAATATAAGTATTCTTATCTTTCTCTTATCCCTTCTCTGACACCCCTGTAACTTCTTCCTCTTTCTCATTACTCACCTCTTATATAACCCCCTGGGAATCAGTTGCAGTATGGCCTTGCTTAGGCTGAAATTATTATGAAAACTATGCTCTATATTCAGTCATTTTATTAATTCTATAGAATACGTTTGATTAAAAAGAACCAAGAAGGACAGTCTGTTAAATATCTTTAAAGAAAAATGTTTATTTAAAAAAATATATATGCAGTTAAACATTGTCAGTTCTTTTTTTAATCAAATTTATTTTGATGAATACTTGCATCCTATATATACATATATATATATATATATATATATATATATATATATAAACTTGATGCATGATTTCTTTAGTAAAAATTGTTTAGAATAATTTTAAATACTAATTTATATATAAATATATTGCACAACAGAGTAACTTCATTCAAAGTATCAATGTGACAGATCTCAGCCAATGAATTTCGAACTGTAATCTTGTAAAATATATACAAGATGACTTTAAATTTAAAATCATCATAATAAAATCAGAAATAAAATGTACCAAAATTTACTTTTAGGTATTCCCAATGTTATATCGTTTACTCCCGTCGAGCAATTATACTTTGAGCAGAAGATATTTTTTGTAGTATCAGATAGGATTGTTTAAAATCAAAATCAGCACCAATCCGAAAATCCTACAATCACGAACAGTTGCGAATAGATAGTATTCTTCTAAATTGAATAATACTTATAAGAGAAAAACAGATAATTAATACCAGTCAACAGAGAGCGGAACAGAAAGGGTATAAAAATGTGACAGAATAGCTCAAATAAGAAATAAATTCGGAAAACGCATTATATTGTGATGGACTAACTTGAGAAAAATATGCAAAATGATCCTCAATATTTGAATTTTAAACATGACTGAATATACTCTAAAGAAGAAAAGATGGTGAAAGTGATATCGATGACGATGAATATTTAGAATCAATTGCTGTGGGGTAACCTTTAGCTGAGTTGAAAAGGAAATAATTTTTGTAGGCATTTATAATCATATAACTGTAACTATTAATAGAAATCCGTAAAGAAAAATCTAAGTACATTAGGAAAAATAATTATTTCATATGATATTTGCATAACAGATATAGGAATCAGCAAAAATAACCGCAAAACAATAATGATAATAGCAATAACAACAAAAGAAAATTGTATAAAATTATAAATCGTAAAAAGAATCAGAGCCATGAAAAAAACTGTCAAAATAAAATCAGAAAGAACTTTAATTACTGGTGAACATTGTTATTTGATTTACAGTGAAAACTATCAGTAACTAATGGTGGGGAAAACAATAATCATAATTTCACTGTAAGAAACAGAAAGGTGAACAGGAATCCAGAATGTACCACCAAAAAGAAAGAAACACAGTTATGTGTCCACATCAGAAGAAAAAACGAGGGAATATCCAATTAAATTTGCACTTAGCTGCCAAAAATATTCACATACAAGAAAACTATAAAAAATTCAGGAAATACTTTAAAAAATGAGAAAACAGAAAACGTAGTGTGTGCAGAAATAAATACGAGTAAACCTCATAATCAATGAATGTAACAAAATAACTGAAAGAACACAAGATTCGGCATGACTGTGGAGGGGAGCCATTTGTCAGCATTTGTGCAAGTAACTGCTTTTTGACCTAGAAAATCTATGCTATAAACTAGAGCTGAATCTTTTCTAGAGAATGAAATGCGTATTATTCTTTGGGATCTCGTGATTCAAACGGGAATCCAAGTCTGAAGTTTGGGTCTGGTGGTCATGAACAAGTGTAAAATAAAATGGAGAACCTTCTCGACTTTGCCTTGAATCTAACATTTTTTAACATAAAGACTATTTGCAGGCTTGTAGTGAGATCACTAGAACAAATCCAGATAATTCTATGAAAATCGACTATCTAGATAACTGCGTTGCTGAAAAGAGCTAAGATACTAAAATGCAGTCTTGATAAATGAAGATACGTTCTTTCTAGTAATATTCACTATTAGTTGCCGTTTGATAATTATTATTTTTATGATTACCAAAAATCGAACTTGCCGTATGAAGATTTTAAAACTTAATATCCAGTTCACAAATTTGACTGACGTGTACAATCAATAATTCTACAAATTTGAGAAGTGAAAAGTATTATCAACATAAATTAACTTTTAAATTTTCGCATCCATTTTTAATAATTTCTTTGCTTGGAGATGTTTCACTTGACGGCCAACCATAATTGAAAATAGACATTAAACATTATTATGCTGTGCAAGTCTTTACATCAGATTTTTCCTTGAGATTGAAGTAAAGTTTTAGATTTGGGTTGCATCACATAAGTATTAAATAGACAGACATGTGTGTATTCTTTACTGTATGTTCATTTTATCTTAATAATATTACTATTTCTTTAATTACTTTACAGTAGGTGCTTTGATTGGGCTTTACTTGTACACTGGCTGAATATAACAAAAGACAACAATCGAAATTACCTGAATATGACATAAAAACAATTCGAAATTATTTCAATATGACAAATACTGTAAGTATAGATACTATTAAACGTCTCTCCGACAAAGTAATTGAAGAATTTTAGCCAGGAAACTTAAGGTGACCGAATAATAATAATAATAATAATAATAATAATAATAATAATAATAATAAAAGAAGGCAGTAAATTCAAACAAGATTTACAGTTAGTAGATTCTGTAGAAAAGCAAAACAGTAGCCAAGAACCAACTATTGCGGCAAAAAATATGAAAATGAAAGCCAAAGATAAAGCTCTTGAAAAGATGAAACAGCGCTGGCAAGACAAACCTCTGCATGGCCAATATCCAGTACGTGCCAATAAATCCAATGTTGATAAAGTTAATACTCATCGATGGTTACGTGCATCTGGATTAAAGTCTGAAACTGAAGGATTTATACTTGCAGCACAAGACCAAAGTCTTTTAACGAGAAACTTTCAGGCAAATATTATGCATAATAATATGGATCCAAAATGCAGGTTTTGTGATAAACACCAAGAAACAATAGACCACCTAATCTCAGGCTGTTCTGTGCTTGCCCAAAACGAATATAAAAATCGCCACGATAGAGTTGGGCAATATTTACATTGGGCAATGTGCAAACATTATGGAAAAGCTGTAAACAAACACTGGTGTGAGCATCATCCAGCGCCGGTTGCAGAAATAGAAGATGTAGCCATTCTATGGGATTACACCATCTGCACAGACGGAGAGATTGAGGCAAGCGGGCCAGACATTATTGTTAAAAACCAGAAGGAGAAAACTTGTCTATTAATTGATATGGCTTGTCCAGCGGATTGTAACATAGCAATCAAGGAATTTCAAAAACTGTCAAAATATAAAGACCTGGAAATTTAAAATAGAAAAAATGTGGAAATTGAAAACAGGAGTTGTGCCAGTGATGGTGGGTGCACTTGGAGTGGTAAAGAATGGAACAAAACAACACATTGAAAGAATCCCTGGAAACCCCAGCTTAAGAGATATACAAAAAATTGTCTTATTAAGTACAGCCCACACACTAAGGAAAACTTTATCTATGTAATGCTGGGGATGATAGGGAAGATAGAAAAACATGAAATGAAGCCATAACAACACGCCACTACCTGCCTTAGGTCTCCCCGCAGACTTTGTTGGTAGTGAGACCAAAGCAGAAATCGAAATATGATGAAAAATGACATAATAATAATAATAATATGGTATGCCTCCGGCGTCATATTATTTTCTAAAAAGAATTTCGAACTGAACGATTTGCATGTACAAGATAATATATTAGAAGCTAATCTAAGTCACAATTTAGTGAAAACTATGTGTGATAATTGTAAAAGACCCAATGGTAATTAATGTATAGGGAGTATTTCGAGAAGATGAGAAAAGTGAAATAATTTTATGATAAAAATCTACATTTGAAGAATATCAATGCATATTTTTTAAAAGCTTACTTCAAGTACATATAAAAAAAATTGTATGTATATATATAATATCTTGCTTTAGAAAAAAAGTACCGATAATTTCGAAAGTGGCTACGCCAACCTCCAGATTAAAATATTGTTAAATGTTTTTGGAATCTAGGAAAGAGAGAAGTGAAAGATTAATGTCCAGAGACGGTCAATTTAGGAAAGGTTACAAATCTAATCGATTATTACTTTATTTGTAATCTGTATTTCTCTCTACTAAAATATATATTTTAGCTGTTTATGCAATAAACGAGTAGAACATAGTGCAATATGATGTTTATCATCCCGTGGTAAATATATTCATTTAGAAAACTAGTTTAAGATAACTTTTTAATAATTATAAACTACCTAAAACCGAGAGTGCCTAAAACATTTACTGGATAAAATGTTTTTAGTTCTTCATTTTATATTAATATATTTTTAGCTATTTTGTTTGTCTTTTTTAAATTAAAAGGAATATTTGAGCAATATGTTCTCACCAGCCGAACGCAAGTTAATTAAGAAAAAAGTGGAAAAATACCAAGATCTCTCCAGAAAATTGAGTTAAAATCATGTTGGCATTACACAGACCTCATTTAGCAGGGGTCTTCAAGGATATTGGAAGAGATGATGTCAATTTGAAGAAAATACCTGTGGTCATAAATGTGTCCATTTACGATTCTGCCTCCGAAGTGAGATGAAAAAAAAACTTAAAAATTTCAATGTACAAACAGAATTCATATTTGGCAGAAGACATCAGTATGTAAGGTAGTTGGATTAAGTTTAAATTTAGCATAACATTTAAAGACCGCCTCTGTTTCGCAAAAAAACTCGTGCCGACATATTTACTTTTTGAACAGATGATATGTCCAAAATATAAGATGCTGCTTTCTTTTCAATATGATTCATTATATTTAATGAAGAAACATGACTATGACAGACGTTTTTAGTTTCTCATTAAAGATTCAGACCAGCAAGACTTAAACAAAAATATATCAACAAAGAAAATAATATTATTATGATAAAAACGGACATAAAAAAGTCAATTCATAACAAAAAAAGGGACTTGTCTATATTTCTAAGATGAGGAAGTATTTACAGTATTTACATTATTCGGACTATTGTTGTCATGTTTGTTGTCATTTGTACTTAAGAATACATGGCCCTGTGCATATAGACGTTGGTTAGTTCCTGACTTAACTCTTGGAGTTGTGAGTTCAATACCAGGTTACAGCAGTGGTGAACTTGAAGCGTTATAGGGAGATAACTCATAACTTCTAATCGTGGCTTTACACAATGAATGATATACCCGAGTGATTGTAATAAAGGGTTCGCTTCAAAATTCCTAGCACATGAAAAAGGCCGGAGTGTACAACGGCGAAAAGTTGTGCAAATGGCGACAATAGTCCAAATAATGTAAATACTGTAAACGAAGGGGCTCACAATAACATTTTATCTTAAAATGGTAATATGGAAATGTAACAACGATTAAAAGACAGTTAAACCAGTTTATCGTTCATCTTTCTTAGGAGCAATAACCAGACAAAACATGCATTGCAACTAAAGATCACACACGCAAGACAAATGACATATGCAAGGAAATAAAGTATTTAAAAATACTTAACAACCTCTCCTACTGCTTACACAGAGGTACCTAGTATGGTTTAATATATTCTGCTCCCAAAAAGTTCAAGTGATCAGGGAAATTAGGACATACTAATTTATTTGATATAGTCTACACACACAACATAACAAGAAGGATTAGAACCAGAAAAATGCTACTACCTTCCTTAACTCAAGAGCTTATCGGCAGTGATTTAGAAGGTCTGCGGTTCGTACAACAACAGGTTAATTTTCAGAAGCAGTTCCACCTAAAGGAAAAATCACTACCGAGTCATGCCTATCAGAGAGATGAATATGAACTGTTTTTATTCAATTCATTACTGTTGCGGCAAAAAATTAAAGGTGAAACTAGCAATCCCAAAAGTAAGGTATGATTAATATTGCAAAACTATAATTAGGGATGAGAAAAAAACAGGAATGGATGATCATGTATAGATAGAAAAGTGTAGTCATCCAACCATGTGGAATGAAGAAAGTATACTAGAGAGGGTAAAACATTAGAAAATCAGACATCTAAAGAAATCAGTACATATGGTAAGCTGTGAATACTTTCTTCGTAGGCCTAACATAAAAATAGTTTGAGTTTGAGTTTTGTTTAACGGCATATCAACATCTGTAGGTTAATTAATGCTAAAAAGGTAGGGTTTTAAGGTGTTGTTAATGTTCGGTTATAGTATGTTTGATTTACTTATACTGTGATGAAAAACATTTTTTACATTTTTTTTTATTTTAAAAAACTGAAAATGTCTTTTAGTTTTGTATTCAAAGATGTATTACTGGTAATATTTTTTACCTTCAAAAATGTATATATTTCTATAAAAGTCTATTTTTATGTATATATTTCTATAAAAGTCTATTTTTATGTATACATTTACATAAAAGTATATTTATATAATTTCATAATGTTTTGACCCCAGGTTAACTATTTGCCCTTAGCTGGGACTCTAACAGGTGCTACCACTCCGGTTCAGGGTGGGCCTGGGAACAACAGCAATTAAGAGTTGGTTCCATGCTATTCACAACCTCCCAATCAGAGGCTTTGCTGCCGGATGCAGTTTACCATCATACCAACATAAAAATTAATATGATATAAAGTAATAGATAATAAAAGCAGCAAGGTTTTAACAGAATCAGTAACCACATTAAATAACAAGACTCGATGAGTGCATTTAAGCGTAGCAGGCACTAGCACTGATTAGACTAGTCAATTAAGAGCTGTTTTGTGTATTTGGCAATATAATATTTATGTGTTTCATCTCTGGGTCAGTCAGTGTGCACTGGGATTCAGTAGAAAAACAATCAGCAATAACTGAGCAGTACTGAATTTGTCGAGATGTCCCTAGAGAGTAAAAGAACAATAATCTATCCAGTAGGTTAAATAAACGGTCCAGTTCGATATTCATTGTTGGATAGTAAGTTCCACGATCACCTGATGAAGGAATAACCGCAGAAACGTCGATAACAGCAACAAAGATGTGGACAACATGATACATGGAAATAATGGAAATAATGACAATTCCTCATCCCAGAAAGTAAGAGAGAATTTTGAGCGAGTCATTATGTAGAGGTTAGTTCTACGTATCAAATAACTGATAGACGAATTTAACAGAAAAAAATAGTCACGTTAAAAAGGAAAGGGGGCTTAAAAGTTCTTGAAACTACCATTGCAATTTTTCAACAACACAACTTACTTACAGACTCAGTGTATACGCACACACATGCATATGTGTTTTCGTGTGTGTATGTGTAGAAATTCCGTATAGAGTACATCTGTAAAAGGTCAAATATAAATAAAGACAAAATTAAATTTACCTTAGCCAAAGCGTTTCATCTTCTGAGGGACTTTATCAAGGCCAATATTGTAAGGCTTTTATTATGAAATGTATTTATGTCAGTCAGGTAAGGGCCATACATGATACACGCTTGAGCGATCAAGTCTTGAAAGAGATATGACTGACTGGGTAGAAGATTATTCCGCAGTAGGTTGCCATTGCTTTCTGCGGTAGACTGGTTGCCGACCAAGGCTATAAAACCGAATCTTTACAGTTATTTAACCCATAACTGGAAGGAATAGACGGATTAATACCTTTCCCAAGGGTTTTTGCGTGTAAGTGAATGCAATGAATTCAGCTGGAATTCGAACTCGGATCCCCGATTTGTCGTTCCGAGCCGATATCCAATGCACCAAAAAGCACATCCTAAATTTAAGTACATCTCGTATTTATGTACAAGCGCAAAAATGTTATGGATATAATTATTATATTTCATTACATTATATATTTATTCACCCAATACAAGCACCAGGTGCTATTCAAAGTAGGGAGTTACTGAGTAGGGTTGTTGTAAGTAAAGAGGAAATAGGAACTGCATGCTATGACGAAGTATTTTTAGACTGAGACGATCTAGACAAAGTACTTTATTAAAGGTGTTGACTGCTAATTATGATTGGTGCAAATTATGGTTTTGTTTGTGGCGATAAAACATTATTTTGTATGTTTTGAAAGAAATGAATAATACAAGAATGTCTTTCTCCTACTAATCTGTGAGGGTTAGATCAGATGAGAGATCGGATACATGTCATCTGGGTATTTTAAAGTGCATCCGTACACCGTGGTATCATCTGTATATATTTACCACGGGATGTTATTACGAAGATCGTCAATATAAAAAAAGGGTCGAGAATATGACTAAGAAGAGGGGCATGGGAAACAGCAGAATTTATTTCAAATGCATAAAAAGACTGGCCATTTACAACGACCTGAAAAACCTACCTAAGAGGAAAGAGAACTAAGAAGACTCTAGCAGATATTTTTTATAGCTAGCGTGTTTGTGTAGCAATCCTCTATGTCACACCTTGTCAAAGGCTTTCGATATATTTAAGGCAATAATTATCGAGATACGTTTATCAAGATCTCCACTGATTCTATGCGCAATGATAAGTCGTTAAGACATCAGCAGTGGATACAGAGTTGGGAAAAACATGTTATTGTTCCTTAGGAGGTTGTTTCTATTTAGGTGGTCAAGACCTCTTTTGTTGAGGAAAATTTCGTAAAGTTGCGGATGACCTGAGGCGTTTTTAGATTGCTGAAATTGGAATAACTTCAAAATGGTTTCAGTCGTAACGGTAAAACGAAAAGCATATATCGTATATTAATATATGTTATTTTTGTAATCATATTAAATATATCGTATGCAAATTAAGTATTTCATAAACATTTCAAGATACTATATCCGATGAGGAAATATAATTTATTTATAATGTGGGTTGTTTCTGTTGTAAGAGAATTTCTTCAAGAGTTTTGAATCTTACTTTGCAGTGAGTTATGTATATAATTTTGGTGTTTTCTACCAAAATTTGATTATGTTGATAGTTGGATTTTTATTCTGATGTGGCAGTCGATATGTTTTGACAAGGCCAACTACAATAACTCTATCAGATACTTAATAGTATCGTAGAGCACATTTCTTAATGTCTTGGTCTAATCCGAGTCCTATTCTGTTCTCATTTTCTCTCCACCTATAAATAATCCCTTGTCTGTCACTCCATTGTTTGCCCACCTAATTTCAGATACTCGCTAAATATTAACATTTAGTCTATTCCTTTTCTTATTTATATTTTTTGAGTGGTCACATTATTTAGTGTTTCTATTTTTCTAAAACCTTTTTTTTTAGGCGAAAAGTCACTGGATGATGGTCTGTTGTCACCTGATATTCATATTTTTCTTTATCAGGTGAAAGATGAAATCCAAATTATCTGATCCTTTTCACGTTATTCTTATTTATAGTTTTGTTAACAGTAGCCTTACGACGACCAAAAAACACCCTACTTAACAGGTAAGAACAATATTCGGCGAATCCAATTGCAAAATACAAAAAAGAAACGATTAAAAAGTTTTGGAATGCATTCACATCAAAAGACACCAATCCATTATCAATAGAATATTTCAGTCTAAGCACGTACGTATAAAAATACTCGTGAACTCTACAGTAGATTTCGAATCAATTATACAATTTATGAGTCGAAATTATCATCAGATTCATTACGACAAACGACTAGTGCTTCGGCTTTGTACATGCAATCTTTTATTTAAATTAATAGAAGTTTCACCTATATATTTCTTGTAATATATAGATTGTAGTGTAAATTTTTGCTTCAAACCTAGATTATTATAGTTTTGGTCTAATTAAATCTGTTTTTGAAGTAGTAAAAAATTATATTATGTTCCGACAAATTATTTTTAAATTGTGCTCGTTGAGTTTGTATGTAGCATTATATGTCTAGTTTTGTTAAGATTATTATTTAATTTTCTATTTTACTTTCATAATTTAAAGAGATTATGGTTTATAAATTTCAAAATTAACCTCCAGACTCATTGATGTACCGATATATATGTGCGTTTATATGAGTTTTTTTGTGTGTTTTATATATCAAACACATCTAAAACATTAATAATTGGTCAGCCTGCTGTGGAAATACTTTCATTCTATTCCTTCGTTTTTAGGGAGATTGAAATTTAACGAATATGCAAGGTTTATTTTATCAGTGCGTCATCTTAAGCCTTCATCTTGTGAGCTTATTTATTTTCCATGAACATTCATTAACCTACAATACTTTCTGTCATAATCTTTGCATAATTATTCAGTGCACGACTTTACATTTGACTTTCAGATTTATTCGATAACCTAATCCTTTCTTTTCATTTTTTGCAGCAGATGATAAAAAATCGTCAAAATACATCACGAGGAAGTTTTTTTTTTTTTAATATGTAAATGAATTTCCGTGTCATGTTGCGGGATCAAACGAATATTACTTCGCTGGATTTGCTGTGTTTACTAAGTCCTGTCTTGTAAAATGGGTGTTTTCCTCATACGCAAACAAAATACATATTAACACACTTTCGTAACTGTAATTATCAGTGAATATTCTACTTAATTTTACGTTGCGGTTATTTTCATTTGAGAATATTTATAAAACGCCTCGTATTTTAAGCGCTATTTTATAATATATTATGATACACGGTGCACTGAGTTTCTCCGACAAACTATAGACTACATTCAGAAACGGAAAAAAAAGTCCATAATATATAGATACAGCGTCTAACTTTAGGTATAAAAATATTCTCACAGATTAATACATAGAATGAAGATACTTTTAAATATTCAATTGTATATTCTCTTACGCATTTTTTGCTTCATTATGACTTTACAATGCTAAACCTTTGTAGCTCTGAGTAATATTTAACTACTAACTGTATCCCTCAGTCGTTAGTAATTTCAGTCAGTTAAGTGCTATACGTGATACACGCTTGGGCGATCATGTTTCGAAAGAAACATGACTGGGCATGACTGGGCATGACTGAAACATGACTGGGCAGAAGATTATCCCGCAGTAGTTTGCCATTGCTTTCTGCGGTAGACTGGTTGCCAGCCAAGGCTATAGAACCCAATCTGTTCTGTTATTTAACCCATAACTGGAGGGAAGAGACGGATTAATACTTTTCCCAAGGGTATTTGCGCGTAATTGAACGCATGGATTTCAACTGGAATTCGGATTAGGCTTCCAGTTGAAGTCTCTGCATTTTTAATTAACCGGTCTCTTTCTTAAATACTTTGTTTAGGTTTTGGAAGGCACCTTTCGCTATTACAATGCGCTTTCGGTTTTCTATGTAGCGTTTTTCCGGTGCCTTTTACAGAAATCCCTAAGTAGTTATATTTATTGTGTGATTTTAACGCACCAAATTCATCTATCGCATCTTTGTCCATCTCTCTTGCTAACGACTATATATTTAGTCATAAAATTGATGTTTCATATTTTCCTTCACTGGCTTATCTGTTCCAAAACACAAGCTAAATGAAGAGTAGGTAATCTATCCGCTGCGATTGTAGTATTTAGAAAATATCGCACTCAGAGTAAAGTTGAACTGCTTCAGCTAATCATATATTCTAGTTGTTATGAGTGATTTCAAGAAATAGACAAATGGGACTCACAGTTGTAAGACTTGCGTCTACCTAAATAATCATCACAACACCAAAAACACAACAAAGAAAGTTGTGATAAATCGATGTTTCTTTGAAAACAACCATATTCATACACATATCTATCAGAAAATAGCATAAAATACTCAATACACTGACGTATATATATATATATATATATATATATATATATATATATATACATTATTTAAATGATCAATACATATTTCGAATCCTGTGTATGTATCTACTGCGGTCTTGATTGGATATGTATATAAATATTGATGTATATTTACGCAAATGCCTAAAGGTACAAATTATCCATATGTGTGTATATACAGCGATGTGTATACACACAAACACACATAAATTGAGAGAACTTTTCACACATTACCTGTATATGATTAAAAGTAACACTGCACTTAATTTGCATGAATGTAACTAATCACAAACACTTGTATTTTCATTTCAATATTAAATGAAAACACACAAGAATATATATATATACGAAAATACACAAAGGGAAGTAAACAAAATTATCAAAGATAAAATTTGCTAAGACAAATATATCTGAATTTAAAAAAAAAAATCATTTTGGGTCGGACGAAGAACTTTTCACTCCTCATTACGCGCGCACCACACACACACACGCACGTGCATATATATATATATATATATATATATATATATATATATATTCGTGTGAGTATATGTATATATATATTTATATATATATATATGTGTGTGTGTGTGTTTTTGTGTGTGTGTGCCTGTGTGTGTGCGCACGAGTGTATCTTTGAAAGGCTTTTATGTTAGAACGGATAACTTTTCTTATGTCATTTAAGGCCAAAGTTTAGTGTGTGTGTGGTCAGAGGTTATGCCATAGGAAATTGAGGTGCGCAAGAAACTCACAAACACTTTCGAAGACTTTATTGCATTGCTTCTTTCTTCTTTTAGAGTATTTTTTCTTTTCCTTTTTCCGTTGGTATTCAATCATTCAACGCAAATAACATACACGTTGCTCGCCCGCAGTGTCTCTCGTCAAACCTGTCAATCAAGCGGCCAAGATATCCATAGATTGGTCAGCAAAGACGGAGGTGAAGAACGGGTCATTGCTGTCAATTAAAGTACACCGCTTCATCATGACAAACGAAACGAACGAACGGGAACCTTGCAAAACTTTGACCCTCTTTCCAAGAAAGTCGAAGAAGTAAAAGCAGAACCAAAAAGAACATATATATATATGTATATATATATATATATATATATATATATATATATATATATGTATTCTTGTTTTTGTTGCTCATTGAAGATATTGCAAATGCCCTGGGTGAGAGTGAGTTCTCGTGAAAAGGAAGTTGCAAAAATATTTATGTACAGTGTTGATCATAAGAAATGGGAACAAGTGAATGTGAGGAAGGCGGAGTGATGAAATGATGCTATTTGCAGAAAGGTGGAAAGTGAATTCTGAAAGAATGAAGAGAAAGAGGAAAAAAGATAGAAAGAGATGATGGAGGTCGAGGTTATGTAGTGTTGAAGTCAAGAAAAGTAAACGGCGGTGAATGAGAGACGAACTGTGACGCCAAGGCGAAAAAAAGGTCTCGTGGCTACGCCCTGGGCTTTATTAGGAATTGATCATATCACCAGTAAAATTGATATCACTTTGTCACAGCTACATAGAACAGGGCAGTTCATATGAGCATAGTCTGCTCAGAACTCGTATAGGCTAATGGTCAGATGTTCATTTCTTTTTCAATGCTTTAAACGCAAAACTCCTTTTGTCTGATTTGTTTTAAGAATAACAAATAAACTTAACTAAAGAGAGCAGTAAGTAAAAAATCAGATTTTAAATAAATGAAGGCATATATTTGATACGTGTGAACAATTAAAATGGCCCGGATCATGTGTTACCTATAATATACCTAAATGTTTATCATTCCATGTTAATCGCATTCAAAAGCAATATCTTTTTTATCTCACAACTATAAGTGAGATTAACTTCCTCTTGCTTAAATTTTTATGTCCTGACTTTCTGCTTATTTCGTGCCAATGGTCTTATTTATTTAACGTATATACACACCCGATCAAAAATTTAAGACCACTTAAAAATTTTTAAAAAGAAATATTTTTTTACAGGTAGATTTTAAACTCCTCCAACTTAAGGTTACCAATACTACAATCCAAAAGGTAATGGAAAGAAAAAGCTACATTCCAAACATTTTATTTAGAAATTTACATTTTTATAAAATGAGGCGATTTACACATGATCAAAATTATAAGACCAGAGACAAAAATTCTACGAAATTGTACAGAAAGTGTATGAAAATATTCAACAACCAAATTTAATAATGAATTCTACCTTCACTATTTTTGATGACTTCAAATTTCTGTTGGGCATGCTAGAAATAAGCGTTTCCATTAAGGTGCAGGGGATTTTGCTACAGCTTCTCAAGATGGCTTCATGGAGTTCACTTTTTGTTGAATATTGTTTGCTATTTCCCTAAACATCTCTTGTCATCCATCCCCAAACATTTTCAATTGGATTCAAGTCTGATGAGTCTGCAGGATGTCCAAAGAGATAGACCCCATTTTCTTGTAGAAAGGTCAAAGTCCGTCTTGCAGCATGGATTGCAGCGTTATCCTGTTGAAATAACCATCCATCCCCACACAAACGATGGCCCTCCGTCATGAAATATGCTTTTTGTAACATGTTAACATAACCAGCCGCTGTCTGACGACTCTGCACCACCTGGAGCTCCATCGTCCCTCTATAAGAAAAGGCACCCCATACCATTAAAAATCCTCCACCACTATGACGTGTGGAGAAAATTTCAGGAGGCAAGTTTTTGTTATGCCAATATCGTTGGAAGCCATCAGGACCATCTAGATTGAATTTTTTCTCATCAGAAAACAGGACTTTCTTCCACTTCTCAACGTCCCATGTTTGGTTTTCACGACCGGTCCACCTTGTGATGTGGAAGCAGCCGAGGAATTTGTTTACGCTTTTTATTTACCATGCCTTTTTGTCGTAAGTGTCGTCTGATGGTTACGGGACTGCAATCAGCATCTGGAACTGCCTTAATTTGACTAGAAGAAAGTCCCCCGTCTTTCATAACAACGTGTCTTAATCTCCTCCTCAATGCAGGAGAAATTTTGGGGGGCCTACCAGAGGATTTTGCTTTTCCATAATTCTCACTGTTCTTTAGAAAGTTGCAAATCACAGTTTTACTGCGATTTACCTTAGCTGCGATCTCCCGCTGTGACAAACCTTGCTTATGGAATACTAGAATTCGAGAACGCTCAACTTCGGTAAGTTTGCTTGCTTTAGGCATGGTAACACCTTTACGCAGTGATTGCTAATCTCTAACTGAACTAAAAACATTGGAATTACCATAGATCGAACAATTTATACCCCTGGTCTTATAATTTTGATCATGTGTAAATTGCCTCATTTTATAAAAATGTAAATTTCTAAATAAAATGTTTGGAATGTAGCTTTTTGTTTCCATAACCTTTTAGATTGTAGTATTGGTAACCTTAAGTGGGAGGAGTTTAAAATCTATCCATAAAAAACTTTCTTTTTAAAGATTTTTAAATAGCCTTAAATCTTTGATCGGCAGTGTAATTATACAGAAAACGGTTAAGATTAGTACATCTTTCCAAGGTTTCCATATAATGTTTCAAAAACTAGAATTGGTTCAGAAAATGTTAGGTAAGTGCAAATGTTTAAGCGCTAATCATTTTTATAAACTAGAAACTGAATATAAAGTCGATCATTCAAGCAAATAATAAATAATATGATAATTATATCTAGACAGAATCGGAGACGTAAATGTATTTCATCAGCATTCTTTTCCAAATGCCGAAAGACTTAACATCAAATTTCGGCAATTTAATGTAGTTTACCATAAAATACTTTTTAAGACTTCGTCGCCTGACTGCGTACTTTATCGAAACTGATTTTTCCCTCAGCATTTCTTAAAAGTATATATTTCATTTCTGATTCTGTTTACTAACAAAGGCAACATTTAACTATTTGACAGCAGTAATCATATATTCTTCAAGTTTCATCATTTTCAATATATATATATATATATATATATATATATTCCATTTGTAAATGAGTTATTACGCGATCGAGGTTTCTAACATGTGGTGTTTTCAGGTAATTTATAATAACTGATTTTACCGGTTTTTTCTCGTTATTTTTTGTTTTTTTAAGAACGCTCACGTGACGGGAAATTTTTGAACGCACAATTTTTAAAATTAGATAAAAGTTATAACGTTTTTATCCATGTTTGTATGTACCTAATATGTATTTTATGGAATTAAAAATAACGACAATCATTTATTGCAAATCGCCTGAAAACAATACATGCTAGAAACGTAGGCCACGTAATAACTCATTTACAAATAAAAAATATTCAAACATACTAAAATATAATTGTATTGAACACTTTTTAATAGAACTGTGTACTGGTCTAGATTTATTATGACCAAAAACTAAATAATTAAATAATCAATCAATCAATCAATCAATCAATCAATATATATATATATATATATATATTTTGTTTCTTCTTCTTCTTCTTCTTCTCATTATTATTATTATTATTATTATTATTATTATTATTTGTTATTTTTAATCATATTTCTATTTCGGCTATGGTCGCACTACAAACCAAGTCTGCTGGAAGACCTACGGCACGTTGTGGCGTGTTGTTATTGCTCCATTTCATGTTTTTCTATCTTCCCTCACATCCTTAGCGTTACATAGACAAAGTTTTCCTTAGTGTGTGGGCTGTACTTAATAAGACAATTTTTTGTATATCTCTTAAGCTAGGATTTCCAGGAATTCTTTCAATGTGTTGTTTTGTTCCATTTTTTATCATTCCAAGTGCACCTACTATCACTGGCACGACTCTTGTTTTCAATTTCCACATTTTTTCTATTTCAATTTCCAGGTCTTTATATTTTGAGAGTTTTTCGAATTCCTTGGTTGCTATGTTACAATCCGCTGGACAAGCCATATCAATTAATAGACAAGTTTTTTCTTTCTGGTTTTTAACAATAATGTCCGGCCTATTTGCTTCAATTTTTCTATCTGTGTAGATGCTGTAATCCCATAGAATGGTGACATCTATTTCTGTAACCGGTGCTGGGTGATGTTCATACCAGTGTTTGTTTACAGATTTTCCATAGTGTTTGCACATTATCCAATGTAAATATTGCCCTACTCTATCGTGACGATTTTTATATTTATGGGGCAAGGACAGAACAACCTGAGACGAGATGGTCTATTGTTTCTTGGTGTTCATCAGAGAACCTGCATTTTTGGATACACATTATAATGTATAATATTTGCCTGAAAGTTTCTAGTGAAAAGACTTTGGTCTTGCGCTGCAAGAATAAAGCCTTCAGTCTCAGACTTTAATCCAGATGCACGTAACCATCAATGAGTATTAACTTTATCAACATTATTATTATTATGATTATTATTATTATTATTAGTAGTAGTAGTAGTAGTATTGCTAGTATTTTAGATATTTTTTAAGATTTTATTTTAATAAATTATATTTTCTTATTGGGATTTATTATTTTAACTATACTTAGAATAAATTACTACTAGTGGTTATAATGTAATTTATATTAGGATGTATGATTGATGGTCTATTTTTCACCATAAATATTCCCTATAGTCGGTATGTTTTAATTTAAGGGTAAATCCCAAGAATGAATATGAGTGAATCTGAATTCGTCGGTTTCGATCTAGCGTTTTTTTTAATTATTTTAAATTCCGTTCTATTGTGATTTCTTTCTTTTTCTTGCCTTCTTTTTGTGTATTTCCCTCTTCTGTTAGGTTTATCTAATTTTTCCTGTTTCTATTTTTATACATTTAATTTTAGTATTTTTAATTATTTTAACAATATTTTTTTAAAAATTAGCATTAATTTTTAAAATAATAGTAAGTGTAGTTATTTTTTCAATTTGTATTAAAATTATGATGTACAATTTTTTTGTGCAGTAAATACATTCCTGTATATTTGAAATTAAATCTCATAGTTAAATTTTTCCCTGTTTTTCTAAGACAAATGTTAGGTGGTTTGAGTCACTATTATGATAAATGGAGTCAACATTTATTTCTCGTGATACTGTATTTCCTTTTATTGTATATCTTTTTCCTTTTTCTCTGCTTGCTTTCCATTCAGTTTTTTCTTTTTCCCCTTTTTCCTTTTTTCTCTTTTTTTTTCTCTTCTTTACATTAATCAATCGTCTATCTTTTCTTTATCCTTGCTTTTCTCTTTCTTTGGTGTTCTTTTCGAATGAACGAATAGTTTTTGTAGATAACCGTTACAAATGTCTATTTTAATATGGACATGAGAGCGTCTTTGTAAAATAAAATAAATCTTTTGGTGGGGGATATTTTGAGAACCAACTGTTGTACCATTTGGCTCTGACGAGCCGCGATAATAACATCAGTACGCGGTGAAGTATGTACTGCCCATTGTAATAATATAAAATCTTTTATAAATTATATTACTCTGTTGAATTAAATAAATGAATTTAACATTGAGTTCTCTAGAGTTCGTCTCTATCGGAATTTACCTGGATTGTATATCAAGTGTTTTATGTTATATATATATATATATATATATATATATATATATATATATATATATATAGCTAAAAAGATTCATTTATCATTTCAGCCTTACTTTCTTCAATATGTGTCATTTCCGTTTTGATCTCAGCAATATACAACATTCTCTCTTGGACGGTTGCTAGATATTTATGTAATTGGCGAAATCCATTTGTATTCTTTCATTGCCATTAATAGATTCTATGTTCTACGATTCTACGCTATCATTCCCTGCTAAAGTGCTCTCTATTTATCAGCTGAGTGACCCCTTTCTACATTCTAGGAGAGTGACTCGTTGCATCTTCTCTATTTCTAGATCTGCTGCTAAGAAAGTTGGTTTACTGTATTGTGCTAGACAATTTTTCACTCCAGAAATTTTTCTTACATAGTTATAAGTCTACAATTCGTCCACGCTTTTTACCAATTCCTATCACATATTGTACGGTGCTCCTGCTATATTTCTATTGATCCTTGATGAAATTTTAAAATTGTAATAACTGGTAGTAAAGCAATGGACTGCAGCCACGCTGCCTCGCTATTGTCTCTCTCTCTTTCTCTTTCTATATATATATATATATATATATATATATATAGATATAATTTAATATTAATGTTATATTGCTAACAATCCCTTCTATTATAATAAATACTGTTGTTTATTTATTCTCTCTCTCTCTCTCTCTCTCTCTCTCTATATATATATATATATATATATATATATATATATATACAATAGTATTTATAATAATGGAAAGGAATGTTCGAAATATAACATTAAAATTACATTGTTAATTTAAATTAAGTGAAAATAGCTCGTTTTTAAAATTTAATAACTGTTTAGAATAAGTGTTATTTTTGTTATTAGGCTAACAACTTATTATAATATATAACTATTTACTTCATGCCCACACGCACACGCTCTCACATACATGCATAAATACACACACAGATATGTGTTTGTGTGAAAAAAGAGTAAAATTCGCAAATCTATAGTGAAAAATAAATTGTCAAGTTGTGCTAACAGTAAACATAATGTGAGATGTATGTATGTGTTTGCGTCTGCGTGTGTGTGTCTATATACAATCTGTATGTGTACTTGTGTGAATGAAAAATATGTATTTATTATGGAGAAAGGACTCTTTGATAGATGTCATATATCTTCTATGGACGTTTTTTAAAATATTCGATCTTATTTAGCAATAACGAATATATATGATGGAAATATATTCAATAGGAGTGGTTCTAATGGGATTAGTTCAAACAGATTTGTTTAGAAAAGTGATCCAAGTGATCAGTTGAAGTAATCCCTATAAAATGTAATATAATTTATTCCTTAAATATTAATATGTGTAATTAAATCAAGGCAAATTTTGAAAGATTTTTCAGATAGGTTTGTAATGTAGTTAATCTTGTTAGTATAATAAACGCTATTTGTCCACTCGGTGCTTTTACGTCCAATGTTTTTTGTAAATGTATGATAAAGAAAGCAGGTAGACATAATTTATAATCTTAGTATAGTAGATATTAACTTAAACAATAACAAAATTTTATATAAACTTCAGTGTAGCAGTCTATTTTCGAAGTATATATTTAAAGTTTTATACCTATGATTCACGATATTTGTAGTCATAAATGATTAATGCAAATTTCGTATGATATTTCTTGTGAAGAATTCTTGTTTAACATTATGTACCGAAATGTTTACTTATATGAACATTTGCTTTTTTACGCAATGTTATCAAGATTTATGAATAAATAATAATAATAAGCAAATCTGATCTATGTTTGTGTGAGGTATGTTTAAAAGAAGTCTTTCATAATGGTAAACAGATGGAAAATAAAATCCAGAGGTGTATTCGAAATTATGTTACTATTAACTTGACAAAATGCATGAATCAATGAATGCTCTGCAAAATATCAAGAAAACATGAAAAAAAAACATTGTCACAGAAACCTCAAAAGATTTGAAAGTAGTGGCAATATTTTCGAAAGTCAGGCTTTTTCTGACAATTTTCTTCAATAGATGATAGCAACAAAAATGCAATATGATGGCAATTATAAACATTGTTGTATGTAGCATATTATTATGTAAGTATATACGTACCTACCTATGTATATTTATGTGTATAGAAACATATGCCTGTTTTAGAGAGAATGCGCATAGATATGTAGACAACAACAAAATAATAAAGAAAATATGCATTTCAGCAGGAAGTAAATCTGCGTCCGCCTCAAATCAGGTTTGATTTAGAGTGTTCAACCAGAAAAGATATCACATTTTCATTTTATCATTTTCAATGAATGCACGTCTCCCGTTGGGATATTTTGAAAAAGATATATCATACAGTTTTCCCATCTCAAAATGTTTAGGTAGCATGCATGTACGAGACATATGTAATCATAATGCATCCTACATTTTCAAAACACTTTTGATAGCTTTTTATTTGACTTATAGAATAGGGTTTCTCCACAGGAAAATCCTGCGAAATTTCAATCTTTTAAAATGTTTATATATTAATGGCAATACAGCCGTTTCCTTACCAGAAAACAGTTAGCATTCATTGACCGACCAGTCAGCTCTGTTTTCAATTGAAATTTATAAAACATTCTTTTAAAACATTTTTTTAGGAAAAATGTTTTTTTCACTTTCAGTAGATTTTATACCTTTTTCCATTATTACTTTGGGTTTCCTTCCAAACCAACTATTTGAAGTAGTTTGGTATGTTAACATTTTGTTTGTAATTTTTATCTTCACTTTGCTATCCGTTTTAGTTATTGCTTCGGGTGGCAGTCCCTAACTGATGTGTTCTCTGTGATTTGGTAGAGTTCTTTGATTGTGTTTCTTTATCGCTAGTTCAATGTTTAATAAAGCTTGATCTTTGAGAAGACTCTCAGGCTTCACTCGCCCAAAGCTTGTTTCGCCATTGATTTTAGGAAGCGGTGGTATATAGCTGACAGTTTAGATATTTCTGTACGGGTTTAGCACCATGCGTATTATCCATATAAAATTTTTGATCTGACGGGGTTAAGAGCATGGCAAGTTTTCAGGTTGATATTTTGGCAGCAATTTGTCGTACTGAGTGAAACTACGTCTGACATTTCCTCTCTTCAATTTTTTCCTATTCTAATTTATTTTGGCTGAACCATACTCTCAGGTACCTTTACTAATTCCAAAGTCTGTATTTGAATGATTTTTTTATGTAGGTGCCGTCACTGCTTTCATTCCAGTTCCAGGTCAGAGTTTCTGTCTTGGAAAGGTTTATCTTGAGTCCTATTTCTTGGATTAGTTGATAAAGGATACTGAATATTTGTTTAATATCATTCTATCCTAACTATGTATACCTATGTCATCAGCATAACCGTTTTCTTTTCAACCAGCTGATTTAAAAGATTGATAATATTTAGAAACTAAACATGCTAATGTGCACATAACATTTATTAAGATAATTCGTTATGTATGCATATGAACGTGGTAATCCATCAGGAATTACCTCTATGTTGTAATTTCTGCAAAGAACTCAACGTAGTCTTGATGAATACGCATATTTTTCAATCTAAGCCAAGAAAGCAACACTGAAACACCTCCATATTTCTCTATCAGCGACTCACCTTATGTTTACGCAATGTGACTATTAAGAAAAATATAATATTATGCAAGTCGCTTTTTGCGTTGAAAGACACATTAACTTGAAAATTCTTGCAAAAAACAACTCCTTGTCTGATTTTAATGAAGCTTTCAGGACTTATTAAAAAATGAATTAAATTATTTAAAAAACTATTATGTTTAGAAAATCCTTGTAATTATTTAAAAATGTGTTATTTATTTCTTCCGAATAGTAAAATTCAAAAATGGATTAAAACTACGCTATTTTTTAATGTAAATCAAGTTTTAATTGGTTTTATAAATAATATAATTTTAGGATATTATATTCTCTAGAAGAAAGAACTTCGTTGCATAATGAATTTTTATACGAATTGTTTTCATTTTTTCTTTGCTAATTAAAGTTGCTATCATCTTTTTAAGTTTCCTCCAGTTACTCATTGTCTTTGGTCAAAATTTCATTAAAAATCTCTAATTTTTTTAATTATGTTAAACTGCACATTTTCTTTTTCTGTGGAAACTTATAAGACACTTATCATTAAAAGGTCACATATTTTAAAGGTTGTTCCCCATCCGAAATGTTAATCTGGGTTTTGTCATTATCTGGTCACCATACTCTCATATTTATTTATAATGGCTGAAATCGCCTACTTAATAGGTCGAATCAGACCTTTGTGATTAAAAAATATTTTATTCTAAATTTTATGCTATAGGTAAGTCATATTTGCTTCAAATCAGAAATAACTTAACTTTCAATTTAATAATTTTCAAAGAATACACAGAGAGAGACGTATATACTAATATTGAAAGATTTTTACAACCAATAATTAAATATAAGAAATGTGTTGATCGCTCAAAAATGGCCGAAAAATTGAAAATTAAAAAGAATCTCAAAATGAACATAATTTATGTTTGAAATACCTCCGAGTATTTTGCTTATTAGAAATAGTAAATTTATTCATTTAGCTTTCAATTAAACTAAAATTAAAGTTTCAAGAAAAAGTTTATATAAATAAAAACAATTTTAAAATCATGCATTGAAAATGGAGTGAAGGTACCTAGCTTAAATCGTTATCTTTCTTCTATAAATTTATATAATTACATGTTTGTTTGCGTCTGTATAAGAAACTGAGCAGATCTGAAAAATTTGGAGAAATCTACGACGATAAGACATTCGCCTAAAGTTGTTGTGTTTCTCTTCACCGGCCGATCTCTGTTGCTCATCTACTGGCGAATCCGTGTGCCGAGGTCTTTTTATAATCTTCCAGAACCGGGACTTTTTCTTCCGGTTTTGCCTCGCCCACGCACGCCCACGTAATTCTCAGAGACACCTGTTCTGTTTGCCTCTGTAGTTATTTCCGCTGCTGCCGGAAATAAGGTCAAACGACATCCGTTCCTTTCAACGACCGGAAACACCCTCGCTTGCATCAGCCTTCCTCGGGTGGGGCCAGATTGTTATATTACATTCCTCGCCCTCCCATTTTCCAAAATGTTCACCTAAGAACATTTTAAGCGCAACACCCTCACACTCCTCCCCATGCCACACAAGCCCGACAATTGTATAAAACATGTGCACGCCAAAACAACAAAACATGTGCATGCCGAAACAAAAAAAACAACAAAAAAATATATAGGGGAGCCTACATCGGCAACCCAACAATGTTCGTGTCCATCGTGAAAATTGTTCTACCAGCTCGATGTTTCATCGTTCTTTTTTTTTTTTTTTTTTTTAATATCCATTTTCACAGAATTGGGCAAAGTTCTTAAAAATGTTCATTTTCTTTCTCGACTCTGTCCATAAGCGTAGACGCCTCGATGCACGACCACATGATCATAGGCGGTAACCGCGCCCCAGTTTCTAAACTGACATCGAGTAAATGACCTTTGACCAACACCATGCGTGTTTCTGCTCGAGTTTATTGTTACACATGTAACTTAATTTAATTTAATTTAATTTCAAACATACTATGTTTGAACACAGAAAAATGGCCATTATCTGCAGTACATATCATTCATAGTCTGACCGAGAAATGTTCAATAGAAAATGAAGAAAATTACCCTGATTCCAACGTTAATCCGCATGCAATTTACTTGTTGAGGATTAGAGGTTTCATCTATATCAAGTTAGTCTAACAAAATGGACCCGTGACTCGTAGTTCCTTAGTTTGTACAATGTTTTCTATTCCTTGAACTACTTCCTCTGGATTCGAATCCAAGCATATCTGATTCGTTGACATCTCTCTATTTAACGCAGAGACATTTGAGTGTTGAACACCCGTTGAGCCCGGAGTACTATTCACAACGGATAACTCCCTTTCCTTTCCCGAAGCACTGTTGCTTCTTTCACACTTAAAAATCCGCTTCCTAGCTATTATTCCAAGGATTATCAAAACGCCGACTATGCCAGCAATGACTCCTATCGTCAACTTATTCGGGAGTTCTTCATATCCTTCACTAAATCTTTCCATATCTATCTGTTCCAAGGTATTTACTAGTTTGCGGATAGGAATCTCCTCCATATCGCGCAATTCTACCGGCATGGTGTCCACTGAAAAATTGGGAAATTTCTGCGTAATTGGGGACCAAACCACTGAACCAGAGACGTATAATTTACTTTATGCTTTAGATACTATTAATAATTTTCTACGTTTGTATCTTCCTAACTATTTCACTTAAACTATCGTTAATCCTCCCACTGCTTCTTTCCAATCCTATAGCATATCAGCCAATAAGTCTACAAGACTTTTCAGTTGTTCTTTCTTTTTGTTCCGATCAACTGTGGAATCTGCAGGTCTATCCGTGTCAATATAAAGTTTTCAGAAATTAATATATCTTCAAAAGATATTTCCCAAGTCACATAAATGAAAATTCACAGAGGATGTTGAATTGATGGGAACCTGCACAAAAGCATAATTCACAAACATAGAAATGTAAATCATTTTGTAGTGTACAGTCATTGAAAAGAACTAAAAAAAAAAAAAAGAAAACCTAACACTGCACAAACCAAAGAAAACATTGTTATCAACAAGTTAATCCAATTATCCACTTTAAAGAGTAGAAGAAACTTCCTTTACATGATTTTACATTTCACTTACTCAATAAAAGTAAGATTAATTAAGCAACATACCAGTAAACTCACTTCACATATATGGTAAAATATTAACAAAAAAAATAAATCATTAACTCAGATGTTTTATACTTACAGATAGGTAAATATCTCAACTTTATTCCTCCCGTCAACCCCAACCTATGCGCTCTCCGCTAGGCGTACTACTCTCTGCATGTAGTCCTGCACCCCCTCCGTTCTACCCTTAATGTGTTCGACACCGAACAATCCACATTTCTCAATTCTAGGGTCAGATCGGCAAAAGTATGCTGTTCCATTTTTTTTTTCCAACTAGACTTATTATAAACAAGAGCAGAAAATACACACACTATCAAATCAAAGAGTCACCTACCTTGGCTGATGTCTATAGTCGTGCGGCTGCTTTTATTTTCGTCTTCCTTTTTTCTTTCTATCTGGTAGTTTTAAGTCCGTTGAATTTCAATCGTCGCCGTGGCAACCAGCTCGCATCTAACTGTTTTGTTGTCTCAAAACAGCAAGTCACTAGGCACCAATTATGTGTCTTAATGACTGAGCCGGTTAGAATAGCGAACAGAGAATTGAGAGAGCGCGCTTCTAATGGGTTGACGGGAGTGTAGTCTTATCTGTTGTGTCTCTCGTCACCGGCCGATCTCTGTTGCTCCTCTACTGGCGAATCCGTGTGCCGAGGTCTTTTTATAATCTTCCAGAACCGGGACTTTTTCTTCCGGTTTTGCCTCGCCCACGCACGCCCACGTAATTCTCAGAGACACCTGTTCTGTTTGCCTCTGTAGTTATTTCCGCTGCTGCCGGAAATAAGGTCAAACGACATCCGTTCCTTTCAACGACCGGAAACACCCTCGCTTGCATCAGCCTTCCTCGGGTGGGGCCAGATTGTTATATTACAAAGTTACTGTTAACCCTTTGCTGATCGGCTAAGTTCTTCATAGATCACTCGGTCTAGAGTTCGTTGGGGATACGCACACGCGCGCACACACACACACACACACACACACACACACACACACACACACACACACACATAACGCATCACTGAATAAGTCCAGAGCCTGACATATGGATGGCGTTACTAATAATGATCCATATGATTTTTATTAAGTTCTAACATTCAAATAGCACGCAAAAAAATTTGGTCCCAATCGGCTTATAAGTTTACAAATCATTGCTATTTAACTGAAGATACTTTTGCAAATTTTCAAAACAATGAAAAAATCTAAATTTCGTATGTTGATAAAGCATTGCTTTCTGATGGGTAAAATACTGTTCAAGAAAAACAGTGGCTTGATAAAAGCTTTTCGAATTCTGCTCCGTCGGAAACAACGGTTAAGAGGTGGTATATTGACTTTAAACGTGGTCGTACAGACACAAATGCTGCTGAACGCTCATGTCACCCAAAATCGGCAACTGTCACAGAAAACACCAAAACAATCAACAAACTCGTTTTTGCCGATCGTAAATTGAAGTTGTCTGAGATAGCAGAGGAGTTGAACATATTAAAAAGAAATATATTCACTATTTTGCATGAACATTTGTCAATGAAAAAGTTATGTTCGAAGTATTCACGGATGTTCACAGACGACAATTTAAAGTGTTTTTTTTTTTCAACTATTTCAACTCAACCAGAAAAAGGTTTTGCGTAGATATGTGTCAATGGAGGATGAAACATAGATTCACCACTTCACTCCGGAGTCAAATAGGCAATCATTTGAGTGGATAGCAGCAGGTGAAGCCGTCTAAACGACCATAGACGCAAACATCAGCAGGCAAGGTTTGGCCACTATTTTGAGATGCGCAATATATTTTCTTCATCGATTGCCTTCAGAAAGGAAGAAAAATCAATAGCGAGTATTATATAGACTTATTAGTGCGTTTGAAGGAATAAATAGCCTAAAACGGCCATAAATGAAAAAGGAAAAAAGTGATCTTTCACCAAAACAACGCACCGTGTCACAAGTCGATCGTAATGATGGCAAAACTAGATGAATTGCACTTTGAATTGCCTCCGCATTCACCCTATTCTCTAGATCTGGACATCAGCGACTACTGGCTGTTTGCATACCTCAAAAGAATGATCCAGAGAAAACGATTTGACTTCAGTTATGATATGATATCAGAAACTGAAGCGTATTTTGAGGCCAGAGACAAATTGTCCTATAAAAAAGGAATTAAATTGTTAGAGAAGTGTTGAAATCAGTGTATTGCCCTAGAAGAAGTCTATCTTGATGCATGAAGTCGAATTTTACCTAAAAATTGTTGTTGCTTAAATCGTCCCGGATTTATTGATGATATTATATTGATTTAGTGTGCGTGGATATTGGTGTGATAAATCTGTGTACTGCTTTTTCTAAAGATATTTATGCATATTATTTGAATTCAGCAACATTTTATAAACTTGAATAGTATGCATGTGTATTTGCATTATTCTCACGAGCATCTTCTATAGCTGAATATAACTGAGTCTTTTATCATTTTGATTGTTTTCTATAATCTAGACATGTTTCATACATGAAGCATTATCAGGATTTAGGATACACCAGACACATTCAATCTTCAATATTTCATCTCGATATTCAAAAAAATGCTTTTTACTTTTTCAGGAGAAAAATAATACTTATTTTAAAACTGTTTAAAGCAGCAATTTATATTTAAAAAGATGTACATATGACTAATTAATAAGCGCAAAGTTGAATAGTTCATAGGAAATGCATGCATTCTATTAGTAAATAATATTGTCTTATAGTATCCCCATATACTTTATATGATATACAAGCATAAAATCTAAGTATGTAAAAAGTGCCGGTAAATTAGAATCCTGATAGTTAAATATTAATAATACAAATATAGTGAAACAATTTGAATTTATTAGATTGTACATGAATTCATTATAGAAGTAACATAATTATTAAAATCCTTCAAAACAGCAAAAATTTTCACGGGCTTGTATCATGCAGAACAGAACATAGAAAGGCAAGGCGCTTGATATAGAGAGATAAATGAGTTATCGGCTTAGAAGGAGATAGATGAGGAGAGAGATGGAGTGAGAGAAAAAAGAAAAAAGAGAAGTATTTCGGGAGAATAAGATGAATAGGAGAGGTAAATATAAGAGAGAGAGAGAGAGAGAGAGAGAGAGAGAGAGAGAGAGAGAGAGAGAGAAGTTCGACAGAAATGAAAGAAGCGAGGCACCCCGTGTAAGAGGGCAAGAAAGGTGAGATTAGAAGGAAGACGGACTGATAAGATAAGATATGCTCTATTACGTACGTTCGTGCGTACCGATTGCTCGACCAGTGCATTGTGCCAGATTGAATATCATACAAGAGATAATCTACATTATTGAACATGAAGTTAATTGCCATAAGATGGCTTATCAAAGAAACCAGCCGAGCGATTCCGTTTCACTTTCACGACCAATATGCCCGCTCCGGCTCTCCCTCGCATCTTTTGACTTGCCCACAGTTTTCCCTAGCCACGTGTGAGTGTCTTTCTCATGATATCAACTTTCATTCGATTTCCGTCATTTTCATCTATCGCCATTCACTCTTCTCTCTCTCTTTATCTACCTGTCCATCTTGATCTGGCCTATAACCTAAAGAAGGCATCGGTTGTTTATCAAATCTGATTTCTTCTTATATACTAACAAATTACATAAAGATGAATTAACAGTGACATAAAACAAATCATGCTCTCACGTACAGACCCATAAACTGGGTAGTAATTACCAACACACATGTTCAATAAAATACTTTATTCATTTCTAAAGTTTCGAGCACTAATACGCGTACACAGAAATGCATGTAGAAGTATATATGAACAGACAGATGGATATATATGTGTGAGTGTATGTGTGTGTGTTTGCATGTGTGTGTGTTTATATATATATACACATATATATACACACATATATATATATATATATATGTGTGTGTGTGTGTGTGTGTGTGTGTGTGTGTGTGTGTGTGTGTGTGTGTGCAATATAAAATGTCATTGCAAATATGCTATTTTTAATTTTGCGTATCGGAGATTTAAGAAAAATAACAATGATGATTTTCATTCCGTATACAAAAATGGGGTCAGTTTTCAAGTCCATATTTACGAAATTAAGTTTGTGTCAATGATATTTATGTCACTGAACTACTTCATTAAATAAGAATTATCCTCATTAACTCAGCACGTTTCTCTTATGTACCAATTGAATATTCTACTACACGATAATAACGATACTATATTTGATAAAATGTCAGTACTTGTCATTTGAAGATGCTGACCAGTAAATTACTTAGAAAATAACTCATAATATTCTTAAAAAATGTATCGTCGCTGTCTCATTTTTTTTATGGTAGGAGGCCACAACCTCACTAAGCCAAGTGTTGCTGTTCTGACTTCCTCAGTAAGTAGATATTTACAGGGTGGAGTTGCTAGTGACATGACCAATGATTTTGAATACACCGTTGTTCTACTTCTAGACTAGTTAACAAACTAACCTTGAGTCCAATCTGTTCTGCTATCACAGGTCTCTTGGATGAAGAAGAAGGGATTAATTATTTATTTGTGTGAAAGTGAACGCAACATCTCGGTTGGGATTTGAACTCGAAACACCAGTCACATTTTAAACGCCAATAACCGCTTCTCTAAAGGCACACACTTTTCAGCCTTTAGCTATCAGCATGTACTTTTCTTTTCCCGATACCACCTATTTTGTAACTCATTAACCAGTTTAGCAAAATAACATAAAGAATCAATTATCACCTAACATAGTCCTGAAATAAAATCTCAATATAAACGTCTCCCAATGTCACAGCTGTATACCTGAAGTAGAGTTGACCCGTGTACTTACGTAATTCATAAAACATTTTGATATTTATGTCATCCAGTGTTGTTCAAAGTCATGTAGTTCGATTAATTTTACGCAGAGGCAGAATAAATATCTTTATCACAGATTTCAAACAGTCATGTTTCATATCGGAAGCAAGTTAATTGTAGCGTACGTGAGTTATAATAAAATTAATAAAATATAACTATAGTGAAAAAATATAACTGTTTATTAGTTTACTATCTACATAAATTAAATAGATCCTCTGTGTACTTGTATATATACTTTTTTATAATTGTGTCGCCTCATGCAAGTCATTTTAGAACCAATGTTGAGCAGGGGGTTACATAGAAGATAAGCTATGAGAAAGAGTGACATGTTACAGGGGGTGTCAGGAAGATGGTAGGAGAAGGATGAGACTATTGATGAAAGAGAGAAAGAGAGAGAGAGAATACAAGTTAATGGAATAGGAGATGACTACTGATTTAAATTTGAATTCTTGAAAGCAAGTAAACGGAAGTGAATTCCATAGGCGGGAAGTGCTAGAGAAGGATGTGATGGAGTAGAATTTGCGTTTACAATTTGTTGATTTCACAGTAAACGGGTGAGACATAGTTGCTAATCTTGTGGTTCGAGCAAATTCATGTATTGGGTGTTACCAGTGAGCTAAGTTCATCTGAGTAGAAGCCAAGAAAATATTTGTAGAAGAGACACAGGGAAGCCATATTGTGCCGGTGAGAAGGTGACCGTATCCGAGCTGCTAATAGGGATCGATCACATTACAGATTCTCCGCTGAATTTTGTCAAGGACCTTTAGGTGGATAGTAGGAGCACCCGACCAGATATGGCAGCAGGATCCAATGCACGGGCGGCTGGTAGATTTGTATAGGTGCAGGATTTTTTTAAACGGGAAAAACTTCCTGCCCCTGCACAGTGAACTGACCTTCTTTGCAGCGGATTTAGCTATGGATTCTATATAGTCATTCCACTTGAGGTCTGTTGCGAGAGGTGCAGTGTTTTACTGTCAGGGAGACTAGACTGATCCATGATAATGTACAATCAAGTAAATATATCGATTAATATCAATTTTGTAAATTTCGTTATATATATATATACTTGGTTTTACATATGTTATATAAATAAGTTTTGGTTATAGATGGGAGAGGACTCTTTTTAGGAAAGGCTGTGAGTAATTAAGACTACCTCATTTATTAATTTTGCACTTTTTAAACTTTTAAATGATTTTCTGACCAAGATGCCAGGTTTCCAAAGTAAAGTTCAATTTTAATTATCAAAACCATTTTTGTATTAGGCACCTAAAAATATACGAAGTTTTTGCGATTTTTTGCTGAAAATGCATAAATACTATTACAAAAAAAAAATATATTTATTCTGTATATTTCACTGGATTTTTTATTTATAACCCATTGCTAGATATGCTTCCTATATTCTTGCTTCGGTTATAAAAAATAAATATGGACTAATAATAACCTGCTAAGTTCAAACTATGGTTGTTCCAGCTTATAAAATGTCCTTTAAAATTTTTGTTGTGAATTCTTGGTTTAACTGCGGACATATTCCAGAAGAATTATCATAACCTTGTGAAAAACCCTCGATCAATAGAATTCCTTCTTTGTTTCATTATAATCATTGTAACTAACCTGCTATCTTGAGTGGCTCTCAAGACTGGCATTGGGTGAAATGTAGTATTAAATATATATATATATATATATATATATATATATATATATATATATATTAATTTGATTATATTATTATATGATACTATATATACATTTTTGTCAATATATTATAAATTTAGTTAAGTCAGTATTGAAAAACTTAAACTTTTTCTCTGCTCTCATCTATTTAAATACACATGATGCATCGAGCTTTACAAATAAATAAATAAATAAATAAAGAAAGAAAGAATGAAAAAGGGAAAATAATAATACCATTTCGCCCATCTGAATATGAGATCAAGTGAATATTGCGAATGCAGGAAATTTATCCCACAAATCTTCTCAAATTTCACTCTTTATAAAAAAAGAATCAATAAGGTTAAATTAATAAGCATTATACATAACATCACCGTAGACTATTTCAAATTTCTAGCGTTACGAAGAATACTAGAATGTTGACAAATGTATCTAGTTTTGAATGATGACATCGGATACACTCAAGCAGGGAAACAAGGGTTAGGATTAGATGAAAGTGTTCTAAAATATATTGGTAAAGATCACCGAGACATGGTCACTCAAAATATAAGGAACGAAGAAGATAACAAAAGATTTTTAAAAGGAGTACAACAATCCCAACAAGGTCAATGCACACACTTGGAGGAGGCTCTGCAGAAACCTGTTAATTGTAAGGACATTTGGCATATGGATTCACTCAGATTGAGTTTTTTTATTTCGTTCTTGGAGGAGGCTCTGCAGAAACCTGTTAATTGTAAGGAGATTTGGCATATGGCTTCACTCAGATTGAGTTTTTTATTCCGTTCTACATATGACCTGCTATCATCTAAAAAATATAGTTAAATGGAAGAAAGAGAACGAACTTATTTGTCTCCTGTGTAAGAAATATCCACAAACATTACATGTTCTTAGTTGCTGTAAAAGAGATCGTGTCACTGGAAGATATACCTAGAGAGACAATAGTGTTTTTGATGAGCTGGTCAAAATTATAAAGAAATATATAATGTCTGAGTCACCAAATTTAACCCAGAAATTTGTTGCAAACGGAAAAATATACGTTGGCTTAAAGCAAACAAGCAAATTTTAAGCTTTACCCAGATAAAATCTCCTTAGTTCTGGTGACATCTGTGAGATATCTGCAGAACTTCCAGTTTGGTGTAATGATTATCCCAAAATAATATCAGGTAAGGGTCTGCGACCAGATATTATTCTTCTATCAAGAGTGAACTATAAAATCATCCTGGTGAAATTAACAGTACCACTTGAAAGCCGGATAGAACAAAGCCACGAATATAAAACTAATTAATAAGAAAATCTACAATCAGAGCTGGTAAAAGAAGGTAATAAGGTAATTATTAGAGCAATGGAAATTGGGATTTTGGGGTTTTGTTGCAGGTACCCTGTACCAAATTCTTGGCCAAATTGTAATCAAAGGGCGAAGAGGGCCAGAAGTATAAAACGCGTAATAGAAGTAACTGAAAATAGTTCTTTGTGGATAGGAAAAACAAAACAAAATATTACGTGGAGTGTGTCAGTGAACATGACGGCATGGCATGACAGATCGTAAATGAGTAATGAGATTCACGTTGCATTCTGAGAACGAGAGGTTTGCTGCTTTTTTTTTTCGTAAATCTAATTTCGCCGTTGGACATTTGAACTAATATATCTACAACACACTAGTATATCGTTATAATGGGGATTCACATAAGTGAAGAGGGGCAGTGTGCAAGTGAATTTTTGAAAGGAAGGCCACGAAACACTGCATATTCTTTCCTGAAGAACCCAAAATAATTTAAATGTAAATTTGAGAAGAAGACATTAAATTTAATGAACTCATATGCCGTAGAGAGGATCAGTGGAAATGTAATTGGCATTATGATCATTACACATTCAGCTCGCTTCAGGTAGGTTACAGTTATTTTCCAGTAAATTCCTTCATCTGTCAACACCACAGACACAGAATGTGTGTTGTGGTGTAATGGATATCTGCTCTGAAGTTGAATTCGTTGCATTCACTTATGCACAAACACCTTTGAGAAGGTATTGATCCATCTTTTCTCCCTTCACCTTTGGTTTGAGTAGCAGAACAGATTGGGTTCTATAGCCTTGTTTGTTAACCAATCTAGTGCAGAAAATAATGGTGGAAAAGTCTTCTGCCTAGTCAGGCATGTCACGAAAGAAACATGACCTCACAAGCGTGTAAAATGTATGGCAATTTATTGACTAATACAAACACCATATTGTTTCATGAAAATTACCAGAAAGTACTTGAAATCCAACACAAACATGTACTATAGACAGTTTATACAATTTGGATCACAATACACAACACCTTATTCGAACATTGGAAGAATGTTATAAAAATGAAACAGACTGGGTTTGTCTGTTCTTTTCAATCAAATACACACTAACGGCCATAAATATTAGGCCACCCCAGTTTTAAAAAATGATGTATTTCATATTATTTTTAATATTTATTTCCAAGTGGATAACTCTAAATGAAAATATAATGGTTCTTTTGTTATTATTATTTGCTAAATTTTACAAGGCTGTCAGGCCAGCCAATAAAAAGAAGAGACTAGCATGGGGAAAAGAGCACAAAAGCTGTCACCAGAGCATTTCATTTGATGCACATGTCATTGTCCACTATTAACAAAAGAATCATTCTATTTTCATTTAGAATTATCCACTTGGCAATAAATAATTTTTTTAAAACTGGAGTGGCTTAGTAATTATGCCCGGTAGTATACATACATATATATATATATATATATATATATATATATATATATATATATATATATATATATATTCACCTCTTTATACAAATAACTAGCAAGCAATTGAATGGTTAAAAATTAAAAGAAATGCAAATTCATATTGTTCACAGTACTAGTTTGACCTTTTAATCAAGTACAAGAAAGCCTAAAAAACTTTTCTGCAATTTTTAGCATCGACTTTGCGTCTGCTCTACTAAAGTAATGAAGCAATTACATCGATTGTTGTGTCTACTCATTTAATGAAATCTTATTCATTGTATGAACGAAGTGACGAAGATGGATAACTGCTTGTCTATTACAAGTTCGTTTTGGAATTGGGTTTTATCATCTGTGATATTTTGACTGTAACGAACAACTTTGCATTTAATATTTTAGTCGATAATTATTCAGACTTTCTGAGAATTAGAACGTATTGAAAATTCAACTTGTTGATTGATTCAGACATTCTAATAAAATGATCAAAAGTATCGCATATTATCAAATCCAAAAAGTATTCTCTGATTTGGCATTCATAAATGCATCGTATATACTAGTATTTTATTAACTGGAGCATCACATACAAGCACATGGTAACAACATCATGCTAACGTTGTTTATCGACTTAAATTTATTCAATCTACGATAGTAATTATAAATATAAAGTTTCTACTAAGTACACATTGGCCATCTTCATGAATACATTATCTTTGCTGAAAGTAGAAAGTTTGGAATTAAAATCACGACCGAAATACTTTTAACCGACGCCTATATTCACTAAACCACTGTCTAGAAAGATGTCATTCTGTGTTATCTTGGAGTATTTTAAGTAAAGTGACATATGCTGTTGACATTTGTTTATTATGGTAGACGAAGAGAAAATATAAAAATAATATTTGTTTACCCTCTGAAAATGCCATTCTTTTTGCTCACTTTTTACAAATCAATGAATCATTCTAAAAGTTACACATATTCTTCTTATTGGAAAAGATAAACTCTGCAACAAGCAAATAAGATTATGAAGATATAAACATATAACATTTTTGTTTATGTTTCAAGTACAGTGATGAGTAAAACTGCAGTATCAATGATCACACAGTTAAAAAGTTCCTATTAATTAAGCGATGTTCAAGATATGATTAGCTAAGTCCTTCACGATATTTGATTTGCCTAGCCACTTAAGGATTACTTGATGCTGTCCATTTTTATTTTAATTAACATTCGACAGCTGACACTAGGTTACATAAGAGTAGTATCAAGTAGAATGCTAAACTAACCTCTACCAACAGGATTAATGCCAACTGAACAAAAAATACCACAGGTTGAATTTGGTCTTGTTTCGACAATTCTGTTTCACCCATTTCCATTGAAGTTCTTATCTTCTAGCAACTCCGGTTATTTAACGTAACTTAGAATGTTTAACGAATTATCATTCAATAACAAGCCTTTTTTTCGTTAAATACAATCAATCATTATATATTTACGACAATTAAAAATCATAACCAGCAATGTTGATGATAATGCAACAGTTTTACTTTTTCAGGAAAACAAAGAAATAACCGTTTTTATTTTCGAATGAAGCAGATATTACTATTGTTCTTCATGTGTTCGGCATTTTACATTAAAAATATACACTAATTTCACTACTTGGATATTTAAAGGTAATGTGCGTACCTAAAGACCTTTAAAAAGAAAGCGGAAAATTGCTGCCATTTATAACATTTTATATACAAGATTTTTATATTACTTATCGTAAACATTTTTGATACTCAGCATATTTTTAGTAAAGAAATCTTATACATATGTCCTAAAATTCTTTTTAAAAAACTAAGTCGAACTTCTCATATTTTATGAAAAATCGAAATTTACATAAAGGTATTCTTAACTCCATATTTAATATAAAGTTCACATTAATATACTAAATTTATGGTATTTAATAATTTTCATTTTTGTTACTTTGAAGAAAAGCCAAATCCTTTGTACAATGTAGGAATGGTGACATTGGAATAAAAAATGTAAGAGCTTTCCACAAATCCATATGCAAAGACTACCTAATTTCATGTGTTTTAGATTATTGAAAGCTTTAATTAAAAAGTATTAATGAGTGAATTGTGATTTCTTACAAAAGAAAAATAAATTTTTAAACAGGTTCATGTAATGAAATGGTAACATTTAAGCTGAAAAAATAAGTAATTAACCTTTGAAAAGTGAGGTTTATATGTATCCACAAAACGACCACAAATAAATATTCAAATACAACAAAAAGAAAAACATAACATTTATAAGATTTTGACTAGATAAATAATGTTTTTCCGATTCAAATTCTTGCTGTCCGTTAACACATCTAATTACAAAAAAGTTTGCATATGTAATTATGTTAATAAATTGTGCATATTTGACTCATTGCTGCCATAAATAGATTTCGGAAATACTAACTCTTTACTAGAAATTAGAATAACGTAAGACGGTAGTAAAAATGATTCAAATTATTTAGTCGATGTTGTAGTCAGCTATAATTAAATTACTTGAATGAAAATGATATAACTTATCAAACTATAAGGGTAGGGATCAAGGGATTTTATTTCTTTCGGCGAGAACATGACGATTAGCGTCGGTTCTTGCCAAATTGGCTAATTGAATCTACCCCAGCTGCCTTTGGAATGATCACGAACCGTTTATGTTCCCCGTCCGACTTATCGCGAGGTCTGGAAAGCTCGTTTTATTTCATTTTACTGGTTCGTTTAATGATCGAATTTATACGCGTTTAGGTCAATTCAATCTCCAGAAGCCAGCCGATGTCCATACTTGACGTGCTAATAACGTGGCATTTATTCCTGCATGAGCGTTACCGATATGCTCTTACACCTACTTTCATAAACACAAAGACTTGCACGTAAAGACACATAGGTTCATAAGTGGAAAATATAGTAAATCAACAACATATTTTTCTCCGTTATAATCAACTGGATTGGGAGTTACGGTTCCGGTTAACTTTACTTTAGAGAGATACCAAGGAGATCAGCATTTAATTTCTTTGCATACCTCATGAATCAATGATTAAACGAAAAACTGATCAGAATCATTAAATAAGGTATTTCGTCACGTATTAAAATCAATAATGAATCTATTTGTGATGTCCAAATTCAGTAGAAATATAGAAGATTTTTCGTCTCAGAATCATTAATAGCGAGAGATGTTAACAGTTACCATAATTCGTGTCAAATTACTTGCTTAATATAAATTTTGAATCTTTGTCCTATTCTCTATTTCTTTTATTTCAGCCACAGAGTATTTAATCAGTTTCTTTGTTTTTCATTTTCTAATTATTTGATCTAAGCCTTATCTTTTCTATTTAATGAGATATTCATTAGAATATTATGCCATTTTATTGTCTTTGATTTTTCATGTTTTTTCGTTTTACAGTTTCCTTAATTCTTTACACATTTGCACATTTTAATTTACTTAGTTTCTCCCAATTGTCTCCCTTTGATTTTTTTCTAATTAATTCCTACTTACTTTCGATTTTTGAAGAGCGTATGGAAGGAATCAGAAATCTCGTTGGTTTCCAAGTGTAAGTGAATTAATTTACAACGGATCGAACTATTTTATTCGTTTTATCTTATACAAATTGCTAAGTAAAATCTCCAGATTTGTAATGGTTACGTTAAACAAAGTGCCACTATTCTAGTAAGTAGACGAACTCTACTCCAGGTAAGCCATAGTAGGGGATTTCAGTTTAATTATAAATATTGATTTGCTGTCAACAATATTTACAACATTTTCCTGTCATTTTATTTACGGAGAAAAAATATCATATCTCATGTAAAATCTTACAATGTATTCGATTTAATTGCATGCGAAAACTACAATTAAATAAATATGAAGAGGAATAAAATCATAGCATAAAAGATAAAAGAAAAGAGAAAGAGAACGCGGAAGGAAGTGGGCGGGAAAGTTGAATGGACTCTAATTTAAGTTCAAGCAACATCTGTTGGCAGCAAGTTTAACAAGGTAGGGAGCTGAAAAAAATTCACCATCAAGTGAGACTCAAATATCAACTGTGTAAAGTATCCGCCCTCTACCTTAACAAGATTCGTCACTTCAACTTTAATGGAGTGAAGTAAACCACTGGCTGAAAAATAATGGGTCGTTAGAAATAATAGAAATAATTGAATAAAAATAAATAACGAACGAATGAAAGAAATGGAAAAGTTAGACATATATTAGTTATATATATATATATATATATATATATATATATATATACACACAAACACACACACACACACACACACACACACATATATATATATATATATATATATATATATATATATATATTAGGACCTTAAATAAATACTCACTGGTTTTCATGAAAAGTAATGTTTTATTTACGAAAATTAGTAAGAAACATGTCACCGAAACTATCAACCACTGCTAGTCATTACGTTTTTCTACCTTTCTGGTAGCATATAAATTCTACGTCTACAAAACGACATATCTTTATAGACTAACCAGGAGTCTACCCATTTTTTAGTACCTTCATAAGAATGAAACTGTTGCTCAGTCAGGCCTTGTGCCAGCGATCGAAACAAGTGATACTCGGACGGGGCAATGTTTGGCGAATAGGGCGGCTATGATAGGACTTCCCATTTAAGCGTTTCCAAGAAGGTTTTCACATATTTTGCAAAATATGGCGTAGCGTTGTCATGCTGTAAATTGCTTTCATCTAGTGTGGTCAATAGTGATATCCAGCGTATTTCGGTCGATTTGAAGGGATCAGAGAGTATCCCACCAAATCAGAATCTTTGAACCGTAGATATTTGACTTTGTCTCTTATGTTAATGCATGGCTAAATTACCTCACGATCTTCTAGGCTTAGGTTATCGTAGTGTATCCACATTTCATTGCTGGTTATGATACGATGCAAAAAGTTTTCAAGCTATTCACACATGACAAAATGCTTTTTGTCGTTTTTCAGCTTCAACTCGTTCGGCACCAAATGTCATTTCATTTGAAAAATTGAAAATACTTTCAAACGTTTAAAAAAATTTGTGATAAACTCCTAATGATTCTTCAAGTTTAGCTACAGTTTGAGATGAATGAATGAAGTAATGTTTCTTAGTCATGTCTTCAGAATTTTTGGTGTGCCAGAGAGTTCTTTATCTTCAACATTAAAATCATTACATTTGAAGCTTCTAAACCAATCTCCACATGTTGGTTCCGTAATTCTCAACAAGAATTCGGTATGATTCAGCTGCATATTTTTTGAATGAGTAGTGCGGTAAAATTCCCTGTAAGTACATTTTCTTTTGCACGAAATCCAACAAGTTTAACTTTATGAACTTCTAAGTTACTTACATTTCTGCGAAATGAAATACACTGAATTTTCAAGCTTGCTTTTCGTACTTTCTTATAGATACGTTACAATTTGAAACTACACGTATGTAATTCTGGGATTCGTAATTGTTGAAAATCCGAGGAAACATATTCAAGTTTCTAATATATATATATATATATATATATATATATATATATATATATATATATAATAAACGTGTTAACACAGTACAATGATGAACAGTTGTAGAAAGATATGGTAGATGCAATTACCACCTTGAAAAATGAACTCAGCAATAAAAATTGTTTAATGATGAACAGATAAGTATTATATCAAAATTAAGATGTAAAATATTTGCTTACTCACTATGACAGTTGTGCATCAGATCCTGAGTAAAGTAAGATATAGAAGTGAGTAAGCAACTGTTTACGTCTTAATTCCTGTTATATATATATGTTGAACTGAGATAGAGAGGGACAGAGCGAGATAAAGAAGTGAGAGGCAAATGACAAAAAACAAAAAGAAAATGGTGCGAAAATTAGCAAATGATCAGAAATAAGAATTAGTAGTGCCAGGCAAGTGCCATACGTGATACACGCTTTGGACAATCAGGTTTCAAAAGATACATGATTGAGTGGGCAGAAGATTATCCCGCAGTATGTTGCCATTGCTTTTTGCGGTAGACTGGTTGTCATTCAAAGCTATAGAACCGAATCTTTCCTGTTATTTAACCCATAACTGTAGGGAAGAAGACGAAATAATACCTTTCCCAAGCGTATTTGTGCGCAAGTGAATGCAATGAATTCAACTGTAATTCGAACTCGATAGAAATAAGAACAAGACTGAAAAGCAAGGAACTAATTAACAAATGAGCGCAGAAGTTATAAATTATGGACAGAAACGATAAAATCCAAATTCGTAAGTGGTTTTATTGATCTTAAAAATCTATTCACATTTATAGCTGATAAAAAATCTCGCTGTTTCTGTTCATCACATATAAAAAAAATATGATTAATGATATAAGAAAGTACGATGATGTACAGTATAGCATGGACATTTAGAAAGCAATATGTACAACAAATATCCCTTTCGTAAATTGTCAAAACCCAGATTTTCAACCAGGTATGTTTAAAACTCAAAGCATGCGTGCACTTTCGAAATAGGTAAATGCAAACGTACAATTTTCTTTGATTGAATTGCTTTCAAACATACTGGTTGTTTATTAATAAATTATTCCCTTATAATGACTGACATTGGTACATGCGCTTCTATATACGCGTATGGTATCATGTCTGTTTACAAAAGAGAGTCAATGAAAGAATATGTAATTTTGAATTACACTAGGAATTCGTTCCTAATTACATAAATAATGAACTGAAATGCAGCTATATTGATAACAAAAGAATTTGTGCATCTCACAGTAGAATATAAATGCTAAGGTACATTCACATTAGCAGGAAACGTTATGTGACGCGATAGCGAAAATTCGCCATACGATTTAATGACACATAAGTAATCTGCCATCATGTAGAATGAAAATATAATTGCTTTCTATTTAATACTCAGTGACTGGCCAATTATATCACAATGCAATAAGATTTGACACAAATAAAACTTTCGACTAAATAACAAATTTAAAGCCATATACCACCAGGACATATTCGCTTAAATCTCATAACAAAAAGAATTGAAAGATTTTCCTATTGGTATCAGTATTTAATCAATTTCGAAAAATTAATCTTGTATTTTTGAACTATTCTAATTTGAACTCGTACACCCCGACATAGATGTGCGTTGTGTTACAGTGGATATCGGCTCTGAACGAGAAATTGGAAAACCGTGTTTAAATTTCAGTTTAATTCATTGCATTCACTTTCGTGCAAATACCCTTGAAAAAGGTAATAATCCCGTTTGTATCCTCCAGGTATGGGCTAAATTGCATGACATATTGGGTTATTTATCCTTGGTTGGCAACCAGTCTATCGCAGAATGTAATGGCAAACTACTGCAATAAGATCTTCTACCCAGTTAGTCATGTTTCTTTCGAGAGCTGATCGCCCAAGTGTGTATCTCGTATGGCACTTGACACATATTTGTATATATGTCTAAAGAAAGGGATGAATTTTTATTTATTAATCCTACATTTTTATTTGTTAAGCATTATTTTTAATGGGTACTAGTATTTAAGTATTCACGACATTTATTTATTAAACAGTATAGTTATATATTTTCGTCGACTGTCTATTCCCATTTGCTTGATAACTGACACACGCTGTATTCGAGAGGTCCAAAGTACGCCAGGTCTAATAACGGCTTTTCCTAGGGAAACAGAGGTTCGAATATTGCCGGAGAGCGCATATATTTCTCTCATAAGTTTTCTCGAATATTCAAGAAGGTAGACGAAGATAAGATATGCTGTTTGAAAATATGCGTTCAATAAACACGAATATCCACTAAAAGTAACATTTAAGCAATATAAGTGTATGCATGTTTATGTATGATTCTTCCGTGAAATATTATTTTCATATACAAATTTGGTAACTCATATGTGCACCGAAGCCTATATGTTAATGTATGTGTATGTGAATATGTAAATGTATCTGATATAAGATCTCAACTGACTTCGCACAATATAATCATAACTAATAATCAAAAGTGCTCTGTAATCGTTTAGCTTCATAACTACATTTCTGTTATTTCTGCTTTTGTTGTCATTTCATCTTATAATTTTTTACAATCGCATATTTTAGCATGTCATCATATTATTAAAAGTCAGTGCCTTCTGGACACGTTTCTCGACAGAAAATACTGTCCTGTGGGCACCGGATTAAAACTCCATATTGTACCTTTCATTAATTAAATCCCTTGGAGCAGTTTTTTTTTTCAATGGCGTTTTCTTATTTTTTTAATGTATTCTCTCTTGTCTTTAGCTTCCTCTGATCCCAGCGAACTTCATTAATATTCTTATCCTCAGGGCTATTGCCCAATGGTCAACGGATTTGACTGGTTGTTATAAAGTCTTACATATAAAATATCGTAACTGGTCTATGATGGACACGAACATAGATCCCGAGGGCACCGAAGATCTTCAACTTTAAACCGATGAAAACAACCTTTTCGAAATTAGGATCAGACTTTTATTTTGTGAAACCTTTAAAATGAAACGGCCTAAATGTAAACAAACATCTGTCGCCGTCAACTTGATTGCTTTTGCAGCACTTTTCGTTAGATGGCTGCGATTACGTGGCCAAGTTAAAGCCAAGAAATACAAAGACTTGTCCTACTCCATCTTAAATTGTTTTTTTCTTCTAAAGACTGGAGGTCTGTATTTCAAATCAGAAGCAATCAAATAGCTGCGAACAATGAATAGAAGTTTATTTCAATTATTTTTATGATGTTTATGCAAATTTTATATTATGACAAAGAGAAAATTTCACTTAACAGCAATAATGATTTCTAATAAAAATATAAACCGAATATTAGATTTTTAATCTGAGCATGAATCTTCTCTGACTCAAATATTATCGCCTATTATTTAGTCAAACTTTAATGTGGAAAACGTTAAAAATAAATTTTATTCCTAGCACATAAAAATTAATTTCTAATAAAGTACATATTATGTCAAATTAAAAAAAAATTAAAAAACAAACATCTCACAAATATTTATTTCGATGATTTCTAATTCCAAATTAGAAAATCCTTACTAAATGAAATCAAATTCATCAAAATAAAAGTATATTTTTGCTCTTTTTATCTATTTAAATATTTTTTAAAAACTAAGAAAACTGTTAAAGAATGTAAGTGCAATAATTGTTTGTAATGCAGCCTGATAGAAGGATCCAGATTAACATTATAACACAATACGTTTATCAATTGTCTACTAATTCACAAAATCATCAGGATAAATTTCTACACCCAATAAGTATTTCTTGTAATTATTAAAAATATATGTCTATTTTTTTTAGACTTCGGATATGAGGTAGCATTTTCATTATTTGCATTGTTCATATTGGTGACCTTATCTTTATTGTCATATTCACGACGTTTCCGCTGTTGTACGCTCCGACCTACTTCAGGTGATTATTTGCAATGCTTCATTTTTATTCAAAAGAAATTACCAGGTTTTCATATCGCCAATAAATAATTATATATTTTATCGACAAAACCTAATAAAAAAAAACAGTAGTAAAAATATTTCTATGATAATCTTTGATTTTATATGTGAATGAAGGAATAGGTTTTAAGAAAAATGTAAGACGTGTTTATATTCTCTGATAAATAGGAAGAAAGATATCTATCATCATATTATCTCTCCCACTGAGAATTCTTCTCTAACAAATATAACACATTTTAAAATATTATAAATACATAAATATATATATATATATATATATATATATATATATATATATATATGTGTGTGTGTGTGTGTGTGTGTGTGTGTGTGTGTGTGTGTGTGTGTAAATGAATTCGATCTCTCAGTTTAATGTTCACACATTTTAACTCATGGAGAAACGTTGGATTAAGTGCATTTAAAAGGATAAAGATTATGTTGAAAAATAAATGAATTTAGAAAATTTAACATGCAGAGCTTTAATATGTATGTGTGTAAGTTGAGAAAGAGAACAAACAAGATAGAATAATCAAGACCAAACAACGTTTTGCAATTTATATATATATATATATATATATATATATATATATATATATACATAAATGTGTATATGTGTGTGCATTTATTCAACTTCAAATATGTATGAATAAAATTACCACTTTGGTTTCATAAGGCTTTTCTTCCTGAAAACATTAAAATAGTAAGAAAAAAATAAAATGAATATTTGACACTTGAAAAAGAACCCACGGCATTTAGGCCACCAGTCCACTGGTCTACCCATAATTGGGCTAATCTCCAATTTCCTTTTCTATTGTTATTGCTAGTGATTATTTATTTATTTGCTTGTTTATTCTTGAGAATATGAATTCCATTTCTGCATCAGCGTTACATCATAAAACGTGTCGGGCTGGCTATCCGTACCCGAACCCGGAATTGGCAACATCAGGCAATGATGGCAACAACGACAATGTCAACGAGGTGAAAGGGGGTATATTCTCCACCCTTGGCGACCCGCTAAGCAAATAAATAATAGAAATAACAGGCATCACAGTGGGGTTGCTATTGATGAGTTCAGAAGGGGGGTCAATGAAGAGTGTTACAGGAGCGTGTTTACCGACTGCCGACATGCACTATATACAAATGACGGGTGGAGGAGAGATTTGAGTTTCCACTATTGCTGTTAGCCACAAGCTGTCATGAGGGGAGCCACTGTTTTTGACTGGGGCGGTTGTTTTGGGGTTGAAAAGACGAGAGCTCTATTCTTCGGTGATTAACCTACCCGTATTCAACCGCCCACACTTATCGCGCTCCATGCATCTCATTTTCTAAAACTAACAAGAAATTGTTGTTGTTACTGTCGATTTTATTATTATTGTTATTATTGTCGATTTTTATGTCTAGAGATGGGTTACCACGACCTATTTTTGAGTCCAATTATGTTTTATTGTGTAAAAAATGGCAGGACACTATGGGAAGGAATTATTTAAAATCTTGCCAGGGGCGTATAATTCCAACAAGATTTTGTAAAGAGGACCTATAATGAATAAAAGTGAATGAAACAAGAATGAAAAGAATAGGAATACATAGAAAAGAGAACATGTTTTTATTATAAAGTCAACATTTTAAAAATGGATTTGAAAAAAATACACTACGTTGAAGACAAAACAAAAATCCCTGAAGAACACCGGTTTGACCCTATCAACTTGATTTTAAGAGACAGGCTTTTATTTGAGGAAAACTTGTGAGTATCACTCATACATGATCGACGGCAACCTGACTTCTGGCTAAGGTAGTAAGGTTCTTCATATCTATTATACTGATTTTAGGGTTTAGATTCTGATTTTCTGTGAACATTACTAATTACAATATTGGCGAAACATAATCCTCATTGTCTGAATTACTCTGTATTTGTCTATATTTCTGGGCTGAGGTTGCATTTACATATTTACATTATTTGGACTATATTACCCATCTTGGTTGCCATTTGTACGAAGTTTTGTCCGTTGTACGCCGAAAACCAAGATGAGGAAAAGGATCCGAATAATGTAAATAATCTAAATAATTCTGTTCTTGTCAAAGCCAAACAGAGTAAGTAAACAGTATTTGCATTATTAGGACTATTGTCCACATCTTTATTGCCGTCTGGATATAGACGTTGGTTAGTTCCTGTGACTTGACCCAAAAGGTTGTGAGTTCAATACCAGGCTACAGCAGTGGCAAACAAGTAACATACAAGGTTAGAGGGAGATAACTCATGACTTCTAAAAGAGGCACTAGGCAAGAAATGGAGTTCATATACCCCAGTGATTGTAATAATGGATTCGGTTTGAAATCCCTAGTGCCTGAAGAAGTCCGGGGCGTACAACGGTCGAAACGTCATACAAATAGTAACAAAGATGAAGACAATAATCCGAAAAATGTTTATACTGTATATACTGCTTCATATCAGAAATACTAGAGAACGAAAATTTCAATATAATTGTAAATATATGAAATATAAGTGTTATGGGGAAGATTAATGAAAATATATACATACTGAAGCATAAACGAGAAAGGTCTTAGTCGATATTTTACACCCTGTAATTTAAAAGAAATTTCTGTGGTAATCCATTTATTCTTTTATGAAAAAATATTTTACTCGTGCCTACAGATTTAAAGTATTTGAATAAGAATATTGGTAATATGAATTTGGCTTTCTTCTAATTTGATATTTCAATACATTTGCGAGATATAAAATATGCTCCAGTATAAAAGAGAAACGAGCATATTTCTTTTTTTTTTCGGTTGGATATTCATACTAAGTGAATATGATCGATTTTATTATTATTTTGTGGTTCTTCTGAAACTTTCTTTGAGTCGTGTTTTTATCTTATCGAGTAATTATATTCCCTGATTTATAAAGATATATTTCACATATGTATTTTTCTGTGGTTTTAAGGAGGGTAGAAATATAGTGAGATAATATATACGTTAGAATTGTCCTGTTAGCAGACACTTGAAATATTGAATAAAATTGATATAATTTTCCAAAAATCAATTCCTTATGCACATTATAAAACGGAATATGTTTTTTCCTCAGTTTGTTTCGTTCTTATTAAAGATTTTAATTTCGTCTGATGAAAAATACTTATCATTCATAAGCCGAGAGTTGTAAATTTAATAGACGTTATCTCTGATGTCAAGATTAAAATAATTTGAAAAAATAACAAAAAACAATAACCAAAAAAAAAAGATACAGAAATAGAAATTTGATCAAAATTATAAATTGGGACCCATTTAATTATTTACATTTTGGAAGTGTTTTCAAACGGGAATTACAATTTAGAAAAAATACTGAAATTGTTTGGCTAAAGAGCAGGTAGTAAATTCTAAAATTACATGCACGTCTTTGAAACATTTTACATGTAGATAACAATTAAATTTGAAAATAAGCAAATGGCACTGAAATAATCTGATAAGACATTTGATAGTTAACAAATGATATACGAGAAAATATAAATGTGTCCAGAGTGTAATTACGTTTTTCAACTCTATAACTTTCGAGTCAACTAATTAATGAAAAGTCTAGAATTAGTTTATAATTTCTTATATCAGACAGTATGTTGTTTGCAGAGTTTTTCAGTGTTTCACTGCGTCATCCTGCAAATAATACATTTGGGTTCATCAAGAACTTTCGCTTTAAAACAACATTCATTCATATGCAGTATTCTATTCCTTTTTAGTAATACCAACCTATCATTTTTAAATTGAATTCTTACTGATGATGAAACATAAGTTTCGCAGGTTAGTATTTATGAAGGAGGGAGCGTTCATTCCAATGTAGATAGGGCACCATGACTATATATATATATATATATATATATATATATAATTTATTTTTAGTTGATCCACTTTTTTGTGTATATATTCTGTCTTTAATCAAACAGTATATTTATTTCTACAGGATTGATTATTTACGAAAAACATTGTTACAAAAATCTGTGTCAACATAGGGAAAGCCGCCCATTGATTTGGTGCGTCTTAAACCGCTCGACCACGAGTAATTCCACATTCTAATCGAAATCGAATCAAGCCTTATATGACACAATATTCGATTCTACGTAAATAACCAGCTCTGCTCTTAAATCTATCCAAGTTTCAACAAATGTAAACATAGAATGTTACTGAAAATCTCGAATATTAACGTTATGTAAGGCGTGATTTAACTTCGACTTGATTAACATCTAGGTCCCACCATTTTGCCATTGAAATAGTTAAATATAATCTCAGCTTATAATCGAATAGTTTCTTTTTCGTACTTTTCGCTTGTCGAACTCTTTCCTTTTTACTCGCTTTCCAGATAGATACAATAAACAAAAATTCAAATGTGATGGCAATTACCATCTTCTACCTTTTTGAATCCTGTTCAGCTTTTATTCTTTCTTTAATAACACTTATACTCAATATTTCTCTGGATGTAAGCCCCTGCGTAGTAGCGGCGGTCCTGCTCATAATATCATCATAGTGTAAAAAATTACTTCCAGTTCACATATAATATATCAAATTATAAAATTTCTGTTCCCCACCTGAAATTTCACATAGTCTATTTTGGCTATAAGTTAGGAAACACTGATATAAAAATGATTGAAACTTAACCTGTTTTAGATATCTTCATGAATTCAATATGAATTTTACAATGTCCGTAGAATGGTATTATCTACAATAGTTGTTATAACAGACATGCAATCACCACTACCTGCCTCTAAGTGCTACTTTTTTGTTTCTCAGCTTTCGTCTTACTGTTGCCGACGTATATCCTGTGTATTAATTCGGTTGATTACAAAAGACGGTTTTATTCGAAGTTGCGAAACTGACAGACTTTTCGGGTTTTGGAGTTTAGATTTGATAGGCGTGATATTATTGACAATTATGTGGTTGGCACATTTTAATTTTCTATAGTATACTGTTTTTTAATTTTGCTGGGGTCAACGGATAAAATATGTTGTTTATTAATGTGTAGTATAGCGAAATCATATTGTTTATTATTGTTGTATCTCGAGTTGCAGTAAGATATATATAAATGGTTTTTGTTCTATAGTTTTATTATTGATGCCGTTCAATTTCTGAAGGAATAATTTGATTTAATTATTGATGATGTATTTTGGATATATATATATAATTCTACCGGACTGATTATTTACGAAAAATATTTGTTACGAAAATGTGTGTCATTCGGCAGGATTCGAAACTAATCAACATAGGGGAAGCCACCAGTTGATTTGACGCGTCTTAGACCTCTCGACAACGAATGACCAACAGTTTAAATGAAGTCAAATCAAGCCTATATAACACAATTTTCGATTTACGTAAATAATCATATCTGCACTGAAATGTATCGTAATGTCAACAAATGTAAACACAATATTACGGAAATACACGAAAATGTGTGTCATTCGGCAGGGTCAAATCCTGCTGAGAGACACACATTTTTGTAACAAAAATTTATCGTAAATAATCAGACCGGTAGAAATATATATATATATACTCTTTGATTATAAACGGAATATCTACTTAAATACGAGTATCGATCAAAAGTAAAGTTCAAACAAATAACTTCAAATTGTCTGTTGTTTAAAAACATTTTGTTAATTTTCATATATATATATATATATATATATATATATATATATATATATATTCAATTTCCTTTTTCCTCAACATATAACAGGTGTTGAGTCTTTAAAATCTTTTATTATACACGAAAACCAAAACTGAATTTGAAACTGTCCCGTTTTGAATTGTAAAAATTATGATAAATATATCTTACTTTCTTCCTCTCACCCCTCTTTCTCTCTCTCTCTCTCTCTCTCTCTCACACACACACACACACACACGCATATATATATATATATATATATATATATATATATATATATATATACCTGCATTTGTGTGTTCGTGCAAGTTAAAAAATAGAATATATTTTTAAATTCAGAAAATGTTTTAATGTATTGACTTTGTGAATGATTGTGAAACTAAAATGAACGCTCTGGGTCTTGAATTTCTGGGAAATAGACAGGCAGAAATGACTTTCATATTATAAATGGCGTACTCTGTTTAACCAATAAATAATTATACACACTTAATTTGCGGCAAATTAATGATATTTTAATGAGTAGTTTTTAAGGTGCGGTTGGCAAACTTCGGGTACGGTGTCGCTATATTTTTTTCTTTTTCATAAAAGCAGATTTAATTCCCAAACAAAACTTCAAAAGGCAATCTGCCCAGAGGATAAAGGTGTCCCCCTTATTATTAAAGTCTACGGGCAGCTGCATGAATCAAATTAGGCACACCACAGAGAAAAAAAGACCAATTAAAATGAAAAGGCTGCGGTGCATAGATGTCAACAGACGGGTGCAATCTTTGGTAGGAAGAGAATAAAGTGGGGTTCGACAGTTAAGCGAGAATCTTTTTTGTTTTTCACTGAAGTAGTATGTCTTTTTTTTAGAGGATGTGTTGTTTTTTATAATAATAATAATAATAATAATAAGAAGAATAATAATACAAAGATAAAAATTACGCTAACACTATTAAGAGAATGACATACACATAGGTGGAAAAGATGTAACAGAAGAATAAGCGAAGAAATTTATGAAAAGGAAAAAAGTAGTTAATTAGGAAAAAAAAACATTTTTTATTAGAAAATGTGAATTAGTCTAACTGAAAAGACTAAAAAAGAAAAACAAAATTTGGGAATGAGAAATTGAATAAACTTAAAAAAGACGAAAAAAGAATAGTATAAATGAAAGATGTCTGACGAGATGTGAAATTAATAAAAGCAGGAACAATAAAATAAATAATAATGATGTTAGTATTGAAGATGATGCTGATAACGATTAATAATATTCATAGTCAAAGAACGACTGTAAAAAATAAATCTTGTAAAATATCGTTCGTTTTATTCTCAATACTAATTTAATTACAACGTGCTTGGTATTATTATTATTATTATAATTATTATTATTATTATTAATATTGCTGATGACACTGATCATAATTTGTATGAATGGACCCCGTATCTGATAGTTACTGCTGAAGATTGAGTGACAGCTGGTCTCCTCATATTTGCAGCCCTTTTCTAAATATCCCAGTTAACTTCAGCAACGCCCTACTCTATACAGTCGCGACTCTTCATCGAATTTCTAATTAATCTAATCTCAATTCTAGTGCTTCGAGCATAGTTCCTAGTGCGCCAACTCTGATAGGTATGACCCTAAAATTCATCTTTCATATATTTATCAGTTTTCTGGCAAGTTCCTATTATTTTCTTCGGTTTAACTTTACTTTATTCTGTCTTCTGCTGGTCTATCAACATCTGCAATTATTTTTTCTTAATACAAAAAATATCAGGCTCAGTTGTATCAACTACTTCGCATAGATTGTTTGCGTTTTAGCCATTTATTTACAGTATCAAACATAATGTATTTTACATTATGCAAAATTCATGATGTCGTTTACTGTCTCTTTTTTCTTCTTCACAGTTACAGTATTTAGATTTTTACTAGGATTTGTCTACTTTCGCTTTTATATAATTAATTTTGTTTCATTAGTTCTGAGTTGCTACGACAAGAGGTTTTTTCATCAATTCAAGTGTCCTCTGTTTAACCATGAAAAATTATTGCTATTATCGTCATCATCTTTTTGCGGAGCCTATTAGATATTATTAGCTGGTTTATCATCATCATCATCATCATCATCATCATCATCGACATCAGCTTTTTTGCACAATGTGTCAGATATTATTAGCTCAGTTATTATTATTATTATTATTATTATTATTATTATTATTATTATTGTTGTTGTTGTTGTTGTTGTTTTTGCTTCTTTGGTTCACTGTTTGATACAACCATTTGCCAAGTCTTTTACCTGATGCATTAAGTAAATGAAAGTTTTCTTTAGGGTGTTATTATGCATATGGGATTGAGAGAGGTTTTCTAAATATTAACAAAATATTTTGCATTATAGATAAAGACTGATCTTCTGAGATTTTCTTAATCTGTCTATTCATCTTAATCATCCCTGTCGCTCCTATAACTATTGGCATAATCCTTGTTATGCCATATTCTTATTTTATTTTTCAGATATTTATATTTGGATAAGTTATTAAAATCTTTTGTTGAATTGTACTTATCAGCGTGTATGTCAATGTCTATCACATAGGATTTCTAAGATTTAGGTCTTTTATGTCAATATCTGATATATTAACTTGTATAGTGAGCTCGGTGCGTATGGTGAATACTCATAGTATAATAACATTAAAATTAGAGGCACTTTTGCACATACAATGATACTGCACAGGAAAGTATAAAATGTTGGCATATGTTCCAATGTTAGTGATGCCCTCCTTTACTATGTTTATTTTTAAATTCATTTGATGCTAAGGTAGAACTTTCAAATATCAAATGATCAATAGTCTCCCAAGCAACTCTACACAAACGAATCTTTCGATGTTTCATTTCGTTAAACATGCCTGCTAAGATCTTATTAACATGCTTTGTGTTTCGGCCTCGTAATATGTATCGGCAATTTAAGTGTTTTCTTTCTATGATGTTCACATTTTAGTTAGACCTTTAATTTTGCCTTTCCTTTGATTTTCCTATCTTTGTTATACTTCACCTTCATTTTTATCGTCTAATTTTTGAACGTGTTTGAATTTTATGGATATCTGTAATTATTGATTATAGCTTTTGGGTTAATTCATACTGTTATACAACATTTAACTTCCTGTTATTTTACTAGAAGCTGGTGGTTATCACCGGAAAAGTACTGATACAATGTCTCCTCAATCACGCCATTATTCTTATATTACCAATACTTTTGTTCAGATAGTTGCGATCAATCCAAATATTCAATATCCTCGCAAAGATTTTCTGAATTATCAAAGCTACTAAAAAGTGACACATAAAATCTTTATTTTCATATGAGAAATATTTTCAGTTTTCTTAGAGTCCAAATATTTCAGGTTTTTATTCGCTTTCGATTTTAATTTCGCGTCAGCTAGAAAAAGTGATATGCACTTTGAAACAAGTTATTATTAGTAGTAGTTGAAGTTGCATAAAAACAAGAAAGATCAAATATTTAAGTATCATTTTTTAGTTTCAATTTCCTGCATGAAAAATTTCAAATCTGTACTTGCAATCCGTCGCAAAAGCTCGTAATTTATCCAGCATCTTATTACACGGCATAGAATTTTACCCATAGTCAATAAACTTGGAAGTTGAAATATGATGAAAATATTGCTTGAAAATATTAGATGCATATTAAAAACACTCAAGAAATAATTTATTAATTTCAGAAGCAATATGCATGTGTACATGTGCCAGTAGCAGTAGAGTAAATATATATGCGGTTGAATGTATATATGAGTATGAATGTATTTAATAAAATTACATATTTACAAAGATCTGAAATGAATCATATGGAAATCGTCCAACATATCTCATTCACTTTAATACATATTTTAATATTACATATTTGAAATATCTGAATATAAAAATCTGTAGGCTTTCATTGCTGTTGGATATAAATATATTTAATATAAAAAATATAATGTATTTGTAATTTATATTTTTATATGAATTAATATACATTTACATGAATATAGCATACTGTTATGGGGAAACACACCTATTCCTCAGATAATGGACTCTCCCTCTTATACCAATAAGAGTTAACAGGAAGTTAACCGGAGAAGTTCTTGAGAGTTCTTTAGAGTGCTAAATTTCAGTAGAACTACTGGGCAGTTGATATTAGTTGGCTGTTATCCGAATACTAAGGAGTCAACTTACAGTAAAAGATTACCCAGTTCCTAACAATTTGGGTGCGTTAAGTCGATTAGCAACCGACATAGAACGATTATAACTTTCAGTGCAAAAACTACTCCACAACACTTACAAATATGGACTTTTGAGTATTTTATTTGGTTTGAATGATGCTCTTTTCATTTGTATATCCCATAGAACTTTTCTTGATTATACAAAGCGTATGAATTTTAACGTGTTCTTTAATGGTTCTACTTTTATTGTTGATACGAGTCGCATGATTTTCCGAAACATTGAAGTCTATAAACAGTTATTTTGAAAAATGTTTAAGAAATACTAGGCTGTCCCAAAAGGTCTTAAACACTTGCAAAAAATTGAATTTTTATGCAATTTTGCGTTTATATTGTTATAGTGATCTTCATCTTTGTATTCCAGATGGCAATTGATAAAATTGAGCTGCGAGCTTTGATTCGTTACTGCTGGAAGCGAGGTCTTTTAACCAGAAAAGCTGCAGCAGAGATTTGTGCTGCCGAAGGTGAAGGAACAATTGCATATACGGCGATCTCAAAGTGATACAAGCCTTTCGATTCTGGCGAAATGAGTCATGAAGATAAGTCTCCTTCGGGTCGGCCGTTAAATTCGGATGATGGAGATTTGCAGACCGGGTTGAACGTTGTTCCTTCATCGAGCACTCGAGAATTGGCTGATGAGCTTGGATTTGGTAAATCGACAATTCACCGACGTTTGAAACAACTTGATTTTGTTCACAAAAGCCACGCTAAGATCCGCACGAACTCAACGAAGCACAAGCCAACAGACGAGTTGTAATTTGCCATCAATTACTCAGCAATCCATTTAACGAGCGTTTTTGGAAGCGCATTTTGACATCAGATGAGAAATGGGTCTATCTGGTCCAGCACAATCGAGACAGGCGATGGGTTCAGAAAGGGAAAGAGACACCGTTGGTTCCAAAACAAGATCGATTCGGCAAAAAAGTCATGTTGTGCCTTTGGTGGAACTTTGAAGGAATCGTGCATTTTAAGTTGGTTCCAAATGGTCGTGCCATCAGTGCCGAACTATACTGTCAGCAACTTGAGCGGCTCTACGAAAAGTTGAAGCAAAAGTACCCGGCTCTGATCAACCGAAAGCTCGCTTTGATGCAGCAAGAAAATGCCAAGCCACACACCACCAGGAAGACCAAAGACAAGTTTGAAGAGCTTGACGGCGTTGAGGTTCTGACACAACCAGCCTACAGTCCTGACTGTGTTCCATCAGATTAAGCCTTTTCCGCTCAATGCAACACTTTCTGAAGGGCTGACGATTCGACTCGTTTGACGAAGGAAGAGTGTCAAGAATTCTGTGATTCGAAGCCGGCTGAATGGTTCTTTGACCCGATCCGAAAGCTTGCAGATCGATGGCAGAAAGTCTTGGAAAATGATGGTCTTTATCTTGAGCAATAATGTTTGCTGTTTTTGCGAGTAAAATTTCAATTTTTTGAAAGTGCTTACGAACTTTTGGGATAAAGACCCACCAACAGAGGTTTTATACACGACTGTACTCAGCTTATTATCTAGTTTATTTTTTCTAGTTCGTAGTGTGAAACGACACCAAATATTTAAAAAATATTCCATATCCATATATTTAATCATTCTCTACCTTTTCGTTTTTCTTATTACTATCTTTATACATATATAACTGCACATATGTGACAGAAAAAAAAAGGTGCTTGGTTAAGTAAGACATTCACTTATATATTAACAAGATCTATTTTTGCCGATTGTTCATTGAAGTCAACACGATATATGGTCAAAATTTAATTAATTGGAGTTACTCCAATAATGTGCATTCCTTTATTTCTTTTGCATAAATCCAATATTATAATATTTAGAAGCAATTACAGTGCTTTCGAGAATGTTTTTATTATTGTTTGAAATAAATATAGAAAATAAAACTAAAAAAAACTAATCTTCGATCTATTCCAATCAATAAGGGAATTGCAAACACAAGGCTTTTACTAATGCAGATTGTGTAAAAGTGTTTGTTGTAGTGTAAAATAAAGAAGTTATGTTTAAAATTTTAGTATGTACACATATGCATAAGAAATCTATCAAATTGATTTATCATCCATATTCACAATCACACAAACATGTTCTGGTAGCGATGCAGTGCCTTTATTTTTGGGACAAAATTTCAAAGTAAATCAAACGGAATTAAAATCAGTCTGCTTTTTTAATGTTGACGTGCTAAAATGGGGGATTTCTGCCTAATTCTTAACATGCACACACACACAAACACGCACACATAAACACGTACACACACACACACACACACACACACACACATATATATGTTTATGTAAATCGATGAGAACGTGGAAAATTTTACTCATATGACGCGTTTCGTCTGTTTGGAGGTCATTAAATCAAATTGATGTGTGCATTGATGTAAAAGCACGTGTGTACAAAGGAGAAACAACGCTCAAAATTTAAACTTTTACAATTATTTGTGTAAAATATTGTAATAAAATACATTATATATGCATGTGTCTGTTTGTCTGTTTGCGTGTGTGTGTGTGTGTGTGTGCGTACTGCCATTCTTAACTATTAATATATCTATGCGCATTCTCATAAGAAGAACTGAATATATATATTTAACGTCAGAATCGTATATTTGGAATACCTCCAATATGCGGACACTGTGTTTAAAATAATTCTAAGGAAGCTTTCTGAATGTGTTCGAATATGTTTCCATACATTTGTGGATATAACTATTTCTGGGTGCATATTGCATATGATATTATATATATATATATATATATATATATATATATATATGTGTGTGTGTGTGTGTGTGTGTGTGTGTGTGTGTGTGTGTGTGTGTGTGTGTGTAAACATTTAAAAGATAAAGACTGCCTGTGTTTGCCTAAATGTAGATTTTCTTCCAGGGATGTAAATATGGCTGCAATAATAAAATATCTGTTTTCACATTACGTAACATTAATTTTCTACTGGCTGGCGTAAATATTGAAACAATGCAAGAAACCGTTAAAATTATATTTTAAGCTTGATGCTCATACTTGCAGTCCAATATAAGTGAGATACCTCGTAATTTTACTCTCATCACGTAGTTATTTACTTGCAAGTCAGTATTAAAATGATTTCAAAGATCGATCTCAGAAAATGATTCATTGTATAGAATCAGCGTTTTCCAAGCAATATTTTTTGTTTCAATAAAGTGGGTATGAACATGGAAAGATCATTAAACATTCATTAGTTTTTTTTCTTTGCTCAGTACTGCATGAAGTTCAGAGATTGCAGTGAAAATATTTTAAAGTATGAAAAAGATAATAGCAAAATACAAAAAATGCAGAACAAAAACCAAAACCTGCAATGTAAAGTTTCATTGCAAACTGAACAATTTCCCCTCGTTTCCAGAATATCATAGAAAAAATTCGCTTCTATATTGTTTTCAATGACAAGTGAACATATATAATTTAACGGCATATATGTACTTACGCTTTTATACACACACACACACACACACACACACACACACACACATATATATATATATATATATATGTATATACTAGAAGTTTAGCCCGGTTTCACTCGGGTAGTTTAAATATTAAGAAGAATAAAAAACATATGATAAATTTACATAGCAAATACTTACACAATGTCCACCCTCGTCATTCTTATAGACATAGATAACAATGTAGAATGTCTCCATTGGATTTGGGTGGTAGGGAAAGGGACAATATATATTGATATAGATGATATGAAGTGGGGTGATCGATTCTATATTATAATCAATACATAAACCGATATTTGACTTTGTGGACTGAAAATATATATGTTTTCTACCCGTAATTTTGGCTTTCTGATGAATTTCAAGGTGTCGTTAGCATTCTAAAATTTTTATCTACATCTGAGCGCAACTCGAGCTAGACTGTAAAATGCAGACGCTAATTGAATCTGTCAAACAAACAAATACAAAACGTCCAACCTCGTCACTTTTATACATATAGATACCACTTTTATACATTTTTGCGCGACTAATAATCTACTGCCGTTGTTTTTTTTATTTATTTTACTTGTGTTCTCATAATAATCTTCTTTTCTGCATTTAAATTATGCATAAATTTTCCGGAACATGTAATAAAATGAAAGCGTTGTTTCTAAAAAAAAAGTATAAACTCACAATCAATAATATCAAATATAAACATGGCCAAAATTTGCTGACCGGCTTTCGAAAATAGAACATTTCTATAACAACATGCATAAATCAATCCATATGTTCAGTTACAAGTTAAAGTAATGTTGTCATTGATAATGGCCAAAAGTATAGCCAAACGAGTTCGGACATACAGAAAATTGGAAGAATTTCTACATAATTTATGTCCAGAAAGAAAGAAAATTATATGAACCCAAGATAAACTAAATAAAAATACTTAACCTGCAGTAACTCTTTAGTCGTTTTTAATGAAATGTGTATGCATGTGTGTGAAAGAGAATGATTTTAAAAATGTCTTTTAAGCTATACATAAAATACATCTGTTTATAGGGTAACAGTCATTTTAATCGACGCTTTGATCGTTGAATAAGAAGGACAATGTTTTGAAAACTAGGTGCTATGCAGAAATCTCTTAACAAACTTCAATAAAGCAAGTATTTTAAAGCATCTCATGTGAACCACGAAACATATATAATCTATCTTTCTGACCTAATTTTCACAGTCAAATCACAGACGATGCTTGATGGCTCTGATGGACGAACCAAAGGGTAGGTTTTATCCGACGTGTATTTGTGGTTAAAATATGGCACCAAGAATGTTATGTTCTCATGGTATCGACTGAAATTGTCGACCAAACTGTTGTTGAATCATTGAACATGCATGTAGGAGTTAATCTGTACAGCACTAATTAATGCGATTTCATGGACAAAATTTTCTTTGAATGATTCCACTCCTTTGTATGTAGTTTCTGACGCCAAGTATGCACTCATGCATGACTCTTCCCCTTCAGGGAAGTGCTCTAAAGACTGATTTTATATATTCTCTATTTGTTCTATTTTATGATTTTATTTGTTAGCTATTTATTGAAGTAAAAAGTATTTTCTGGTTTGCATAATGTCTAACAATAATTTTTAGAATAATTCAAACAACTTCAAGAAAACAAGTAACCACTTCGAAAATCAATTCACATTGTTTTTTTTATCTTAATTTTTAATTATTTTAATGTCAAATTTGACAAGATGTATTGAAAACAAATTCAAGTTGTTAATATTACAGTTTATGTGATTTGCATTATAATTTCTAACCAGCTGTCAATATATGTGTATAAGCGTGTTAATATTATCATTACAAGAGTTTACTCGACTGTAGATTTGGAAAAGATAAGCAAAATAATGAATAAAAACAATAATGTACTGTGATGGCCATTAGAGTTAAATTGTGCAAATATACAAAACAACCCAGGAAGTCTAATAAAAAATGACGAAAAGGACTGAACATATGATGTTTGTTAAGTTGTAGAACAAATAAGTTTAATCTAATGTTTAACGGGTTCAACTTATTTATGTAGATAGTTAATTTATGTGTATATAACCATTAATTTGTTATTCTTGTTTAAACAGCAAATGCTATTTAAGTATTTTAAGAGAGTTACTCAGCAAGACATATATTACATCCATTTTTCGTATTCTGTTGTAAGATTATTTCTACTAATGTTAACTCATTTGATGACAGGTAAAAAACCACCATTCTTAAATTGCTAGAAATAGGTAACAGTGTTACTTTTGTATGCTATATTAACTAAAGTCATTCGATAAGATACCACCCGGAGTCGGAAACCAGCAAGAGTTCATTTTCTCTCTCGCTCTCTCTTTTTCTTTTCAGCCAAATTCTATACATTATATAATCTTAAAACCCATCTATTTTTTACTTTTCGGGTTGTTGCTTCATTGATGTCATCTACGGCCAGATATGTCCATCAATCACATTTGCCCTTAGGTTGGCTTTTATCTATGGTCAGATGTATCTGACAAACATATCTTGCTGATATTATCTAAGGCCGAATATATCAATCAAACACCCTTGACCTTTCTTAACCTTACCCACGACCGGATGTACATGTCAATTTCTTCTGTCGTACAAGTAAACATATTATATCTTTATATATAATTGCATAGATTGATATAATTAGTAAGGAACACGTCACTGAAATTATTATCCATCTTTCTGGCAGCATTTTAATTTTACGTCAGAATAACCACACATGTTTTTGGGGTAACAATAAGTTTTCCATTTTTTGACATCTTCATAAGAATGAAAGTGCTGCTCAGTCAGTCCATGTGCCATCGATCGAGAAAAAGTGATGATTGCACAGGACAGTATCTGGAGAATACGGCGGGTAGGGTACGACTTCACATTTTGCGCTGTCATGTTGCAAAATAAATTCATCATGTTTCTGTTGGTATAGCGTCCATTTCAATGCTTTTTCTCACTGCTAGGCTCAAACGCATCAATTGTAATTGATAGCGATTTTCTGTGATGTTTCGGTCTGCTGATCCCACCAAATGCAGAGTAGAAGTTTCGAAACATGGATATCTGGCTTTGCCGCCAATCTTGATATATGAGATGGCTTAATCTAAGATCTCCTACGCTTAGGGTTATCTTAGTGTATCCACTTTTCATCGCTGTTCAAGATACGATGCAAAAAAAACCCTCTTTCTGCTGTTAGAGCAGATGTTTTCATGTGAGAAGACGCAATTGTACGACTACCGTTTTCAACTCGAACGTCATCCAATGATGGCGTTCCCAGAACTGTGTGCGTAGAGTTTCAGATGGTAACGTAACTCTATGAAAATACTATAAGCAAGCTTGAAATTCATTTCGCTGAAGTTTAATCAATTTTTATTTTCATCTTGGAGTTTGTGTCAAAGAAAATGTATTTGCGTGAAATTTTCCTGCACTACTGTATTCAAAAGAAATCTGCAGTTGAATCACACAGAATTTACGGCGACTATGGTCTTTCGGAAACAATATGCAGAAATTGGTTTAGTCACTTCAAAATAAATGATTTTGATGATGAAGGTAAAGAACATTTTGACATCGAAATAGTTTGAAGACAAATAATTGGAGGCATCACTTCATGACGACTCATGTTAGCTGAACTTGCAGAATCGTTAAAAGTTGATCACGCAACAGTTTCTTAACATTTTAAGGCATTAAGAATGATTTTAAAGCAAGTGTTTTGCATCGTAACTTGACCGGCGATAAAACGTGGATGCACTTCGATAATAAGCGGAGAATAATGTGGGGTAAGCCCGATCATGCATCAACATCAAAACAGAATCGCCACGGTTCGAAGCTGCATTTGGTGTAATTAGGTAGATGTAGTTAATTTTGAGCTGCTCAAACCAACCGAAACCATCACGGGAAATCGGTATCGACTACAATTGATACGTTTGACCCGAACACTGAAGAAACAACGGCAACTATATGAGAAGATGTCACGGCAAAGTGATTTTTCAGCATGACAGCTCTAGGCCACATGTTGCAAAACGGCTGAAAACTTATTTGGAAATGCTTAAATCGGAAGTCCTACCCAAGCCACCGTATTACCCCGTCCGATTATAATTTATTTCAATCGATGGCACATGGTTTGTCTGAACAGCACTTTCATTCCTATGAAGATGTCAAACAATTGGTAGACTCGTGGTTACCCTTAAAACACGAATCATTTTTCTGACGTAAAACTCAAATGCTACAAGAAAGCTGGGAAAATAGTGGCTAGCGATGGACTATACTTTCGGTGACATGTTTCCCATGAATTACTGTAAATAAAGCATTACTTTGTATGAAAAATTCAGCGATAATTTAACCAAGATCCTAATATATAGACACACACTTTTTTCTCTTCTCCACCTCTCTCTCTCTCACACACACACACATACATACATACATACACACACACACACACGTACATACACAAATGGTGCAATGGGTAAATTGTCGACATTTTATACTTTTAATTTGGCGCATAAGCATTGTTTTATATTTTCTCGACTGTACGGAATAGTAGGATCAGTTGAGCAAAGTCTGAGTGAAATCGGGAACATGACGCAAGTCACTTCGCCAATAGTTTACTCCTGAAGCTCTAATACGAACGTTTCAGAGTGTTTGGGGTTCAATCTGAGGATATTGCACAAAGCGTTGGATGATATATTCAGTCAACATCATGGTATTTGGTGTAATCACTGGTCATGGCGGCTTTATGCCTCCATTTATCTTCCCACAGGACTTGAAAGTCAACGGAGGCCTACATCAACTTCTTTGACACTTAGCACTGGCAACCGGACTCTGCAACATGCCACACAAGCAGGAGAAAACAGTCATGGCTCTCAGACAATTTCTGCTACTACATCTTTCCTTAAATATGGCAATGTAACTCCATAGGCTGCAACCCTCCTGATTATTATGTATGTGGCGTAGTATAACGAGCAACAAACAAAATTCTTTGTAACACTAAAGAAAAACTTAAGGCAAGGATTTTGGCAGCATTTAAAAATTCAAACGAGGAGACTGTCTAAAAGAGATGCACGAGACCATGAAATCTTATGTAGGCCCTGGTTGAAACCAATGGTGATTTTACTAAGTATATTTAATCACTTATATTTCAGGATATTTTCTGTAATTTTGTTAAATATATTTGTTAAAGTGAGATGATCGTGTTATTTTCCTTTTTGCATATTTTAGCCGTCAGTTTATCCAACCCACCATCCTGATGCGATGGATAAATACATGTCGTTAGATTAAATCTTGGATATTCAGGGTAATTTCTTTGTCTTACGTTCTTTGGCTGCCTATATGTCTATTTAAAGATAGATATTGATTTTTTTTTTCATTTACAGGGTAATATATTTTCTTTATTTAAGCTAAGATGAACCTGCCATAATGCCCGAGATATTGACCGGTAAATGGAAATTACGTCAGTTATTTCACAAACGTAAAGAGCCGTCCTACAAATGTTAGTGACTGTCTGAGGTTGAAAAATGACCACTGATATTCGCGGGAATGTTTACATCTTGAACTTCGTAGTCCATTAACGAACGTTAAATGAGTACAAAATATGAGTGGCTACACATGCAGACACAAATACTTATATTTGTGACTCATATATTTGAATAATAAATTTAAACTTTTTGTAAATATTTGTGAGACACACAAAGTTGATCAGTCGGTGAGTATAATTTTATTCTTTTTTCCATTTTAATTACTAATACCCGTTACTTGTTTCAGGTTAACTATATTATCAACTCATAAATGAATTCATTTTTGACTTAGAAGCCGTGAACTTTTTTCTTGTGCCACTATCTTTGATTTAAAGTGTCCTTGTATCAAAACAGAAACTGTAACTTAACAAAAGTAAAAGATTTCTATTTAATTATCTACGTTAACTGATAGCAGTTCCATTAGATTTTGTATGGAAAGAAAAATGATGAAGAAGAAAAAATATCACTGAATCATAATCGCAATAAAAAAAAAGAATCTCTAGAAATGACTGGCCATGAAACTAAATAAGAGAGGAAAATGAAGTTGTTCAAGAAAAATGGTGTCGAACGCCAAAGACGAAGCCGGAGACGGAAAGGAGTGCCTGATTCACTTAATGTAAAATCGCCACCAGCTACCGAGATCCATTCCAATGTTCTCCATCCGTTGATCTCCCTTTGGCATATTCATTCATTCTTTCATTCGTCTTGTAAGAAAATGCTTTTTGCACATGATTTTGCGGCACCTACTTAGTTCGCTAGTTACTAAATTGCAAGCCGGCCTTTTACTGGGCGGTTTTTACAAGTAATTTTCTATCCGCTGCCAATAACAATAATACAGGCCTTAATCACACCCCCTGGCTGGTTGGCTGTGAACAAGGCATTTCATTTCATTGGTAGGGTGGTCATTGTGAATGTTGATACCAAAGAAGAAGCTCTAAGAATGTTATAGGAAGGGGGAATGAAACATGGGAGACCATAAAAAGAATCAACGAAAAGTGAAGATAGTCACACAGTGTGAGATTTAGAGATTGTTCATACTAGAAAAAAAGGAAGAGGAAATTATTAGGCAGAAGTAAGAAGTACTGATGGGTAGACAAAATTCTGCAGATAGTTTAAGAATTTAAAATAGGACTGAGTGAGAAATGCGGAAAATGTGTTAAAACAGAAAGTAAACGCGTAATGTAGAAAATATTGATGTTACAATAAGCAAAGAAAGGAACAATATAGAAAAAGCAAAGGAAAATGGTAGAGCGGAAGAATATAAATGAATAGGAATGGAGATATGGTAATATAAAGAGAGAGAGAGAGAGAGAGAGAGAGAGCGATAACGATATATATATATATATATAGAGAGAGAGAGAGGTAAAGACAGAGTAAAAGATAATTTGAGAGGGTTAAAATGAGAAATTTAATATAAAAAACATTTGCGATGAAATGGATTAAACTTAAAAACGAAAAAGAAAGCCAGAAGGGAAAGGAAATGAAAGAAATATAAACAAGTAAAATTGAAATAGTAATAAAAAGAACGGTGGGTGGTGTAACGAAGACAAAATAAAAGACTAATACGGAATGATCCGAGAGAAACATGAAGTAAAACGAAAAATTATGATTCTCAGAATTTAGTTTTAAGCGAAGCCCACATGCTAATTTGGAAAAAAAATTTTCAAACATAAATTGTCTTAGCACATGAAGATCTGAAAGTACAAATACCTTTCGAAATCAGTTTTTCTGAGAAAAAAACAAAAAACAAAAAGTAATTGACTTGCACAAATCATGTTACAATAAAATGAATGACCTACAGAAGATATAGTATGAAATATTACGAACTGCGTCGAAAGATATGCTTATGTACTTGCATAATACAAGTATGAATTTTAGCATTTTCAATTTGTATTACAAACATATGCACGTAAGCCGTCAAAATGTTAAAGGGATTCTATATATGCACATGCATGCTTATATATAGGTTTCTAAAAATAATTCTGCCATTCATCAGTTGGAAATAAATTGGTTTGTATTAAAAGGGATATTGAAAAAATAATAAAATATAATAAATGGGGTGTAATAAAGTGGGTTGGAAAAATGGAAAAATTTGATAATGTGACTGGCTTTGACATATTCTTGACATATTCTTCAAATTTCTCTTTGCATAGTTTTAAATGTTATTCTTTGTCATATGAAATATATTTTATAATTTTTGTCCATGAAATGTGTCATCACTTACTTGGAATGTTATGTTCATAGGTTATATATTTTAAGTAGATATAGCACAGAAAATATTTACTAAAGGAAAATTGGTAATGGAACAGTTTCCTACAGATTATTCAAAACAATTTTTCCATATATTTACTGAGTCCTGTGGGTGGGTATAGATATTCAATTTTAACAAGAACGCAATGGACGCTTATTATAGCTGAAATTTTTGCAGATTTACGATGGATTAAATATTGAGAATTTATAATTTCAGCTGGAAAGTTATTTTGATATTTAAATCAAAAGCAAAAAAGGTACCACCTCAGATGTTTAACCAAATTTTCAATGAGTTTCAAGGCTTGCTGCAAGTATATATGTAACTGGCCCGACAAAATGGCTGACTAATGGTAAAAATTTTACATAATCAAAATTAGCAGGTTTTTTAATCAATATTTTCCAGCTTATTAAAATCATGTAAAGAATGTGGGTTTTGGTGTAATCGATATTGGCTTGAAATGCAGAAATCGGAGAGCCAAGTTCGAATTCGAGTCGAATTTGAATACATCTGTTCTTCCTCAACTGTTGTGCTAAATAGCAGAATAGATTTGCTTCTATAACCTTGGTTGGTCATCCGTCTACCACAGAAAAAAGTAGCAAGCTACTGCGGGACATTTTTCTCTCTAGTCAGATATAGATTGAAAGACATGATTTGCCCATGCGTGTATCACATATGGTAATTGACTGACTGAAAATGTATCAAGTTTTATTAAGAAAGTTTTATTAAGAAAATATTTTTACTGTTTATTCTATAGTGTTTTTCTAATGTTGTACTCGTAAATGACTTGTTAATAAAATTAATCGATAATGAACTTTTTTCTAATACTAGTTTGTTGAACAAAAATATATTTTGCTGGTTTAAATTAATGCTAAAGAGAATTTTTTTATTTATTTAGTCATATATAATGTGTGAAATTGTGAACTTTAAAATAGATCAATAAAAAGTTGAATTTTTTAAATCTCGACAAACTATTTTCATAGAAATATCTGAAATTTTATTTAAATTTAAAAGATGCGCACACAGAAAGATATAAATTTATATGTAATTATTTTGTTATCAGATTTGTCAGTTGAAAATATGCGTTCATTGTTCGTCTTCTGCTGGATTCATTCCAGCTTTTAATTAAATTATTTCAATAAATTTCATAGTGAACAAATTTTTCTTTTATTTCTCATGTGCATGAAAAGTTTATCTTATCTCAAAGAAGTTCAATGTAAACTGCATTTTAAACTATTTTGTAATAAATAAATAAAAAATAAAAAATAAACTAATATAAAAAGATTATGTAGCGTGACTGGATTAAAAACTTAACAATTTTCAACAGACGACAACAAAAAAACAATTAGATATTTCAGAAGAATGCAAAGGGCTACAGGAATGCAGGTTCACTTTTAAAAAATATACATATTTTCCTCTGCGAAAATATATGTTGAATGGACTAATTGCCAATAAGAAATAGGCTTAAGGAAACTGTCTTCAAACATGTGCAAATTTGTTGTCTTGTCAAAATCTTTCAGTTTCACCCTCTTGTCTCCTCTCTCTTTTCGCTTCTTCATACAATGAAGTTGATTACCTTGAAACAGGTGTTCGTTAGGTTTTACTTTCATCACGGAGATGAATTATCTTAAGTAAAACTGACGCTTTTATTTCCTAAAGCGAATGATAATAAAATTATAAGAAGTAACACATTCACCGGTAATCATTATTAAATTGAAGTAGAAACAGAAACTTTTACGGAGTTGCATAGACAAAATAGCTTCAGTGCTGAATACATTCAAAATATTGTAAAAGTGAGATAAGACCATTTCCATCTAAAGCAAAATGGAATTAAAATATTACTCACCATATGCGACGGATCGATCATAAAAATAATTTTACAAAGGCTTATATTTTATGATGCTTCGTTTTGCTGATGGTTTAAACATTAACATGTAGAGCATTTGAAATGATTCTCAAATGAACGAGTATATTTAAGCTTTAAATGAACATAAAATATTAATACAATAAAACTTTTTATGAACGCGTTATTTTAAATATTTACTGGACTACGTGAAAGCATTGATCAAGTGAAATAGAAGATATAGTTATACTTGTTGACTCGGGTAACGGAATTAAGGGTATCTGCAAAACTTTTGATTTTAGAGTAGAAGTATTTCTGATTAAATAATTTTATCGTCCTTACTCATTTTCTTTTTAATTAATACAATTCTAAATATTAATATCACTCTCGTGCAATAACATCAGATATACTGTCAAGTGACTCAGTTCCATTCTATCCTAGAGGTATTGTGCAATAACGTAAAAATGAAGTTGGTTTAAAAGAAGACATATATATATTCAGTTGAAACTGATGTGCTGCAGTTTAGTCCGACACAATCTATAAAATATGTTTATAATCAGCATTCTCTAAAAGTAAATGCTAAGACAATAATATCTGGGAAGTGTTCTAACAGAAGACGTAAATTGCGACACAGAGATCCTAAGGGGAACGGGCATGGAGAAGGACGCGTTCCAGAATCTGAGTAAAGTATTAAGAAACAAAAAAGAGAGTACTAGATTGCTATGTGATGTCAGTTCTTCAATATGGCAGTAAATGTTGGACAATATCAAAAAAGACGAATAAAAAACTTGAAGCAGCTGAAATGTGGTTCTACAGAAGGATGCTGCGGATATTATGTACGGAGTATGTGAGTAATGAGGAGGTGTTGGAAGAATGGAAACGAAAAGAAAATTAATATTGGGCATCAGGGTGAGACAAGTGAAGTTCTTGGGACATGCAATGAGGAAGTAGAGATTGGAGAACCTGATATTAACAGGCCAGATAGAGGGAAAAAAGACAGAGGAAAGCAACGGATAACATATTTGAAGGGCCTGAGCAGGTGGATGACAGAACGGGGGCTTCGAGAATTTACAGGAGAAAACATGCTAAGAGCCACCAGGGATAGGGAGACGTGGAAGGCCATGATCGCCTTCGTCCTGAAAGGACAAGGCACATAGAAGAAGAAGAAGATGGAGAAGAAAAAGAAATAATGTCCACTAATATTTTGTTTTAATAGCAAACAAATTTCTATGAATGCTTCATGGTATGAATTTAGTTGCTCTTATTGTTACTACTTACTAAATAAAGTTCACGGTTTTAGCTGCTGTTTTTGTTGTTTAAATGTAAGCAAAAATTTGTAAAGTCACTGTATCATTCGTGTTCTTAATATTCTTACAGGGATGTCATTTTAATTAATTTCATACTAATGTCATTATTTTGACATCGCTGCTTGGACAGTTGTTTTTTGAATAAAGTTTTAATAAAACTAGGAAAAATTTCCAGAAGTATTTTATATAACATGCAGTCTAAGTTGTATATCAGTGCAGAAAATTAACAAAATTTTGTAGGTGAATCTACGCATACAGATCAAAGTAGACTCGTTATATTTTCACGCGTTTATTGCTGATTCAACCGCAAACCACTTTACATCTCCTTCACATTACATCTTTAGTGATTTCTGATTTTATCGTTTCGAAAATAAATAATTTCATGCTAGTTTCTTTTCATTTTCTATAATGTTCTATTGTTACTTTCTTGAATGCCTGTCATTCGCATATTTCCCAGTTTTCCTTCTATTTCTCTACCATTTTAATGCGCTTCATCACATTATACCAGTTTTCTTTGTTTTTATCGGATTTTTCCATCGATTCCCATGATTTTCGTCCATAATTCGTTCAAATCTTTTTGGTCATTAATCTTCGTAGTTTTATATTTCTTCCAAACCCATCCGAACTCCAATTCTTCAATGCTTCTCTGTTTTTTATCTTATTTCTTCTTCACAACCTTCGTTTTCATTATTTCTTTTACCCCTTACCCATCCATTCATCTACACCCGAGTTTCCTTTCTTCCATCTTTAACATATAAGCTTGGCTGTGCGTGCGTTGGTGCATGTTAAAATATCATAACTTGCCACGAAACTTCCAAAGACAAATGAACATCGATTTTTTTCCTTCTCGCCATTTTGTTTCGTCATCACACAGAAATGCAGCGAAGCTAATCAATTACCACCATTAATGATTGATGATGATGATTTTGTGTTTTTCTTATTCTTTTGCTTCACCATTTTTAACCTTTTTTTGTCTTTTTTGGTGGAAGGAGGTATCCACTGTCCAGATGGGAAGGAGGAATTCGTAAACAGACTGTACCGCGCCCCACCATTCATATTTGACGGCACTTCGCTAAAATACACTCTTAAACCCGCTTATAAACGCACGCATGCTCACACGCATCCATGTAACACAAATTGTTTGACTCGTGACTTTTGTTCATCAAAGTCAAAATCATCATCATCATCATCATCCTCATGGTCTGTTGTTTTTCAGGCATTCATATTTTCACGTTGTTCCCGTCGCCATTTTTGCCTTGATGTTATTATAATCAACTTTTGCTTGCGGTTATTTTCTTATAGACATTTTTTATAATAGAATGTTAGTGTATTAGTGTCGATGATTTTCCCCATTTTCTTCTTTTATCTATTCAGTCATAATTCATACTATGCTAATACTACAAGGACGAGAACAAGTAAAATTCGAATTAAAATAATAGTAATACTAAATAATGAAAATATTAAACAAGAGAAAAAATTTATATCATTTGGTGTTCATTATTAGAGTATTTAAGAATACATAAAATAATATTGCATTTTAATGCCAACACCAAATGTTTAGTGATAATCTCTGAAAACGGAATAACAACAATCCCCTCGTAATTTCAAGTCTATACAAAATCATGGCATAATTGAATAGTACTATAGCCTGTACACTTGAAATTTCCTCAAATTTCTAATTAATTTCCTCAAATTTCTAATTAATTGAAACTCGACTTTAACCATTTAATTCCGTTTCCAAGCGGATCTTCTATATTGATAACAATTCTAACCGTCATACTACCTGTTTTCTCCTAGGTAAGGTTCAGATATAGATCCAGTTCCTCGTATCTTCATGTTCACGCTGATCCCCAGATAGAATTATATCTCTAATTTGGTAGTCTTTTTCCTCATGATTATCGAATGTTATTTCAACTTGGATGTTGTGGTGGGTCCGGATATAGAAATTACTAATTTATGATTTTCTTTTCCAGGACAGGCTCGAGTTTGTGCTGATAATATTTGTCTTTATAGTTGCCACTTTCTAATGTATTTTCTACACTTTTATACTCATTTTTGCGTTCTCTTGGAGTTAGTTTGTTATATTCCTTGATTATATGGTTTATCGTTTCCTTTTCTACATAAAAGTGGCATCTACTATTTTTATGGGTTTTGTAAACCTTAGATTTGATGTAGTTCCCTCTGATGCACTTGTTCTGAGGTGTAATAAAAAAGAATTCCCTTTCTATCTTCACGTATCATCAATGGTGACAGCTCTATTAGTTTTGACTGTGATATTTTTGTTTACCTCTTAAATTCTCCACACATTTTTTCCATTTTCTCTATATTTTTGTTGCGTTTTCCATCATTTTTCTATTATTTTTTCTTCTTACAACCTTTCCCTTTCTTTTGTATTTTTCTCGTTATTATATGTTTATATCTTATCTAATTTCATTTTGTCCATGCAAACAGCCTTCGTTATTGAATATTTTGTTGCCTTACACCAGAAATTAAAGAAGAGCCAATCTCCTTAATACTCATTTATTCCCCTTATTACTTTCAGTTTTAGCAATACTGTCTTTGAATGATCTTAGTTCTTGAGATATTCAGTTATTGCAGCCTTTTTTCTAGACACTTACATAGTCACAACTGTCGTAATCATGTTTCACGTTCTTCGGTTCTCTGTAAATTTCCCAGGTTTTCATTTTTATTTCTATTGCTGGGTGACGAAATTCAACTGTCTGATTTTCATCTTGCTTACAATCTAGTCTTCTACCATGAATTTGGTGATAGTTTGAATATCAAAGTTCAATTAAACTTAAACATTTTATACTTTAACACAAACTATGCTTTGTGTAAATTCATTTAGATTGCAATAACCAATAACAGTCGCTTGCTCTTTCCAAATGGTGTATATATTTTCATATTAACTCTAGGGTAACATTTTGTCATATTATACAATTATTTTATTTCTATTTCTACAAGTCTGTATTCTTTATTATATGGTATTTTATGCATCTTAACATAGTTTTGGTTTTGTTGACGTTGATGTTGACTGCCTAAAATAGTTACTAAATCTTCTTTTTCAAATGTCTTTTGAAACTATTTCCAATTTCTCAAATGCATTGGCTTCAATGTGCCCCATGATTTTGTTGTATATTTGCCTTTGCAGCCATTTTCGCTTTCTCATTAGTAAATTTTCTGATTTCTTTTTAGTACACAAGTCCTTAGTTTTTTTTCCTTTAGGTTAGCTTCTGGAATCTCTTTATAAGATGCTTCACATTTACGTCGCTTGGTTTGGTTATATTTGCTTTGATATAATTGTCACAACAAAGTATTTTAGGTAATCGCTATTATTCGTTTTTTAAATGATTTCATTAAATCTAAAATGATACAGTCTGCAAGATCTATAAAAATGTGACAAATACTTTATAAGGCGTACGAAATTTGCTTTTATATTCTACAGATTTGTTTGCCTTTCAATTTGTTGAAAGGAGCATATTCCTCCTACAATTTTTCCTATGTTGATTTTCCACTTTATAGACAAAAGTTGTTAAATGGTTATAGTTGATTTCAAATGTTTTTCTGAGGAACTCTTTTTGATTCCATTAATTGTGCACACGAGGATACTTGTCACCACTTTCATAGCTGTTTCCTTCACGTTTCACGTATAATCGTGAATATATTCAATCTGAATCAAATTTCAACGTGATGTCATAGTTTCTAGTTGGTAATTTCTTTGTGATACTTATTTTGCTGAATATAGTTTCATTTTATTATCTTGATGTCATGCAAATCTTTTTTTTTATTTCAACAATACAGTATGTTTTTGTTTCTTTAAATGCTCTCTCAGTATTTTAGAATATAGTTTTTATTCGCATCTTTTAGAGATATACTGCCTATCATGAAGCTCAAATTTGCTGTCTGATCCATAGATTTCTCAGGTATAAAATGCTTTCAAAACATTAGAGTGAATTGATACTAAACCATCTTTAATTCTGACACAAACTTTAAAGGGATCCTTCCTGATCACGGACATAATGCTATGAACTTTAAACACCTTACAGAAAACACATTATTTGCATGAAAATGCTCATCCATATTTAAACAAGTTTAATTTTTTAAATCGACAATCTGTTTTTAGCAAATATGTATGTACATTTATTAACAAATAAGATACAATATTAGTTGCCAACCAATCCTACAAGTGATTTTTGTTAAATTCAGTCAGGCAGTTAAGTGTCATGCGTGATACACGCTTGGGTGATCATATCTCCGAAAATGACATGACTGACTCGACAGAATATTATCCCAAACTAGGTTGCCATTACATTCTGTGGTAGACACGTTGCCAGCCAAGGCTATAGAACCCTATCTGTCCTGTTATTTAAGTCATAACTGGAGAGAAGAAATGGATGAATACCTTTGCCCAAGCGTATTTGTGCGTAAGTGGATGCAAGGGATTCTACTGGAATTCGTACTCGGCTTCCTGATCTTTTGTTCGGAATCGATATCCACTGCACCACATCTTTTGTTAAAGAAGCAGGATGAAAAATCTTAAGCAAATACCAAATACTTTAGATTTAGTTTTATCAAGATGTTTTTTCTTTCCATCTCGGACTATTATTTCAATAAAACTTTCAATTTTCCTATCACTAGATATCATGAATCTATTTTCCCTTTAATACATTATTTACTTAAAACGTTTAAGCAGAGTATTGTTAGAACTTTTATCAACCTTGACAATAATCAATCATTGCTATTCAGATTATAAATAAATGTTACTTTTCAACCAGTTTCTGTAGTTGTGGTCTACAGGATTTGGTTTAATTCAGATCTCTTGTCCCTTCACTTGTAACACAGAGAAGGGTGTGAAATATTGTTAATATAATTCTCAATATAACTGTTTAAAAAATACACTAACGATATTTTACCGAGATAATCACCTTCAACATTCCCCATTCATATTTTCTACCATTATCATTATCAACTTAAGCTGATTATATTTGGTTGCTGGATCAGTCAGCATTCAACTAATAACCTTGAAGCTTTTGGTGTCTGTCCATTAATAAAACATATTCGGTAACTTTGCACCTGTTGGTCGATAAAAACCCGTTTTATGGAGATGTAATTCGCCGACGTGTGCTGCTGGGAGCTGACTCATGTAATCTACATTTGTTGTTTTAGGTCTTTTGTGACAGGAGGTCGCAGTTTCTTTTATCTTGTTTAAATATTTATAGTCTTTGCCATCCAGCAAAACCATAATGAAAGTCATTATAATCGTAACGACAATGATGATGATCATATGAAGAGAAAAAACGTCGTCTGTCATCATTCATTACTGACCACAGTTATATTAGACTAGTAGGCCATTTTACGGAAGTGATTTCGTTCCACACTTGGCACGCCACAAACATAATATTATTCGAAACAACACAAACAATATGAATTACTGATCTTAACTTATGTAAATAATTATAGAAAGTCTGTGGAATCTATATAATAATTTTTTGTTTTACAAATGTATATAATTCTTTTAAATTACGACGTGATAAATAATGAAGAAAATTGCACTATGAGAAACTGTTCATTTACTTAGAAAATATTGTCAATGTAAAGAAAACTATAATTTTTAATTCTAATTAACACTTACCATCAGAATATATTTTTGCAAGAAAATGCACATACTTACTAACTTGGATTACGCCTTATCTTGTGCAATAACCCAGTAAGGGATTGTACTAAAAATAAAGCAAGCAATAATAATAATAATAATAATAATAATGATAATAATAATAATAATAATAATAATAAATTTTCAATTTCCACATTTTTTCTATTTCAATTTCCAGATTATAAAGACCTGGAAATTGAAATAGAAAACATGTGGAAATTGAAAACAAGAGTTGTGCCAGTGATAGTAGGTGCACTTGGAATGATAAAAAATGAAACAAAACAGCACATTGAAAGAATCCCTGGAAACCCCAGCTTAAGAGATATACAAAAAAATTGTCTTACTAAGTACAGCCCACACACTAAGGAGAAATTTGTCTATGTAACTCTAGGCATGATAGGAGAGATAGAAATACACGAAAATGAGCCATAAAAATACGCTGCAACCTGCCTTATGTCTTCCAGCAGATTTGGTTGGTAGTGTGATGATAGCAGAAATCGAAATTTGATGAAAAATGACAACATAATAATAATAATAATAATAATAATAATAATAATAATAATAATAATAATAATAATTATTATTATTATTATTATTATTATTATTATTATTATTATTATTCATAAATGGAATACTGGGAGAGCAAAATAGACGTGCGTCTTTGTTAAAATTTTGAAGCATGAAGTAGGCAAGGTCATTTAGAAATTACATCTAGATACGCGTGAACATTAAGTTAGAGAGAGTCTGAATTTATCCTGATCAAACAATCTGATGGAATTTCCAACTGGAATCTACCTGCAAATTATGTTCTGGTTTTAGCTAAACGTATTGACATATTGCAAACTTTTGTCTGTGATGCATGTGTTTCGCATACTTTAATCAGATTAGGTGTCATAATTAGGAACTCATATTTTTACTTCTTTGCCATTTTATTGGTATGCTGCTTTTAACACCAAAAGTACATATCCTATAAGTGATGGTTGAAGCACTGTGTATTGTATAAAAATATAGAAGAATCTTGCAAACATTGGATTATAATTTTGAAATATAGTCATCATAAAAAGCGTGGCTGTTCCGGACAGCAAGGTTATTTCGAAAAGTATTTGATATAGCCAATCGACGTAAAAGAAAAACGAGTGAACGTTTTAATGTAATAAGCTAGAAGGTGTGCCATAACATAAACCTCTTCCCAGCAATCAGAATCATATGCTGTATGGAAGTTAAATAATGAGTGAATTTCTTGAGTTAAACATTAATTCAAAATAAATTTCCTATCACAAAATGTTGACATAATTTTGAAAACACGAGCTAATACAGAATATACTATTCATAGCCACTTAATGAACTCAAGTAATTCTATAATAATATTCCAAGGGACAGCCAGGAATCATGTACTCTTTTATTGTTGTGCAATTGGCTAGTTTTATACTTTTCTGGGCGTTTTTTCAATAATTTCATCAGTCACACTTAGCAGATGTGTGCAATTGGCAAAGTTAATGACATTTTCACTTTCAGTGCACAATACTACCCACTAGTTTTTCTGACGAAACTTTGGCTTTGATGTGATTATCGCTGCTGTATTGTTGCCTATTGCCTATTGTTTGTTATTCGTGTTGATGTACATTTCATCGGGCATGATAATGGAGTCCAGAGATGCATGCGTGCTTTTCAGAAATATCAAAGACGTGCACGCGCCAAAGCGGCGATTTCGGTTGTCGTCTGTCAATGAATATGACACCAAATTTCCGAATTTATAGAACTTACTGAATTACCCATAGACTGCCACAGGGATGTTAGTTTCTCTACCGAACGGTACATTAATTCGTCTATCGATTTTGCTGATCAGAAGCCTAATTTAAAATCATACAACCAATATGCTTTCAACTGTTTACGTGAAAACGAGGATCGGGTAATTTTCAATGCTTGATGAAAGTAAATTAGAATATTATATTCTTATAACTTCTGGAAATGTATCAGCTTAATAAATGTTTAGAAATCTTCTTACACAAGAGCATACCAATATTAATTTAATCAAAAGTAAAATCAAGTGAAATTGTGCTATTTTTATCTGAATTAAATTTAAAATCTTGCAAGGAGTATTTTTGTGGTGTTCGCATGAAAACATACCGCAGGTTTTGGAAACAACACATACCAAAACGACACATACCAAAATTTACATCAAAAGACAAAGCAAGTACAATTTAGAATAGATTCTATGTAAACCTTTCTCGATTTTCTAATTCAGGAACGCAGTGGTCCAATGCAAAACATATCCAGGTGCCGACTGCGAAAGCGACCACGTCCCAGTCATTTGCAAACTAAGGGTGAAACTCCGAAGACTAAAGAAACCCAGCACATCACCAAGGCTGCAATACGACACGCTCGTGAATGACGTCATCCTTCAGAAAGACTACAATGACAGCATGAGAAAGAAATATGAAGAACAAATTGGAAAAGGGCACTCAAAATGGCATTCACTAAAGGAAGCGATGGTGACCTCAGCGAACAACATAGCCCCAAAGGAAATTAGACGCAGAAGAAAAAACGAGTGGATGACCGAAGAAATTCTCCACATGATGCAAAGGAGACAAAAAATAATGCCAAGACATAGAGCAGAGTACAAGAAACTTCACTGGGAGATAAGGAACAAATGCAGACAAGCTAAAGAGCAATGGCTTAACAACAAATGCGCAGAAGTAGAGAGAATGAGCAGGACCAATAAAGCAGAAATGCATAAAGAGATAAGAGAACTGACAGGACAAAAAACCTGCTCCTCAACAGGATGCATAAAATCCAAGGATGGAACAATCATATTGGAGAAAGAGGAAATACTCCAGCGATGGGAAGAGTATATAAAGGATCTTTTTTTAGATAGGAGAGAACATCCGAGAATACACAAGGGGATGGATGGACCGAAAATCCAAAATCCGAAGTGGAAGCTGCAATGGCCAAAATGAACAGAAACAAAGCAGCTGGTCCAGACGGCATACTGATAGGGCTGCTGATAGCCTTAGAAGAATATGGCATAGAAAAAATTACCGATGTAATAAACGAAATTTATAGCAGTGGAATAATACCAGACGACCTATGCAAGTCGATATTTATGGCATATTCCGAAGAAACCAGGTGCAAACGAGTGTGAACTGCACAGAACTATCAGCTTAATGAGTCACATCACAAAACTGATTGTCAGAATCCTGATGAATAGAGCGAGAAGCAGAATCAAGCTAGAGATAGGGCAGGAACAGTGCGGGTTCCTTAAAGACAATGGAACAAGGAACGCCATATTAATGATTAGGATGCTCTCCGAAAGGGCAATGCAAATGAAGAAATACATACTTATGTTTCATTGACTATGCGAAGGCATTCGACAAGATACGACACAAAGAATTGATGGAGATGCTCGGCAGCCTAGACATTTTCGGGAAAGACATCAGAGTAATTAAGAATCTCTACTGGCAGCAAACGGCCTGCATACGGACAAGTAACGATCTCAGTAGATTTACAAAGATAGAAAGAGGCGTAAGACAAGGATGTGTCTTTTCACCGGATTTGTTCAACCTGTACAGCGAGAATATTTTGAGGACCCTAGACGACACGCCAAGATTTTTCTATTGGATGCCACAACTTGAACAACATAAGGTACGCAGATGATAGAGTGCTGATTGCAGACAAGGAAAGGAAACTGCAGGACCTCCTACAGAAGGTAGCGGTGGAGAGTGAAAAAAGGACTACAAATAAACTTTAAGAAAACTGAATGCATGGTCATCAGCAAAAGGTGCAACCCAAATACAGGTGGGGGATACCAGAATAAAGCAGGTGCAAAAGTTTAAATATCTAAATATCTAACAGGAGATGGAAAGTGCGACACAGAGATCAGAAGGCGAATTAGCATGGCAAAGGGCGCGTTCCAGAAGCTGAGCAAAGTACTAACACACAGGGAAAATTTCACTAGAAACAAATAAAAGAGTGCTGGATTGCTATGTGATGTCAGTTCTTCAATACGGTAGTGAGTGCTGGACAATGTCATCGAAAATTAGGACAAAACTGGAAGCAGCGGAAATGTGGTTCTACAGAAGGATGCTGCGGATATCGTGGACTGAACATGCAAGCAACAATGAGGTGTTGGAAAGAATGGCAACCAAAAGGAAATTAATACCGAGCATCAAGAAGAGACTGCTGAGTTTCCTGGGACACGCAGTGAGGAAGGAGAGTTTGGAGAACCTAATACTGACTGGCCAGGTAGAGGGAAAGAGAGACAGTGGAAGGCAGCGGATAACATATTTGCAGGGCCTGGTCGGGTGGATGACGGAACGGGGGTTACCAGGAGTAACAGAAACAAACATGCTGAGTGCCACAAGGGATAGGGAGATATGGAGAGCCACTATCGCCTACGTCCTGAAGGGACAGGGCACATAGAAGAAGAAGAAAAATATCACTTGAATATTAGCTTCTTCACTAAATTATCGACTCATAGTCATTAAAAGTGGATTTTATAATCAAAAATATAAAACAAATTTACGGAATATAATCATTACTGTGACATAACAATGATGACATTTTATTTTTGGATAATCATAAAACTATACTAAATTTTGTAAAGAATCGACGAAATATTCTAGCGAGTGTGTACGCATTGGTGTCTACAAATTTATTATCGGGTTTTTTATCAGTTTGATATGTTTTTACGAGATTTGTATTTAGTAATAATTGAAGCAGCAGTATCATTATTTAAATATGCGCTAAACAGAAAATGAAGAAAAATCTAATCCCAGAGGTTATATATATATATATATATATCGTGTGTGTATGTAATAAGATGCAAAATATAGTTTTAATGTATTATATGTTTATAGGTAAAAGTGGTGAGTATTAGAGATGAAGTTGGTGTAAATATAAAAGTGGACACTAATTAAACATTTAACAATCTATGCTCGATGGTACAATGTAAAAGGTGCGCTAAAATGTACCGATACTTGGTATTTTGGATAAGAACTTAATTTCTTAAGCATTTGCATAAGGATGTGCGTGCCTCTGTGTGTGTGGGGGGGGGGGCGTACACGTGTGATGAAAAAAACAAGATTTATTATTTTGTTTATCCTTATTTTTGTGTGGTATTACCGCCATATTTAAGAGTCGTTTATTTTCTTTTTGTTTTTCCATTTCATTTTCTCTTTGCTTTATTCAATCAAATATTCTACATCAAATTCGCAGATCATTATTCATGCCAAGTTGGGATAACTTATTCATAGAAAATAATAAAGTAGCACCACTTATTATTATATGATAATCTTTAGTAGTGACTGAATTTGTAATCACTGTTAATAGACAAAACTAAATGTGTATGGCATATCATCACGTGAAAAGTGAATTGAAAAAGTCAGCTCCACATGTACGTTTCAGCTTCAAAACTAAAACGTCCCATAAAATGTTCAAATATTTTGCTGTCAGAAAACATCAGATCAACGACCATTTGGAAATTTTGAGGTTGATTGCATTTATTAATGTCTGAAATTATTTATTTATCTGATTCTATTCAATTTGACTGTCACCAAATTTGAGGTTAGATTAGATTATTTTGAATCTGATTAATTTTTGAATAAGACTCTTTCCTGTTATTATTATTATTATTATTATTATTATTATTATTATTATTATTATTATTATTATTTGCGATCATTTTCTTTTTAACCCATTAGAGACTTATGACTTTCAGAGATAGCAATTTTTTCATCATTCCTTTTTGTATTGACAGTGAATTTTGTTATGGTGTCGTTAGTATGGTTTTGCTTCCTCACAGAATTTTCAGTTGTTCTATACTATGCAATAATTTTAATGATGGTTCAAAGTTCTCTAATAACGATGGATACAAGATTCATATTCATGTTCTGAAATAATTCCTCAGTTTCTCTTAATTTATTGCTACTTTTTAACGTTCATTTTTATACCGTCACAGCGAAATCAACTTTCTGTATATGTATGAATTTTAGATCATTTCTGGTATGAATGAATATAGTTGGTTCTTACGCATTTGTTTAAGGTCGACATTAATACTCTCTTACTTGACACTTTTTTCAACATCATATCCATATCGTGTTGTCTGTGATTTATTTTATTTTCTTGAAAATTCCTGTACATTTGTTTTTGTTTTCATATTGGGATTCTCTCTTTGAAAAATTAACATCGTTTTGGATTGTTTTCCAGAAGGTCGTACTGCAAATATTTTCTCCAAAATGAAGAATCACTTACACAACTTTGCTTCGTCCTCAAACTATTTTCTTCTTGAAATACTTGGGAAAATATCAGCATATTTTGGCAAGTAATATTTTTCATACTCTCATGCATTCATACTGTCATGCATTATTAGAACTCCCTCGCAAAAGAAGTATGTCGTCATAAGATTCAGTTTTATATAAGAATCGTTATTATTTCGTAACATTTTCACTATGACTATTATTTCTACTGATTTTCTCTGTTTATGCATAACATTCTATAGAAGTTTCTTATAGCTTCGTTCTTTTCGAGTAATTATAATTTTATCCTATCCTTTTCTAGCAGAGCTATGTTTGACAGTATTTGCCCTCTGATAAGATTTTTGTACTAAAATAATCAGATACGATTTATAGATCATCACTTTTATTAATAATTGTAACAATTAAGAGAACATGACAATAATTTGTTCATTTAAATTAGGAATGAAATTGACAATTATTAAACTGTATTGGAGAAGACCAATGTTGTTTTGTTATTTCTCGGCATGTTTTTTAAAAATATGATTTTGAAATTATTAATTGTATATTAGATATTATCACATTATTTTCGAGATTTATATCAGTGAATTCAATCGTTGCAAATCTCTTGAGTGAAACTTAATTTTCATAAAAATTTTACTTCTAAAAATAATACATAATATTCACTAATTAATTAAATCATAATGAAATTTTCCTTGGGTATTAAATAGAGCGCTGAATTAATAATACAAAAAAAACAAAAAATAACTTAATTTTTTAATAGATATATTTATTAACGTGCCAAGTTCAGTTAAGCAATAACCAGATCATTTATATTATTTGGCAAAACATTATCTTCAGAATTTATATTTCATTTTTAGAAAATCAGTGATTATATCTAATAATTTTACAGCATTATAAGGAATACATTATTATTAATCTACTTTCATGTTTTAATTTAATGTAAAACTTGTATAGAATCAAATATAATAAAAATTATTATATCTAATAATTTTACAGCATTATAAGGAATGCATTATTATTAATCTACTTTCATGTTTTAATTTAATGTAAAACTTGTATAGAATCAAATATCATTTTTTTAAAATTTGACATTATCATATATTGTTACAATAGTTAGTGGGTATGTCTGATGTCCCGATTTTTTAATGTCAATAAGCAGATATAAAATAATTCAATACACAACATATATCAGAATATATATATATATATATATATATATATAGAGAGAGAGAGAGAGAGAGAGAAAGAGAGAGAGAGAAAGAGATTTATATATGTATATATATATATGTATATATATATATATATATCAGAACATATACATATATACATATATATATATCTATATATATATATATATATATAATTCTCTCTCTCTCTCTCTCTATATATATATATATATATAAATATATATATATATATATATATACCACGAGTTCCAGGAATGTGAACCATTGTTTTGCATAAGTACAAAATAATTATTTAAATAATTAGTGAACTCGGGTTATCGTCTTTACGTTACAACGAACAAAAGTCCATTAGTACACGGAATGTATTCTGCTATTTTTGTTATTTTAAAATATTAAATTCATTAAGGTCATGGTTTTAGCAAGCATATTTTTATAGAAATTTCTATAATCTGCTTTATTTATAATGTTTTAACAATGTATTTTTGATAATATTTTCTGCATTTTTGTTGAATATTAAGTGATCTTTTTAATAACGATCCTTAATAATGTTCTTTATATAAGTTTGTATCTTTGATGAACTTATCTCTTGCTATCAATTGCTTTTTATATTTAAGCATTCAATTAATAAGGTCTAAAGGAATCGTGAATTTAAATATTAACTAAAATCAATACACATATATTCTTTGAAATGTTTACCCATCGTCAGGTAAAGAAGCGTGCAAAATTATTTTTTTTAAGTTTCATTACTCTTAGAAATTCCGATGACTCAATATTAGCATTTCATATATAATTCTTCAAAGGAGCAGAAACTCCCATCAAACTCATTATACGACTTTTTCACCTATAATTAATTCCTGCTGCCCTAACATGGGCATTCATTTTGTCTTTAACATTTGTCACAAATCTAGTGATAAAAGGAAGGTTGTTGGTAATCGACCCGGCAGTCGCAACCGCTTGACCGTCTAGACCTGCTCCAAATCACAGGCTTATTTTCTTATTTTTTGTATTCAATCATTGCCTTTATTTGTGTTTATTTTTACCTCTTTATCTGCAAGAAGACGAAGTAACAGTAAAAGTAAACGGCATCCCCTTACAACCAGAAAAAGGGGGACAGCGACCCTAGTGCAACTCCCAAGTCTTCTCCGTTTACGCGGGGCCATTCGTTTATCGCACAAACAAAGTGTCTAACCGGGTCCGGCTGTCTGTTCACCTTATTGTCCTTCTGTACATCCTTTTTTTATATATTTTGTGGTCAGGGTCCCTAGACAACGTGACCAGTCCATTAGACCAGCATGTGTAATGTCATTAAGGATTCTACTCCATTTTGAATTAGGGTCTGAATTTCGCCCCTATTTCGTTTACAATTTTCTTCCCATGCCCCAAACCATCCTAAAGCCTTACAATGGATTCAGCTTGAGCTTCTTTTTGTTCTAATTTCTATTACACATTAGTTTTTTGTTTATTTTTTGTCCTTCTCCCTTTGTCCCCAAGGCTTCCTTTAATGACATTTTATGTGTATGTGACTGTGTGTCTTCCATTGAAATCCCTTGATACTTTGTGGTGTTTGCGGTTCTTGTGCGGCAGCGACAACTCCCGCGTTCGTTGTAATCCATCTAATCGTTTGACAGAAACAGCGAAATCATTGCCGAACTGTTTGCACATAACTTTCTCCTTCCTCTTAGTCTTTTCTCGTAGTTTATCAGTCTGCTAACTGTGGCCAACCAATTCAACCACTACTCTCTCTCTCATTTCAATCGTCAATTGTTTTCCCCGACCACTTCTGTAAATATGTTCCATTTTGAACATAGCAATATAAAAGAAACACTACGTCACATTCATGTTTGGCCAGTACGTTATTCAAAGTATTATTCTCATTGTATTTTGCAAATGTGCATATTTTATCACACGATTAAATGATCTTATTTATTAATAAGAACAAACGACCCCCGGGTGAAGTCTCTCAGTAAGAACGGACACCCACAATATTCTTATTTTTTAATCTGAAATACGTGTTTTTGTTTTTTAATGTTTGTGCGTACAAAGACGGGGACTGATCTGTATGAAGGATGAAGCGGCAAGCTAGAATATCCAACACTGTCAATCGATCAAGGCATTAAAAACATATTTCATTGTTATCATATTTTACTATGTCGGTTGTGTATACTTTTAATTGGGAAGGAGAGTTGTAGCAAAATATACCCAAATGTACAGTAAAATTTAAAAGAGAAATAGTTACTCTATTGTAAGTATTGTGAAATTGTCAGACTTCAAGAATTGTAAAATAATGTCGTTCATATGATGTTTAGTTAGGGTAATATTGGGCACGAGTAGAAAATTTAATAGATCGTTTTTATATTAACATATTCTGCTTTTTTTTTTTACATATATAACATGAGGGTTAATTAAAGAACCGGTACGAAATTATTTAAATTTTTATCATGTGTGTACCAAATAAAATAAACAGACGTAATTGAAGAAAAGTAATCAAAAATAGAAGTACATATTCTAGTTTATATATATATATATATATATATATATATATATATATATATATATACCTTTTATTGAGTGTTGGTTCTCTACAAAAAACAATATAGTGTACCCATTTACATGCCCATTCAGAGATTGCATCTCTGATACTAATAAAAAGCCCAGTACATATATTGGTTTTACTACAACCACGTTCTCCCGTAGACTTACATGTCATCTTTCTGATCAGAGTACTATTAAACAACCTTTGTTTGAAAAACATAAACATGTAGGTAATATCAGACAGATTTTGGTCAACAATACGGTGATCCTTACTCATACACACAGTAAAAGGAAACTGCGGATATTGGAGGCCATGTACATCAAATCTAAACAACCAACACTCAATAAAATCATCTTTAAATCCGGACATAACATATTACATTGCATTTGACTATATGGTTTTGTTGTCATTTCGCGCTATCATGCGGTGTGACGTCATAAAACCGCATTGCAAATTTGAGAACTGCGTTTATTATTTTTGGTAACTATTGCCGTTGCCAAGCGGAGTTTTATGTCAACACAAGATAAAATCGTCGGTGATGGTGGATGTTATTATATTTCAGTCTAAATAACCTCTCTGAAGATGTAAGCCTGATTACACATAAGTTATTAAACATACGTTGCAATAATTTCACTAAAACAATGTAGTTTTACACAAATTATATATGTATGTGCGCGCAATTCTGTATGCTACTCTATATGTATGTATATGATGTATATGCGTTTATATGATGCGGCATCTACAAGCAAATCCAAGGGAAATTTCCGTATTTTGGAACCTCAGTACATTTGCAAATTGATTATGATATTGCTGTTTATTCCTCATAAAAATTTCATACGGTTTTCACGCATTTGTTATAGAATCAAAAATAGGTGAAATAAATGAAGGTACAATTGTCATCGTTGTTGGAACATTTTGAACTGTTCCATTTAGCCTACTAAAAATGGAAATCTGAGGACTAATCAAGACTATTCTGACGACATTATTAAAATCATCTAGACTACAGAAAATATCCATCTCGATTTTATAATCAGTGTAAGCCAAGAAAAATGCAGAAATAGATGACAGAACAGTATTTAGGATAGATCGAACAAAACATAATTTATTAAGAGCTACTCTGACAGGAAACAGTGAAAGGACATTGTACATATAAATATGTTAAATGGTATTGAAGGAGAGTGACAAATGAATCAATGATATGTAGTAATAATAAATATAATTAATCGAATAGTAAATAAATTAACACAAGATTGTAGCCTGCAAGTCACAATGAATAGTACAAAATCCGTCCATTCAGACAAATGTTATATGCAAAATGAGAATGCAAGCATTGATATTAATTAAAGTTTTTTCGCGTTCATACGTAATGATAGATTATTTGAACCAAATAAGCAAGCCCATTCTTTTAGTGATTGATAAAGATACGAAACTTTTTAATGATTGAATCTCCAGTTCTGGCATCTATCATGGAATGAAGCAAAGAATGTAAAACATACAAGAAGATTAATATCAAGACAGTCGTAAAAATAGTATATATAGGTGACTGTAGTCCCATAATAAAGCAATACAAGGAACACACACGCATACACAAATTTCAAAGATTTGCAAACAGTTTTAAATATATGGAAGAATGAAACCTATTCAAATAAAATTTGTTGGAATTGGAACAATTAGGATTCAAGTTAAAAGAAAATTTCAATTATTTGTTGCTCTATTATGAACATCACAAACAAAATACAAATAATACATAACACATTTCGTCCTAATTTAAAACCATTTCTACAGTATCATAATAGATACACGTTTAAGGCGATTAAACCTGAATGTTGTTTCGATTTATCTCCGAAATAATGAGTCTATACAAAATGTTATAATTTATTAAACATATCGACACAAAAATGTTATCATTATTTTTTAAAGCCGTTAAAAGTATATTATTGTCAACAAATCTATCTAAACTTATTTATAAATGGAACTTTGTGTGTGTGTCTGTGTGTCTGTGTCCGTTACCTATAGACTCCGAAACGGCTGAACCAATTTTCTTGAAAATTTGTACAGTTGTACGATAAGCGTCTGCGAGTGTTTTTAGCTAGGGTTTGTGTCGAGGTATCCCCGATAAATATCGAAAATCGATAATCGAAAAATACGGGTAATAGTAGAGGTGGTCCGATTTTAATCAAGTTTAATACACTCATAGACAACGACATAAGAAACGATATTCAGAAGTTTCAAGGTTGTAGTTCTATCCTTGGATGACTTATTTGACTCCGATATTGGAAATCGATTCCCATATTCTACCGGGTTTGACCAAAATTAGTTTTTCAGCCCTTTTATTTTAGTTTTTGCTTCAGGTTTGGCTCTAAGTAGGTATAAATGTAGTTCTTAATCTCAGCGTACCATTTACTCAGAGGACTTATTTAGTATTCAAAATTTAGTTTAAGACAAAAAGATTATTTGATATCGATTCCAGGAAATCAAAATTTGACTTATATCGATTCATTTTTCTTTCGGTCTACGGTTTCGCTTTAACTGGAAACAACTATTTCTTTTTACTCTTTCGTGCCAACGTTAAAAGAGTCTGAGATCCAAGACTATGAATTAATTCTAAAGCTTTTATTACACCCGAGCAACGTCAGGCTATACTGCTAGTAACTTAATATAAAACAATAAGTGTCGTATAACGAAAAACAGTCGAGGTTTAAGAAAATATACTCTTCGAACAGATAAAAATTTGGTTAAAATTTGGAAAGGTAATTCCACAAAAACTAATTGTGTGGTTTCTCGGCAAAAAATGTGGATTTGTGATTTAATCATTTATTAATGTTTGTAATAATATTTGAAATTTGAAATGTTAGAAAGAAGGCATGCTTTTATGCTATTTAACATTACATAACATTTTGAAAGTTGTTCTGATTTACTCAGTCTAGTTATGTAGTTCGTGTATAAAAAAAATGAAAATAAGCTATAAAGATTTGAGGGTGCATTAAAAATGTTGATAACTTGAGTTTTATATTTAACGTTTATGGTGAATTGATAAATCAAACGGGCTTTCGAGCTTGTGTTTGTAGATGTGTGTATATGTATGTGTGTGTGTGTACTTAATACTTAATGGATTTGTTATCGCATGAAAGTATATCAATAATTCTGCCATGCAAATGTAGGTATACCTTATATTCTCTTTTGTTATACATTTCTTCAAAATATACTGGACGTTTTTTTGTAACACCAGAACCCATTAATTATTTAATATAGAGCTATGTTATACATCTTGCGTCATGGGTCGTCGATGGTAAATTATGCATACAAATGATTTCCCAAATTTTTACAACGATTAACATGACGTAACATTTTTCCGTGAATACGTATATATTTTCTGTTCAGATCTTCTACTCACAAACATTTGTATGTACGGTTGGCCACAAGTATCCGAGAATGCTTGTCTACAAGGGCAGTTAGCTAATCCCAATTGCAGAGGCCTGCTCAAGCATACTTTTTTTTGTTCAACACCCACAGAGACCACCTGTGTTTTATAGAGCAACTATGCTGAGCGGACATTAGTGACAGTTTTAGGGTGAGAGCGAGTTTTCGGAACAACAATCTGAACAAGACCAGTTCGCTTAAACCTTTGGTCACGATGACTTCGAGCTTGCAAACCGTCGGCCAATTTCAGTTTGCTCGTTGCATGATTTACAAGCACTTTTCAAAGGTGCCACACGCTGGAATCTTCTCCTCCAGATCGATAATATCAAGAAGTCATTCACTTGACAAATCGAACTTCGTGATATTCGAAATTCATGGTCAGTAATTGAATATTCCAATCACACAGCCAAGTTTCACGAATATTCAAATAACCATTTGTTGAGAGACTTGCATACTTTTAGGACATTATTTTTGTGTAATTTTAAAAAGATTATTACGTTTATTTTATACTTGGTTGCTGAAGATCTTTTCGTGATGTTAATGAAATGAATTTCTACAAATTATGTTTGTCAACGATTTTCTCTTTTTGAGGTGGCAAGTATCCTCGTGTGCACAATTAATGGAATGAATTCGATTATCAAAAAGAGGTCCACAGAAAAACATTTGAAATCAACTATAATCATTTAACAACTTTTGTCTATAAAGTGGAAAATCAACATAGGAAAAATTGTAGGAGGAATATGCTCCTTTCAACAAATTGAAAGGCAAACAGATCTGTAGAATATAAAAGCAAATTTCGTACGCCTTATTAAGTATTTGTCACATTTTTATAGATCTTGCAGACTGTATCTTTTTAGATTTAATGAAATCATTTAAAAAACGAATAATAGCGATTACCTAAAATACTTTTTGTGTTTTTTAATATTGCGCAATTTTGTTCCTGTGTCGTCGTTTTGTGTTCGATCGTGTTGACTCAGGGTGGATGGATTTCACTTACTAATCCAGTTACTGAACTTAAAAGAGGAGTTAAGAGCAACATTTGATTAACCTAAACCTATATATTTCCCTAACAAAACAATAAGCGCAATTTTAAATAATGTTTTATAGGATAGTATTTCAATTTTTTCCCCAAAAAATCAAACATTACTTGTGTTCTCAGTTGAAACAATAACAAATAAACTTACGTGTGTTGATCTGTTTCACATGCTTTCTAGAATAACAGCTATGCACAAGTTATGTTAGTATTCATAAAAATTAAGTTGTTATGTAAACGCTCATTCAGCAAAGTTTATTCAATGGAGACATTGTCAAATCAATGGACGAAAAAGACTTTGACATAAATTAACATAAATCTATAATGAGGACGTTAATGATAATTTGCTTCTGTTTTTATTTATGATAACTTTTCTCAGAATATTAAGCAAAAAGTAAGGCTGCTTTTAAGATAGATGCGGTAAACCTGGAGGTAAATATATAGATAATATTAAAGTAAGATGTATTGTTGCCGATGTCTATATATGCAATTAATTAATTTAAGTTAAAATGCATTTGAATATTTTCATTCTAAATACAAAAACAGTTATATTTTCAAATTAGCAGATCTTAGGCAGAATGTTAAAGTTCAAATAAATTTGAACATTCTGCCTATGAATTGCTAAGAAAATTAAACAAATGATATATAAACCGAGGAAATGAATCTTTATACTAGTAATGAAATCTTTATGCATTAAATTTTTATTTTGATTGTGGTAGGTGATTTAGATTGACAAGAACTGAGGAGAACATTTAAGTGAATGTTGGCAAAATGAACTATTTTTTTTCAAAAAATGAGTTTGGAAAATCAGTTCCGTTTAGGTACGTAAGAAGTGTAATTCCTTTGAGTAGACTAATGCAAATCTATATTGTTACTAACGATAGTTAAACGAGAAAACATTGTAAGTAAATCTGTTGATAAATAGGAGTAAATATTTAAGGGTAAATGTCTCGCTTTAAATATTTCGTAGGAATTATGCATGAATGAAATAATAGAAAAAGTGTTAAATATTTTTTAAGCTTAATTTTTTTTATGATTATGTCTTGGTCTTGTGAATTTCTGATTATTATTATTGACAGCTTTCAAATTCTGGCTGCGAGCAATTCATATGGATGCTTTTTGCCAAGGCATAAATTCATATCTTTCGCTCTACGAAAATTTTCGTCATCAGCATTACACAGCAATTGATAATTAAAACTTGAAACTAGGAAATATGATTAAAACGTCTACTACGGAATATGATGAGCGCAATAAGGTTTGCGTTGCGGTGTAATAAATATCTGATCGAAATACGAAATCGGTAATCATTCACTTATGTACAAAAAACATTGGGAAAGGTATTAATCCATTGACCCTCCCTCCAGCTATGAGACAAACAGCAGGACAGATTGGGTTATATACCTTTGGTTAGGAACCGGTATGCCGCAAAAAATAATGGCAAATACTGCGAGAAAATCTTCTTAATCAGTGATGCTTCGAAAGAGACATGATCGTGCATCAGGTATGACAATCAACTGACAGACTACAGAATAGGTAATATCCATATAAACTTACTTGCGACTGAGTAGGTTCTATCATGCATTCATTTAGTAGAAAAATTGTTGTATATTATATTCGACAGTTGTAATAAAAAACGCACTTAATTTCTTTTAGTTAGTAATTTCAGTATAAACTAGTATCATTCAAAAGACAATAGTTGTGACTTAATTATTTTAATAGAAGTAGGGCGTGCCGTCAAAAATTATGGCAAAAATTTATCTCGACATGCCCTCTAAAATAACGGTAACATATATATTGATGTACCTACTATTGAATAACTTACATCAAGACAAAAAGTAAAAAGGCGTGACAGGATATATATATATATATATATATATATATATATATATATATATATATATGTAGGTATGAGTTTATAACCCTGGGTTTCACGCTTTTGCGATTGTCAGACAAACTGATTAATTTTTAAAAAAAATGGTTATATTCGTGTATTATCTATATGAATATATCTGCTCTATCACTGATATTGAGCGTTTTTAAATAAGTACCATGCATATATAATATGTAAACAATATAATATATATAACAAATTGCATATATATATTGATATTTATAATTATATACATACACTTTTCACACACACACACACACACACACACACACACACACACACACATACACACACACAGACACACACACACACACACACACACACACACGAGGACTCAAGGTTTTACTATTTTGAGTGACCAGACATTAATTTTATTATGAACAGGGCTCAATATAATAAATATTATAGAGCTTAATATAATCATATAGTTATGAATTAACTGTCTTTATTTAGAGAGGTTATATATATTCTTCACGGCTACATAATTTTATATATTAGAGAGGTTATATATATTCTACTCGACTACATAATTATAGTAAAATATAAAATACTATGGCAGAGCTAAAAATCAAACAGGCAAAGCTACCATATCTGGTATTAAACACAAATTACTTAAATATCTCTGTAAAAACTCATAGAGAGATACAATAGCGAGATAGCATCGGCTCAAATCATTATCATTTCTTGACAGTTATTCATCTTTACTACCAGTTTTGAAAGTTCTTGCCGCGTGATTGCTCTTTGACATTGGGTTAATATTTTTTTTTTTTTGCAATAATTATGTTGACGAGTAGTGACGAATATATATATATATATATATATATATATATATATATATATATATATATATATTAGGACCTTGAATAATTTCTAGCTAATTTTTCAGGTAAAGTAAGTAATGTGATTTCCTTTGAACAATGAATTTAATGTGCCACATAACAAAACTCATCATCCGGATTCTGATCAACAGAATTTTTGGGAGAAAAAAGCCTTGCCAGGATTTTTCATTGGCAGTCACAATCTCAACAATATCAGATACGCAGATGATACGGTGCTGATAGAAATCACGGAAAGCAAAATGCAGGAAGATCTTGTACAGAAGGTAGCAAAAGAAAGTGTGACGAAAGGATAAATTAAAGAAAACTGAATATATGGTCATGAGCAAAAAGCTGAGCCCAATATGTCAACTACAAGTCGGAGAAACTAAAATAAAACAAGTAAAAAATTCAAATACCTGGTAAGTATTTTGACAGAGAGTGGAAAGTGTGACGATTCAAAGACTCATTGGCATGGGCGAAGACGCATTTCAGAAGCTAACCAGAATACTGAAAGAGAGGAAAATCTTATTAGAAACAAAGAAATGACTGCTGGATTGCTATGTGATATCTGTCCTTCTATATGGAATGAATGTTGGATGATCTCGTTAAGGATGAAGGAGAGGCTTGAGGCAGCAGAAATGTGGTAGAAGGATGCTGAGGATACCGTGGACGGAGCACGTGTGCAACGATGAGGTGTTGAAAAAGATGCAAACGAGAAGAAAACCCATAATAAATATCAGCAAGAGACACATGAAGTTCCTGGAAAATGAGAAAGAAAGGCCTGGAGAACTTAATACTCGGAGGTCGGATAAAAGGAAAGAGAGACAGAGGAAAGCAGCGCGAGACGTAGTTGTTATGGCTTTGCAAATGAATGGCAGAGCGAGGCTATGGAGAGATACAAAAAGAAAATATATTGAGAGCGACAAGAGACAGACCTAAGTGTAAGTCCATGATCGCCTACGTTTTGAAAGAGTACGGCACATGAAGAAGAAGAATTTTTTTTTTCCAAAAATTAGTAAAAACTTATCACTGAATGCATTTTACAGTGCTAGCCATTACTTCTTCCTATGCTTCTGTCAGAATTTCAGTTCTACTTAGGAAATACGACACGTTTTTTGTTGCTAACCACGAGTCAACATATATTTTGCATCTTCATGAGAATTAAAATGCTGTTCATCCAGGGTATGTGTCAGCTATCAGAAACAAGGGCTTATTCGGACGGGTTCATGTCTGATGAATAAGGTAAGTGGAGCAGGACTTCCGATTTAAGAGCTTCCAAGTAGGTTTTCAGCCGTTCTGCAGCATGTGGCTAGCGTTAACACAATCACTTTCTCATGTCTATACTCGTATAAATGCATCAATTGTAGTTGATAGTGATCTCCTGTGATGGTTATTGTCGGTTTAAACAGCTCATAGTAAAATACACCCAGCTGATTCCATCAATAGTAGAGCAGAAGGTTCGAATCATGGATATTCGTATATTGATATATGACCGGTCTTTATATATATATATATATATATATATATATATATATATATATATATATATATATTAGTCATCCGCAGACAGATTTGTTTCACTGTATCACAATTCATCAGTACGATTAGAAATCCTATTGCTTTTAACCCAGGACTGAAACCCGACCAAAGTGGCATCAGGCAGCGATTCTACCTCGGAGCTATGTTAGATTGATCTAAACATGATGTTTTTTTATACATAAAGCTAGGCTAAGAGTTGGAACGCACTTTTATTTATCATTAATAACTGAAATAACGAACGTTATAACGTTCTATTTTAGCTTGAAATAAAGTTCGTTATATTTTAGCTTGAAATAAAGTTCGTTATATTTTAGCTTGAAATAAAGTTCGTTATATTTTAGCTTGAAATAAAGTTCACCCTTAGGAATTGGCTTAACATTACCAGGTTCAAACAATTTCATAATTTCCGATCTGCTATGGAATATAACTTTTCGCAGATTATTTTTAATATATTTTGTCTTTTTCTCTTTATTATCTGCGCTTTATAATTCAGTTTTGTAGCCTACCTTGCTGTTTAACTAAAAGCTAGAAGGAAAACACATGCAGCCATGCCTTTCCCAAAGGGATTTTTACGTAAGTGAGCGCCAGAACACTATCTAGAAATTTGAATTCCAATTTATGTGCCCATATCCTTTACAACCATTACTGATATTACCTCATGGTAATAATAATAAAAAGCAGCTAGACATTCTTTTAAAATAAATTGTTACAAGAAAATTGACTTCTAAGTAAAAAGATTGTGTAGTTTATCTTAAATGAAAGGGCTTGCATTTTCGAAAATCAAAATGTATGCCCAAGCTACACACATTATATTTTACATTTTCCTACGTAATTCATCGATTGAGAAATAAATAAGACTACCAATTATCGGTATGTCTGTTCTGAATACAAAAGCAGCTGCCCTAAAAGATAGAGCTGAAGAAAAATTGCAAACTCGAAATGAAAGAGAAGTTAATGACTGCAAATATTGACAATAAGCATAACTAGAAGCAAAGCCAAGCCAGTATCATTGGATTCCGAGTAACCAGGAAAAGGAAATGTAAGAAATAGAAAAGTCCGATATTTGTCTTCTCCAGTATAGAATAAAGCTTGAGGGTAGAACTTTTCATCAAAGAAACCAAAACAGGAATAAATTATTCGCCCACAATTGTCCGCTCTTTTCAGCATCAAGATTTTCTTTCGTTTCCTTGGGCAATAATACTATTTTTATGTTTGTACTAAGACGAAGAAAATGTCACTATAAACACTAACAATACGTACATCACAATTATAAATATTGCCGTCAATATGAGCACTTCGACAATTACTGGGCCGATGGCAGTCCGTGCTTGCCTGGCAATATTGTCAAAGCTAGTTTTTGTCCGTATTCCACTTCTTATATTCATTTTACACATAGTTTCGTATATTAGCTTATTTTTATTTCATTGAAGGTTTGTAATTGCATCTAATCTTGGTCATAATTTTCTGTCGATTCTAAATTATTGCTTGACATATTTCAGAAGAAAATATTGCCTGACAGTGTATTTGACATTGGGGCGGATATATATATATATATATATATATATATATATATATATATATATATATATATATATTTATAAACCAGATTTCTGCATTGCTATGAATGCGTATTTTTCTACAGAGTCTTGTGAATTGGTCGGAATACTCTTGCTGTGAAGATTAGGGTTCATCTACGAGATAAAAACGAGGGACTATACGGAGACGATAGATTAATACTCCTCCGAAAAAACAGTCCACGACATAAGATCGACTAAGAAAGAACATGTTAAATTTTTTAAAAGTTCACGAACTAAATATTACTACCAACACTAACGCCAGAGTAATCAACTTCCTCGATGTAACCTCTGACATGAATAATGGCCAGTATAATCCATATAACAAGGATTCATATAGCTACAAATACGTCAACAAAAAATCTAGCCATCACCAGAGAATTCTTGTCTCTTTACATAAATGAATGCAATTTAGATTATCTATCAACTCGGGTAATGACAGATTTTTTGTCAATAGCAAAATTAAATATATAAAGGCCTTTCGAAAAAGCATTCTCAATATAAATTTAAAATACTCTGATAAAAACAAAGGTAAAAATGAGCCCAAATTGCGTAAATGTAACATCATATGGTTTAACCCACCTTTTAGTGAAAATGTCCAAACTAAAATCGGAAGGATTTTTGTAAATTTAATTCACAAGCACATCAGCTATTCCCTACAAAAAAAAGATTTTCAACAAAAACAATGTTAAGTTTAGATATAGTTGCGTTAAAAACATCGATAAATATATACCATAACATAACAATATGGTATTAAAAATACTAATAACACTACTAAAAAGTAATTGCAACTGCCGAAAAAATAAAGTCCTCCCACTAAGCGGTCAATTCATGACGGAAATATACGGAGCCAGCATTCATTCAGAAAACAATGTTAAGTCTTTTTTTGTTTTTTTTTTTACCTCAAGTTACAGTCAATGGAAATATCGGAATTGCAATCATAAACTGATTTTAAGTAACAGTAAATACAGTAAAAGCTTTGTCCTCTCAAAATATTTCTAGAAATTAAAAATAAAAACTGAATTATTACCTGGGATATCATCGCAAAAAAGATGTCTTTTAAGGAAATAGGAAGTAAAAATAACTGATGCTTTTTAGAAATATTTGTTATCTAAAAATACTTAAATAACCGTAATTTACAAAACCAAAGTAGTAAATTGATGACGACATGCAAATATATACATATATATCTTTTAAAATATGTTAACCCGGATTAACGTAGAATTTTTTTATGTTTATCTTTGCTATTATTATCATTTGAATTCCCCTAGAAATAAGAACAAGTAATTCCCCATGACCTAAATCTCTCCGTCCAATTTACTTTACTTTCCAACTTCATGTTTATTTTTTAGTATAAAACAAAGTAAATCATACAATTGAAACTGTAAAAAATAGTGTCACAGGATAATATATATGACTATATATAACTACACTGAACATCCCAAGAACCAAAAATTCAAATCCTTGAACGACCATTTATAATAAGCACCTGATGATTGTATATTGTATGAATCTTTTTGTCTTACTACTGACGTAGGACAATATATATATATATATATATATATATATATATATATATATATATATATATATATACTAGCAGTATGTCTCGGCGTTGCTCGGTTGTAATGAAAGCTTTAAAACTAATCCATGGTCCTGGACCTCAGACTCTTTGGACGTTGACACGAAAGACTAAAATGCAATAGTTGTTTCCAGTTAAAGTAAAATCTTAGACTGAAAGAAAAATGAATGGATGTAATTCAAGTTTTGAAGTTTATTGAGAATCGGAGAAAAATTGTGGATTTGTATAAAAGACATATAGACAGATAAACAGACACACACAAATATCTTGACTTTTATATATGTATGTTATCGATTTTCTGCACTATTGTAAGAACTGCAACCTTGAAACTTCTGAATATAGTTTCTTATGTCTTTGTCTATGAGTGTATCAAATTTGATTAAATTGGACCACTCCTTCTATAACCCGATTTGTTCGATTATCGATTTTCAATATTTGTCGGGGGTACCTCTACACAAAACCTAGCTAAGAACACTCGCAGATGCTTATAGTACAACTGTGTAAATTTTCAAGAAAATCGGTTCAGCCGTTTCGGAATCTATAGGTAACGGACACACATACACACACATACATGCACAGACAAAGTTCCATTTATAAATAAGTTTAGATATAGCGGGATACATGCAGGCATTTATTGAACGCATAAACACTTAAATGTTGTTTGCTTTTATGTACGAGAGGATACTGCGATGTTTCTTATCTGACCAAGAAATATATCACTGCAAAAATTTGATTTTTGATCCGATTTAGTTAAATTAGTTGTATTCAGAAACTTAAATATTACAGTGTGTGTACTGTAATATTTGCATGCATTTATGCATATTTGCGACATTTACAACGCACATTTAGCTACACAAATGAAAGACACAATTATTTAGTTCACGTCACAAAAATATTACATTAGGTTTAATGTTGTTTTACGCAACTTGCAAAAATGTTAATATTTTTTTTATTATTTCAGATGCATCGTACTCATGAACATAATAGCTTCCAATCTGATGCAGCAAATAAAAAGGTACGGTGAACTCACAGGACGAGAGTCTAACAACAACAGCTCAATGATACCCAGTAAACATGTCCTTCGTGGTCAATGTTAGTGGGGAACTGAATACCTCTGATGGAATGCAAAGTTAATTTTCAAGTAATAAAGAAGTATTTTAAGCTGAAGCGCATCGTAAGGACAGCAGACTTTTTTTTCAAGTCGATGTGAAACATTATTAGACTTTCCTAAGACTTCAAAATTATTTCTGAGACACTTAATTGTAATAAGTAGATTTTTTTCATATATATATATATAAGTAAAGAAGAGGTAAGACACGTGTCTTTAATCTAACATGTTTCACTTTATTAAATTTCTTCAGAGATTTGTTAAAAAAACACGGAGATAGTTAAAAAAACAAGCAGACAGTATATTGGAATGTTGATTGAGGCTTGATTTTATTAGTCATAAACAATAGATGATCATTTTTAAATGTAGGAAATCAATGCATGTTTATATGTATGAGTGCCACGTGTAATAATAGTAATAGATGTTTCTTTCAAATGTAAGTGTCTATAAATGTTTGTTTAAATGTACTTGTGCAAAATAATGCACATGTTATGTGTATTTAAACGATGGACAATTTTTAAATTATGTGTATGAAAAGATCATGGGTGGTTTACTGTATGAAAATTTAAGTTTAAAATTGCGGCGAAAAAATGTACGCTAGTGTCAAGACATCTGCTATAAATAGAAAGTAATAAGTTATTTACGATTGAAATATTCATTTTATATGTATCAAACTACTAATAATATATATTAAACTGCTAATATTTATATATTATTAAAAATATTACAATATTATAATTAATATATCTTACACTTAGAAAAATACATATATGATGTGTGTATATACAGTAGCGCTCATAATATAAGGTACGGAAACAACAAAGACATAAATATGTGTATTACTTAAAAATTAATGAATGATTACCAATGATATTTGTACAGAATAAAAATTAGGGTGCAATGCATAAATATTATACAAAGATACAAAAAATTGCATGAGATATTTTTTAATAAAGATTAAATAGAACAAAAGAAAAGAACCTACTGGACAAAGGTTAGGGAACGATGTTAATGAATTGCATGAATTTTTAATTTACATTGTCAAAAAATTCGATGGAGCTTTTCAACAATAAGTGAAGTTCATTTATCATTAGGACTTTATTTTTAAGCAATATGGCAAAGTTTACACGCAAAACACTCTCTTTTGAAGAAAAATAAATCATTATCGCTAATTACCAAGAAAAAAATCAATTTCAGAAATTTGTGATATTGTTCATAGGGTTAAAAATGTTGTTTATCGTGTAATTAGCAGGTATAAAACCGATAAAACGTTAGATACAAAACCATAAACCAGCAGACATCCAAAAACATCGCAAAGAGAAGATCGAATAATTTTTAGAATATACAGTTAATTTCAGTAGAGTCCAAGTTTACTATATTTGGTTCTGAGGGTAAAACTTACGTACGTCTTAGAGCAGGTGAAAGACTATCTTCTCAACGTGTCAAGAAAACGGTTAAGTTTATTGGTAGCAATGTGATGGTGTGGGGAATAATTTCATCTGCAGGAGTTGGCCTTATCATCCACGTACATGGCAATATCAATGCTGAGATTTACAAAAGGCTTCTTCAGCAACATGTGGTACCAACATTACACCATAATTACACCATAATTTTTATGAATCTCATATTTTCATGCAGGACAATGCAACTTTGCCACAAGGCTCAGAATGTTATGGCATTATTTGAAGAAGAAGGAATGGACCTAATGAAGTGGCCAGCCCAGAGCCCCGACCTGAATCCAATAAAAAGTTTTTGGAAGTTAATTGAAGAAAGGGCTCAGAAAAGAAACCCGAAAAACCAGGATCACCCATGGAAGTTATTGAAAGACGAATGGCAGAAAATTACTGCTGATTTTTGAAAGATATTAATCACATCATGTGGTCGACGATGAAGAGATGCCATTGGAAATAAAAGGATGTTTACCAAATGTTAAATTTTGTCGATATTTTCTTCATAATCAATTTTTTTGTTATATTTAATCTTTATTTAAAAAAACTATATTTTTGTAACATTATATAATATTTATGCATTACAACCTAATCTTTATTTGGTATAAATTTCATTGCTAATCATGCATTACTTTTTAAGTAATACATACATACATTTATGTCTTTGTTGTTTCCGTTCCTTATATTATGGCCGCTACTGTATATATGCATATATATATAAGATGTGTGTATGTATACATATATCATGTCTATATGTGTGTGTGTATGTTTATTTATATATATATATATATATATATATATATATATTTATGTCTTTGTTGTTTCCGTTCCTTATATTATGACCGCTACTGTATATATGCACATATATATAAGATGTGTGTATGTATACATATATCATGTCTATATGTGTGTGTGCATGTTTATATATATATATATATATATATATATATATATATGAAACACTGAAGGAAGAATGTTTATGCGAACTTTCGATATTTGCAGGAAGATTAAAAAAAGCTGTTCCGAAATAGAGAATCACAGGGAGTGAAAGATTATCTTTTGATCTCACGTGATTTACAAAAAAAACAGATTTGATGAGCGCAATAGCCGTGAGGGCGTATCTAATATGAAAAACTACTTCATTTAAAATTTGAATTACATTTGAAATAAATTAAAAGAAATGCTTGCTCAAATACAATGAAAAGAAGAGTAATATTTTATCTACATATACAAGCAATTCGTCTATACATTTTTTTATCAAATACGCAAATTCAACGTTAGTAAATATTACTCCAGCGCCCAAATTTCTGAATTCAGATCTTTAAATAAATGTTATATTAGCTGAATACGGTCTTATTTTCTTTAAAATCGCAAATTTACATGGAACATTTTTAGATTATTGGCATCTTGGAGTTGTGCAGATCAAATCAAATCAGGGCAGGATTCATGGTAGTCTTCGTTTGCATATTAATATTTTCGCCTTAGTGTTAACGTACAGTCTAAAGGAAAGGATAACCAATACAGTTAGTTGTCGCTGCTGATGAAGAACTTGCTATGGCCCTTCGGTCCTTTATCCGGGTTTTTGTAGGGTTTAGACATTAGACCTTTAAGTCATTGGGTTATTTCATTCAGAGTTTTCGTTCACCTAAACTTACTGCAACCAAAGGTAGGTAGCCTCGTATTTGCTACTCTTTTATCCATCATCGGCGAAACAAATTTCAAGTATATCACTAATGAAAGATCATTACATATTTTTAAAAAGTGTCACATTCAAGCTGGTGATACGAAGTGATAGATTTAACTATAAATGGTATGATATTTTCGACAAAGACAACTCAAGCAATACCTAATTAATGTTTTATGCAAGTATGTCATATCTAAGAGATAAAAGAAACCCACAAATTGTGTGTGTGTGAAAGAGAGAGAGAGAGAGAGAGAGGAAGAGAGAGAGAGAGAGAATTGAACAAAACTATATTCTTTTGTCAAATTCTTTCTATGGTGGTAAATTTTGAATTCTGTTTTACATGATGTTTACAAATAACCTCTAACATTTCATGAATGAATGTCTTTTTGATCTATGAATGTATATATGTTTAATCCTTTTGCTTAGCAGTGTATATTATCGCATTACCATCCACTTGTTTTACTACCTTCATAAGGAAAACCACCCATTAAGACACACTGAAACATATATTTATACCTCTATATAGCGTGTGCTGGTGTATTCACTAAGATGTGAAATGCTTAATGCAGTTATAACTGTTATTTATTTAAACGAGAATTTCAATGATTTTATTTGTGCCTTCCATTCAATACAAACGCATATAATGTATCTGACGAATTTTATAGATAGAATCTGGTAGAATCTCACTTAATAGCAGACATATCTCTAAAATCTGACATCGATATTCTGCTTTTCCTATAATCTATGATATATAGACTCACCTCGAAATGCACGTATGATTTTGAAAGTTAACTATGCAATCACTTTCCTTTTTCTGCCAACCAGGTTGTAATCTAATCCTCAATATTTATGAATTAAAGTGCCTTCACATTTAAATGATTAATTGAGGTTTTGATATCAAAATCAAGATTCTTCTAATCACAAACACAGCATTCGCGTTTTATTAGAACGAAAGCATCTAACTCCCAAAATACAGAAACGGTGGATTTACGTGCCCAGAAATAATCCTGAATAGGATTTCCGGCATATCAAGTAAATAGCTAACAATGGATTGCAGTTGATAAAAGCCGCCCCACTTAGCCCAGTTTAAGCTGTCTCACCGTCCTGACGACTCTGGATGTGAGAGTGGAAGAAAGACAGTTTGGATTGCCAATTAATTATACGATCGATGTCGTTCTGATACAATTAATTACAAAGTGATTAAACATGACTTATGAAATGAAATAGAAAGTAAAGTTGAAGCAAGCGTGCGAGTGGAGAAATAATGAACGTCACGGTGGCTTTTCATGTTATTTGAAATTTAGTCAAATCCTGTTGCGCGTTCATATATGCTATGTAAACTGTTAGTAAAATGCAGTCCGGTTTAACGCAGAAAAAAGTTTTTGCATTTAAGTTCAGTATTTTTACGGAGTAAGAAATGTCACTACTCACCCTACGTTTGATAACAGAGGTAGATACATCAGCACACATTCAGTTAGTCAGTATTAAAAGAGACATTTCAAGCTTGGCAGTTTTTTGAATTATCATATCTAAGTTATTCTCTGGTATTAAGGAGATGCGTCAGATTAATTTCTAATGAAACATTCATGTTTCTTATTTCAATACTTTTATCTCAAAATTATAGGTATATCTTTAGTTAATTTTTGACCGATTATATTTTATGATAAAATTGCAGTATATGTTCATGTTGGTTTAATAATTATAAATAAATTATAAACTAAATCTATGTTATAAAAAGTATTATAGAAAATTGGATGTACCATTTACTTAAACTGTAAAGCAGGATCCCTGCCACCAATACGTTTAGAACATGGAAAGAAAGACCATTGAGTAACTGGAGAAACCTTGATGAAAATAATCTTGCAAATGCAGATTGGACATTAGGTGACATAAAATATTAAGTGATGTGAAAATAAATGAAATAAAACAACACATTGAAATGTTTGTCAGCACAATGGCAGATACCAAAGAAAATATGATAGTAAACGAAAGTGAAAATGCCGCAGGAAATGCAGAGATGCAAAGGGTACTTCACATTCTGATGAAATGGATAAAAATATGTGAAGGTTGTAATAATGGATTAGAATCAAAAAGTGTAGATATAAAAGCAATGAAAGAATTAACAGTGACCAAAAGTAGAAAGATCACCACAATGTTATAAATAAAGAAGAAAATATTGAATGAATTTGCAAAGGTAAAATTTATCATAGAAAGGAAATTGTTAAGAAAAATACGCAGGAAAATCAGAAAAAATCCACATAAGATTAGAAAATATTGCCTGAAGGGATATTATTGATGAAAAGAAACCAGGTGTGAACAATATAAAGTCTTATATTCTTCAGCAAGAGAAATATAGACTGAAAATGTATTACAAGTAAAATTTGGGAATAACATGACAGTATATGACAAACAAGAATAAATTTAGTTTATAAGAAATATCAGGTCTGGATGGGCTTGGAAAGTGTAAAAATGTTAATACAACATAAAATAACGAAAAACGCAAAATGGAGCAATTTCAATTTTCAACATTTACTAACAAATTATTACTAGAGAAATTAGAGTTAAATCCTTAAAAATAAAATGAACATATTTAAATCAAATTAAAACAATTCGCAAAGATACAGAAGAATCGCATTGAGAAATTGAAGAAATGTCATATTAAAGTAGAAATGTTAGCTAAACTTGACCTGGATACATTTTGAATGATAATCTTGAATGATGAGAATAGTTTGCGAAAGGAGAATAACAAAATAAAGAATTGCACTGACAAGTTTAACAATCTATTAAAATTTCCGAACTGAAGGATTCACAGAATACGAATAATGCAAATAGCAGTTTTCTGGCGTGAATGAATTTTGGGCTTCCCTCGTTTACAGGTGTTCGTCATGTGTTAGTGATTTTGAAGAGCTTACGGATTTGTAAAATGTATAACATACCACTCGCCTGAAGTAGAATATACAACTAAACCTAATATCTAAATCCATATCACCACCTACTTGCAAGATCTTGACATCAATTATGTCAGAAAGAAAATATATTACAAACAATCAACAGAACAATTTTCCGATATAGCAAAAGTGATTCTTGTGATTAAATCCTGATAAACCGTTTTATTATAGAAACTTTTAATAACACAAATAAGTGCCCATAACTACCAAATACACATTGATGGTATTTTCTATTCATAGTCAATTATTACTTTTAATATTTTAATATCATTATCGTTTAATCAATATATTTTTTGTGGTACTCAAAACTTTTGAAATTTTATGCGAATGCAATTATTGCATCGAAAAGTATTAATATAGATTGTGTTATATTCCAGGAGAACTTCCTTTTTATCTTTCTGTTTTTCACTGATTCAACTCTATTTTAATCGTTAAAACCTGAATATCAATACAAAATGAAGTAATAATATAAGCAAACACATTTAGATGAGCCTGGTGTTCAGTGTATACAGATTAAGATTGTTTACATGAATCTGAAACGGAAATCAAATTCATTCAAAAATCAACTGGATTAACAACTTGATCCATCGAATGCTGTTGACATGTTCTGTAACTAAATTTGATGATATAATTTTATTTATTTGGAAAATTGTAAACTAGAATGGATAATCTTTGGGTATTGTGGAGTCCATAATTGAGTCCATAATTTAGCAATGATGCACCCATTTCACAATTCTAGAATAGTTTCCAAAAGTGCCCTAACTATTTGCGTATAATATTGATTGGCGAGGTAAGTGCATTATTTACGTAGCAGGATTTTGTTGATTATTTTTCTAGCAATTGACGTCTTGTTTTTGTGTGTCCGATTCATGCTTAGAGCGATCCATAAGAATATTCTGTCTACCAATCACATTAGTTTGATAAATTACTAATTTATATACTTTTGTAACTCTGACTATGTAGGCAGAATGAATCAAAGTTTGGAAGTGCTTACAGACCACTATTTAATTAAGTGTCTAAATGGAACAGGTTCAGTAATAAGTAGACATGTGATTAAAATAAAGCAGCCTGCCTGCTTTTCTAGTTTAGACATGATCTCAATGCTGAGTAATGCGAATTCCTAGTGTCTTGGAACTTTCGGAATAAGTGTGTTATCAATCATTTCTCTGTAAACAGAAGGGGTAGCTGGTGGGCTTAAAAGTAATTAGCTTATAAATGTTATATTTTCTTAGCTGATGGATGCACAATTGTCTTCTTTTTTTTCAAATGATAGAGGACCTATAAATTTGATTTCTTATTCACCTCACGGAAGAAATCCATCCTGATCTGTATACACTGAATACTAAGTTCATTCCAAATATGGTTGCTCATATCATTACATCATTTTGTATCAATATTCAGTCGTATTGTTTTAGACATTGTTTTTTCGGTATTACTATTTTATGGTAGTGTATTTTTTTTACTCATGAATTGTTTCAGTTTTATACATAGTCTTGATTTATCCGTTTTCATTAAAATAATTAAATAGGACAGTTATACAAATAGTTGTATGAACTCTAGGAATATTTAATAGCAAAATTAATAAACTCTTGAAGAAAATTTCTGGAAATATATTATTATATGAAATAAAGAATATAGTGTTAACGATTCTTGTTTACATCGTTCGAATAACTTTTTCAATAACTTAATAATAATTATAATATTAATTTCCTTTCGATCTGGGGTAAAATAATGAAAAAAATCATGATATCAAACAGTTAAACAAAGTGTTATATGCTGTTAGCAATAAACTATGCCTAAATGAAAATTATATAAGCGAAACACTGCAAAACTGAAAGTCTTTAATTTTTTTAAGAATGTTGAAATTCATTGAGAGAACATAAAATTGCATTTTTCTTAAAGACTTTGCCAATTTAGTGGGGAGTAAATATTTTGAAAATATTTGTTATTCTACGACAATCTTATTACGATAACTAGAAAGATTTTCGATTTGTTTGAGATTATGACGGTTAAACAAAAACAAATCTTTAGTATTGATGGTTGTGATAACATTTTATTGCGAAAGTTTAAAGTTTAAGCGTCAATAATGCCTTGATATTTGTAACAGAGTTAGACAAATATTTCTCCGCCTCCAGGCCAGATTATCAACGGCTACATAGAGACGTTCATCAAGATCAACGAAAAGTAAGAAAAACTATGCCATAACACGCAGTGCCCACAACGGAGCTCATAGCAAATATATCCACGCAACTGGTGAAAGTCTTTTCATTGCTTTTTTTTTTTCATCAGAACGGTGGGCAAGCGTTCTCGAGCTACAGGTCCAATTACGCAACAATATTACCTTCCCCAATCTTGAACAATGTCACTGAAATGTTACCTAAGGATCAAATGGCTCTCAGTATTATTCATTTACTAGGAAGAATGTACTGTTTTCATACAAGTGATAGCCGTTCGATATGTAACTTTAGTCACTATTCTTAGACGGTATTGCTACCTCTTGTCGTTTGAACACATGCGTTAGTTAAAACCGATTTTCTTATCAATTTGCTGTATAACTGTATAGAGTTGAATCAGTTCGTGTAGCATTGTTTTCACGTATCTGCGACAATATGCGAAGTTGGAGTACTATCTTCTGATTATTTAACCAACTTTTAACAATTTGACGACAACCAGACGCATATTGATGAATACTTCGGAAGAGTTGTAATCTCTTCTTAGCACAGATGCTGTGTTTAAAATGTGTAAAAAGATAAATTTCATTGATAATCCACACTTTGAGAGCATAAGCACTATGCTAAATGCATATATCATAGATAGCAATATGCAGTTGTGTCAAATATTGAGTTTATGATAGTAGTTTTCCATAGAAAAAGCTTAATCCAGATATTCATGAGTAAACCAAACTGCAGCATGATCCAAACAGGATTTACTTGTTGTAGAGGGATTATCATTAGTAGATAGATTTGCACTTGACTTGTGCTCTATGCGAGCTTAAAAGTAGAAGACCTTAGAAATATATTCTCTCTGAAAACTGTAATATACATTACTGTATATTACTGTATATTACTGTAATATACAGTAATATACAGTAATATACATATTTCAGTAAAAGAATTACCCAAAAGCCACTGGCGGGATAAAATTCGATTGGTAGTTATTAAGAATTATCCCCGATTCTAGCAAAAATTATGTAACCACTGCTTGAGGGAGAAATTTTTCCCAAGCATGTGAAAAGAGGCATGCATACGTCTGGTCTTCAAGAATTTGGGCAACCGATCCTCACTTCCATTACAGACACATTATTTTCCTCAGTAAAATCAGTAAACATTTTGAGACCATTATCAACAAGAAATCGTCAAGCTAGATAAGATGTCTTAACCACCATTAAACACAGATTTAGCGAGGCTCTTGACGACACGCACACCGCAAAGACAATAGCATTAAATAATTCGACAAGATATAGTATAAAGTTTTGTTACAAAGCTCTCGTTTGATAAAATCACCTGAATTTTCTCTATTGCAAACTACCCACCCTCACACTGCATTCCATCGGCGAGAAGTAAGGTTCACTCAAACAGCTTCTTTCTGCGAAGCAAAGGCCTATAGAACAGATTCTAAAGATGTTTTACCCATCACTACAAACTTGGACTGATCAAGTCTAGAATCAGCTGTCATCTTCCCCTCATATACCTATAAACTGTCTCTTAATTCCTTTACATCAAACGGGCCCAGGGTCTTGTAGAGGGAAAACCATACTATAAAAAATGTTTGCAAAGAAGGAATCTGAAAAACAAAACTGAATACCTGTCCATCATTGTCTTTAAATATTATATGAATAATTATATTCAGATTGGTACAGAACAGAATAATAAATGTATGCTATAGGGCGATAAACATTGAACTGCGAAGTTAAGACCCTTGTTCAGCACTGATTCTTCAGAAGCACTCAACTGATGTTGACTGATGTTGTCAACTGCTTTCACAGGTGGGTGATAGATCTCATATGTCCTCTTCAGATCTTTTAACATACTTAGTTTCCGTATTTTGCGGACCTTGACTGCGTCGAATTCTTGCCTGAAGGATTTGTCCAATGCCGGATCATTTTTCGGTCTTCTTCATTATTGATACTCCAGAGGAATGTTTCGAGCCTCTGGGAGATATCGGTATGTAATTTCCGTTTCATTCATCGGTTGTACTGGATAAGTTCTCGGACCAGGGCGTATCCCGCTTTTTATGCGACCAGACGGGCTCTCCTTGAATTGACGTCAAGTCTCGGTGTCAAGCCTGCAGGGATGAGTTGTTGTTCTCTGCATCGGTGTAGGAATGTCAGGTGGTTTGATATTGGTGCCAGCTTCAGGTAGGCCCTTTCTATTTGTCTCAATATCTTATTTGGCAACAAAGATGGGGACAATAGTCCGAATAATGTAAATACTGTAACAATGCGCCTCCTCGGGTTAACTCTCACACCAGACCTCAAGTGAAATAACTATATAGAATCCATAGCTAAATCCACTGCGAAGAAATTCGGTTCTCTGTGTAGGGCCAGGTAGTTTTTCCCGTCCCAAACAATCCGGCACATATACGAGTCTACCATCCGCCCGTGCATTGAGTATTGCTGCCATATCAGGTCTGGTACTCCTGCTATCCACTTAGATGTTCTTGACAGAATTTAACGGAGAATCTGTAATGTGATTGATCCCGACTTGGCAGCTACGATACAGTCACTCTTTCAGCGACGCAGTGTGGCTTTCCTGTGTCTCTTCTACAAATACTTTCACGGCTTCATCTCCGATGACCTTAGCTCACTGGTACCCCCTATATATGAATTTACTCGAGCCACAAGATTAGTAACTAGGTCCCACCCTTTTACTGTGAAACCAATAAATTGTAAAAGCAAATTCTACTCCATCAGCTTCTTTTCGCGCACTTCCCGCCTGTGGAATTCTCTTGCGCATACTTGCTTTCCTGACAGTTACAATCTCCAAGAATTTAAATGTAAAGTCAATAGTCATCTCCTGTCTCAATAACTTACATCCTCTCTCTCATGCTTTTCTACATCCACCCCACTCTCATCAGTACTCTGTTCCCTCTCCCACTCTCTTTCTGACACCCCGTGCAACCTCTCATTCCTCAACATTCCTCCCCTGCACAACATTGGCAGTAAAATGCTTTGATTGGGGCGACAGTATTATAAAAAAGAAAAAAAATACTACTTCATATCAGGAATATAGGAAAATACAGGATGGTCTGTGTCAAACAATCATATATTTCAATAAAAAAATAGATCCTTGCTAATAAAACCTTTAAATTTCCTTGTGGCTTTTACATTTACACATTTCATTTAAACCCTGTAAGCTAGAAAATATCTAGACGTAGGAATATGATGTTTTACCCAGAATTACCGACGTATTAGAAACACTGCAATAATAACTCTCCAAAAATTTGGACAATTTGAAACCTGACAGAAAATCAAAATCATTCCGATGAGATTATTGATGACATAAAGAGAATATTGAAATACTTGCAAGCGAATGATGGATATTTATCATCTTAGTTACATTTTGTTAACGTCAAATGAGAACATAAACATGAAACCTATGGGAATATTTATAAAGTTTCAGACATGATGAGAATAGTAATTGTTCAAAGGAAAGGCTTTATCTTTTTGTGGCAGGCTTAATAAACAAAGAAACCGCCTAGATAATGAATTACGATGAAAATCTGAAATAATTAAAATAGACATGTATTTTTCACCTGAGCAGGGAAATGAGGACGTTTAATTTCATGAAGATATTTGTGTGGCCATTCTTTTCAAATTGCTGGGTAGAGATTTCAGAACCTACGAAAATCTTTAGAGGGAATGAAAATAAAATAAATCTGGATTTTCTAGATTACACCATTAGTAAGAACAGCTTGAAGGTGAGTACGGTAATATTAGGAGTTTTCTGGTTTAGATCTTCGTATCAAGCTTCCAATTGTTAATAGAGTGGATGCTCAATGAGTTAGTAGTAGTAGTAGCAGTAGTAGTAATACAGCTGGAATTTGTATTTTGCTTTCCCTTTAGAAATTGTGGAACAAATCAAGAATCAAAAAGTGGTTTCACATCTTTCTGGTTGAGCATTAATAGTAATTTCGTTCGACACATAAAAATCAACATTAGATAAACCAACAAGTGTTGACATGTAAAGACAACTAAACTAATTTAATCCAACCAAAACGAAAAAGATAGATTTGAAAGTGAAATTTCTTCGAATAACATTACTCTGAGATATCGAATTAAACTTTATAATTACTTTAAAAGTGCAAAAATATGATAACATTTTTTTAGTCTAAATATGGAAATAGTCTTTTTTGATGAGAACTTGTTATATATATACAAATGCAAACAAAAATAAAGTAAAATATTAGGATGTATCACAGGAGAGTTCTTACTTTATTTCAGTCATATCTTACTCTCTTGCAAAATGACTAGTTATCTGAATTGTTTATTCATAGATTTTATTTTACGATCTTTTATTCATACTTTTCTCTTCACCCATGCGTCTATCTTTTTCATATTCAAATTGTTTATCTCTTTCTCCAGATGACTGTTTCTTCAATATTCTACCTATAAAATGTCCTCTGTATGTTGCAATGATATGATCAAATGGAAATTTATATTTGGGAAAAGATGAGGAGGAAAATGATACCTCATTTAATCGCATCATCTTTAATTAAGTGCCTAATTGATCGCGCAGTTTTAAATTATGAACAAACACCTGATTAGAACAGGCTAACCGTTAGATGTTACTACAGATAATTCACATCAGTCATCGATTACGTATCGCAATGAATTCAATGGAAGTTTAGTTTTCGTTTCTTCTTTGTATATACTATTTAATAAAGGATAGCTAACTAAAGACAAAAGTCAAGAACTGAAGTTTCAAAATAAGCCATTTACCACTGGCAACTTGAATATCATGATCTTCAATCTGACTCACTTCCCGCAATGATTTCCTGCACTACACAATGTTTTGACAAAAACAAATAATACATCTTAAGACAACTACCATTTTCAGACACAGGTCCGTAAATTTAATTTACAGTACACTGATAAATTACAGTATATTACAAATTTTTGTCAAAATGTATACTTTGCATATTAATATAAAGGTTGAATTATCTTATTAATTTTAGAAATATCTCAAATAATAGACTCATAATAGTATACACAACATTTGCCAAATTATTTTATGGTGAATTTGCCTATAAGCATTAAAAAGCCAACATGAGAAAGAGATGTTAAATATTCAATATTAGTCTCTAACATTACAAAATATGGAAAAAATATGGCTGTATGTGAAATCACTGTTTAGTTTGGTTGGGTATTGAAATATATAAGTAATTGTCAACTGATTATGTATACGTAAGCTGATGAAAATAATGAATGAATTTGGTCATCTTGGGTATACGATAATGACGATTTTAGCGAATTCATTAGTCGTGTAGAATAGCAAGATATCCAGAAGCGGTGTCAATAGAAAATAGGATAATTTAATTCAATCAAATGCAATGTATTTATCTTTTGATTTTAATGAAGAAAATAAAATAATCTTGAATACAAAAATAAATCAGGTTCATTTTTTAAATTGAAAATCTAATTCGAGAGTCTAAATCCTTTCTCGCACACTCTCGTAGGCGATATCATTTCAAAACCAAATGCTAACAATTTTAGACAATTACTGAGCGTACTTGCAAATACATCGGCGACAGCATTCTAATAAAACTGGAGAATAACCATGTGGATGATGATAATCAGTCTAACGATGAAAATGATTGCACAGAACATGATGGTGCGGATTATGAACTCCATGATTATGTTGCAGTTAGTGAGACCGCTGATAGCAGGCTGGCTTCATTAATTTCTAATTTATATCGAGATGAAATTATAATTTGTGACAAATCTAAAATTATATCAATTTAAGACAAGGAAAATTTTTCATTTGTAAACAAGGAATGACTTTTAGATATAAAGTTGGCTTGAGAAAAATTAAGAAGTCGACAGAAAGAAATAGACAAGTATCCGAAAAAGAGAAACAGAATTAAGAATAAAAGGATGAAAACCAGTAATAAGAAAATATGGTAAGATGAATCCAAACGTGTTTTCATCTTCATTTGAACATTTTTGGCATCATAAACAACGTTCCATTAACTGATAAATGAATATTTCTAAATGTACTTATTACTTTCTTCTGTATAATTTCCAGAGTTTATTTTACTCATTATAATCAAGTTTGGGATCAAAGTCTCGCATTCCAATTATTTAGACGAATAGCTTTAATCAAAGAAAACAATAGTTCGTTCGAAAACATTCGACTATTGTCTAAAAATATGCCACGATCATCACTCCGGTTGAGAGGTTATCAAGGGGTGATTAGTGTGTTGCATGGAAGCGGAAATCTATTCTTTGATTTTCAGTTGGATGATGGCTAATTGATTTGCATTTGTTTGCATATTTGATATAAATTACACACTCACATGTGTGCGTTTTTGTGCATTTATTCATACATATTTTAGTGTATTTACAGAGCCAACTATACAAATGAATATAGAAATATATGTATAGCATGCACACATAGTTCCACTTGATCACACAAAGTGACAAACACAAATGTTTTATATATATATATATATATATATATATATATATAAAGAGAGGGAGAGAAAAGTATCACAATGTATATTGAGAATCAAATTCGCAACTTAAATGAATATAGAACCTTGTAGTTTTTACATTATGTGCTTTGTGGTACAATGGATATCAACTTGAGATGTGAAATCGGAGAGCGAGTTGGAATTCCAGTTCATATTCACTTACGCACGTATAGCATTTGTATTTATGCACCACAGCTTCTCCCTCCAGCTTCAAGTTGAATAGCAGGATAGACTGGGTTTTATCGCATTGGTTGGCAACCAGCCTATCGCAGAAAGAAATGACTAAATACTGCAGGATATTCTTCTACACAGTCAGCCAAGGATCGGAAAAAACATGATCCCCAAAGCGTGTATAACGTATGGCACTTAACTGACTAAGTGAGAGCGCAGGTAGTTTTAAATATTTGGGAGAAGGAGAAACCGGTTAGAATGCCTGTAGGAGTCGTCCTGCGTGCACATGTATAGGTGAACAGTGTTTTGAAAACACTTTTCTTTGCAATTCACATCTCTATTTCAATTAGTATTAAATTAATATTGTTATTTTAAATTATCCTACGTTCTACACAAATACTATCACAAAAATGGTAAAGTCTAACGTCAAGGATTATGAGTATTAATGCTAAATTTAACAGGTGTGCCAGGGTCCTCTTTTCTATAGCAGTGTCACACAAGCTTTACATTTTTATTGCTCAGGTTGTTTATGCGTATTTTTCTAGATTATCTATAGTCGTGAGCCTAAATTTATTGAATCTATTTTATTTATTAAATATTTAAATTTGTTTTATTTCTGCTTACTTCTTCATTTTCATATATTGATATTTGAAAAACTTTATTATATTTAGGATAAAGGACATTAGTTTCTTAGGCATTGAAGTTGTGCTATGGTTGCACATAACGTATTTCTTTTCGTGTGGACATTAAGAAATGATTTTTGATATTTTGTTTTGTATTTATGTTATACCCCAGCATTAAATAAATATTTTCCAACGGCTGTGATGGTCAACAAAATCAACGAAGTAGGATTTTTACATGTCAGTCAATTTGATATGGAGGTTAAAATAGATCAGATTAAGAAAATTTTCTTAATTTGCATTCCATTATTTAAGCGTAATGAAAAAATTCGAAAAAATGGCAAGGAGAAGTGGAAACACCCGGGAATGATTTTCGATAATATCAATGGGGCACTCGAAGTAAACCATGACTAACCACTACAGAAGCCTCGGCTCCATTCAAAGAATGAAACAATGTGTGTGTATAGTGGAATTGGAAAGGACTTCTGAAGAACCAACATAATATTAATAATTATCAGAATCAACGTACAAATTCATTAAAGAATTCGTTAGAATAACACTAAACTACTTGTTCATTTGTTCACCAAACAAATCAGCTTGATAAAAGTAATGCAAAATATCTTTCTATGAACCAGAATCCCGTAAGTGAAATGTAGATTTAAAATTTATTATTATCTAATAAATTAATTTTGTTTTTTACCTCAATAAAATCCGTCAGTGGACGAAACGCGTCGGCTAAAATCAAATATAGTTTTCTCCTTTTAATCATACTGTTTCTCTTCTTATATTATCTGCGAATATTTACACACACACGCACACACACACACATACACACACACACACACACACACACACACACATATATATATATATATATATATATATGTTGTAAGTGCGAAACAGTGATTGTATATGCGAACCAATTATCTAGGAAAGCTGCATATAAGAGAAATGATGATTCTTTTAACTATTTTAGATATAAAATTTATGATTACAATCTGGTCCAGAAAATAAAAATGCGCGCCATATTCGCGTTACTGTCCCCCAACCACAGTGAGTTGTAAAATAGCCATCTTATTGAAAGAGGAATAAGTACGTTGAACAGTGATCCTGGGTGAACTTCGGAGATACTAACGTACTTCATATTTCGTCTGGTTTTGTGAAGTAAGTTTTGTGAGTATATCCCTACATAACTTCACTCATTATCTCAGACTGACTTTCATCACACGTATCAAGATTCTAGGCACTGTGATTAAATTCTAGATCGAATGGTGATACTTTCATCCGGATTTTTCCTTTCCATATTGCAAATATGAGCAAGAAAATGAATGATCTTTTACTGTCATAACACAAAATTCAATAAATCTCGGGCCTAACAAATAAATAAACAATTTTAAGTAAAATTCGACGTTATTCATCAACATAGTCTCTTTCTAGGGTGATACACTGATTCCAACGCTTCTTTAACAATTGTTGACTTTTTGTAAATCTATTTGTCTTTGGTCTCAAAATACGCCTCAGTGTCAGATATCACATCTTTAGTGCAGCCAAATCTCTTTCCGTGAACCATTCTTTTGAGGTCTGCGAATAGCCAGTATTCGCTGAGGGGAAGATCTGGAGAATAGGAGGGATGCGAAAGCAATCTTAAGTGCAATTCATGCAGTTTTGCCATTTGCGATCGACTTGTGAGACTGTGCCTTGTAATGGTGAAAAATCACTTTTTTCTTCTTAATTTGTGGCAATGTTTTCGCGATTTTTTCTTTCAAACGCAGGAATAATGTATATATTATTCTCTATTGATGGTTCTTTTTATCTAAAGATAATTGATGAACAAAATATATATTGGGTATCCAAAATTACGGAAGCCAAAACCATACCTGATGATGTTTGCATATTTGGTCGCATTTATGTCTATAAGATCGTGTTTAAAGCCAACATATTACCTCTTAACCGTTGTTTCTGACGGAGCAAAGTCTGAATAACACTTATCAAGCCATTGCTTTGCTTGAACAGTAATATTTCTCATCAGAAGCCAATGCTCTATCAACACACGTTATTCAGATTTTTCCATTTTGAAAAAAATTTAAATAATCTGTAAAATTTAACAAATCTAATTTGTAAACTAACAAACTGATTGGGACCAAATGTTGTCACGTGCCATTTGAAGGCTAGAATGTCATTAAAATTATATGGATTTTTTATTAGTCGTACCATCTATATGTCAGGAATGGGACATATTGAATGATGTGTTAATTGAGATTGTTATTGAGGTTGAAATTAGATAAACTGATTAAACATTACTGTTTCTCTAAGGACAAAACATTTAAAATAATTGTTGAAGATAAACTGAGATATTCGAATTAACAGACGCATAATCATCGGAGTGATTTTATTGAAAATAAAATATCTTAATATTTACAAAACTTCGGAATAATTACGATGATTTAATTTGGTATGATACATAATTGAACTGATATATATATATATATATATATATATATATATATGTCAATAAAGTGATATATAAATATAATTTAAAAATGGTTATTTCTGCAAGCTAAAGTTAAAACTTTCGGCAACTTCAAGCGATTACATTAAGGTATTTACAATTAATTTACAAGTTATTGTAAATCGCCTGAAGAAACCGAAATGTTAAAACCTAGGTAGTCGAAATAATTAATTTGCAAATGAAACATATACAAACGTTCTACAATAGAAACGCATTGAGCTGGGTTAGAGGGTGATACCTCATGACTATCAAACGGTGCTTCTCACAAATAATAAATGAGAATGATATACCCCAGTGATCGAAATAAAAATTTCGGCTCGTAGTACGTACCACATGAAGAAGGCCAGAGCGTACAACGGCCGAAACATCGTACGAATCGCAAGCAAGATCAGGATGATAGTCCGGAAGTATTATATATATATATATATATATATATATATATATATATATATATATATATATATATGTATATATATATATATGTATGTATATGTATATATATATTATAAAAGCAAGCGCTAACCACAAAATTTCAAAAACATACTGACCTCATCAACATTCAAGCAAAAGACAACACATGAGTCACAAAAAGCAACAACAAAAAAAAGATGTGATGTATGCAAGATTATAATAGAAGGAAAACACTTCAAATTCAAAAACACATCTACATTCGAAATAAAAACAAATGCCAACTACAATTCTAAAAACGTAATTTATACTCTAAAATGTGATGACTGCGCAAAAATGTAGGTGGTGTTGACACAAGGCCTGAATAAAAGAGCATTTTTGCACAGAAGTAAGATTAAAGTCGCCAATAACAGGAAATTCATAAGCGATAAAAAAAATCAACACTACATTCAAATAGTATTCCAAATTCAATAAAAGAACAAGATGACCCGTAAAGTAGAATTGAATCAAAATCGCTGAAAACAAATTTGAAGTATAATGAAAAAATCAAATTTCGCAAGTCAATGTAATTTTTTTCTAGCCAGCGAAAGATGACGGGAGAATTCTAACTTGTGACTGTAAAAAAAAAAACCACAAACAAATACACGCGCATATGAAATTTCTGACCTCCTCATACACGATAATTTGGCCATCAGAAAAACAATCGGATCTCGATATGTGAATCACAAGTTTGTTTGCCTGAAAAGAGTAAACTTTAGCCTCGAGATACGTGTAGCGACACAAATACATTTATGGAAACTAAATATATCCTTCAAAAGTGACACAAATATCATTATGAACACTTAATATATCATACAAATAGCAAGTAATATTAATAATTATAACAACAATATATCTACACTTTAAAGAAAATGTTCACAGCTTCTCTCACTCATATATATATATATATATATATATATATATATATATATATATATATATATATATATATATATATATATATATATGTATATATATATATATTGTAATGGTTGTTATAATAATTTATAAATTCAAAGTATCACTACACACAATTTTTCGCGTTTCGAAGCTGCTACATGCGTTTCTCATCGGGTGATAAGGTGAAAAAAATAGCAGCTTCGAAACGCGAAAATTTGTGTGTAGTGATAGTATGAATTTATAAACCATTGTAACAACCATTACAATATAATGCTCTACGTTGTATGGAGCACTCTTTATAAAAGTAAATGCATGAACAGTAGTTAAAAAAATCTACGTGTTCTATAACTTTGTCACAATAAACTATATATATATATATATATATATATATATATATATATATATATATATATAAATCACTTTTCGAATCAATATCTAAATTTCTGCCATTTCTTAAACTAAATTGTACTTTTAAACAAAACGAAATTTAGTTTGAAAATTTCATTGATATATTCACGCCAAATATTTTATCTATATTAATTACAGTAACCAAATATGTTTAGAACAACTAGTTGAAAGCATTAATTATGCAGTAAATGTATACTTAATTTAAATATTTTGTAATTTTGCGATACTTATATTACATTTAAACACAAATATACCAAAAACATTGTTGGATGAAAATCAATGAATATTTCGTATGCTGTAAAATAAAGTTACCTTTCTAACAAAATTCGTTACAACGTTTCTTAATGGCAAAAGCAGAAAGCGATCAAAAAAGGAAACACTGAGAACGTCCTCATCGCAATGACACTTTCTATCTGCACCTCTCGCAAGTGGACTTGACGCAAATGCCTCCCACTACGTGCATTCCCTGTCTACATTCAAAACCGATGCGACATCGACGACAATGTAAAAAGACAGTCGCGGGCGACGAGCCGAAATTGCAGGCGACGTATTAAATGAATGTAATCGGACGCAGTCAATCATAGGGAATTAGATTATTTTACAGTTATCCGAGATGGAATGACGTGTAAATACGACCACAGAAAACGTTGGTGATGTGGTTATCGAACGCGTCAGCGTTCACATGATGAATGATGGATATTAGGCTGACAATCGCCGTTCTGGGAAGAAAAAACGTTATTTGCTGTTTTCCCGCCTAAACATGGCTGAAAAAAAAACATTATGAGTAAAAGAATAGAAAGGAAAAATATTTCAAGAAGCAAAGCATTACATAGGATTTTTGCTACACACGCCCATTTTGCTAAACATGGCCACTCTGGGACCAGAGTAAAACGATTAGGGACTGAGGGACCCCCCCCCCACTGTATTTTCTTCTTTATTTTCTGCTTTCACTTGTCATTTAGCAGGAAGACGCTAAACGCGTCACTTCCATACTCACAACTTGGTTTGGCAAATTATGAACTCTCCGGTGGGAATGTCCATATCGGAATCGCGTCACTTTTAAGGTACCAACCTTTCATCTCTTTCTTTCTCTTCTCTTCCTCTTCAACAGCTCTATTTGCCCAACTTCGAAATCAGAATGAATGGCTTTGTCTACAGCGTAAACGTTAAAGGGATTGGCCAGCTCTTCGACAGGCACTGCTAATGTCATCATATATATTATTCAGGAAAAATGAGTTATGTCTGCGTACAACTAAATATAAGTGATGAAAGGGAAGTGTTATCATCAAGGTTGATTGTAACTGTACTTTGGAGTGACTGGCATGGCTGGAAGAACTGGCTTTTTTTCTCAAATTTACTATATTTGGCGAGTTGATCAGAAAAGAAAGAAGGAATATAACATAAGTCAATAATGTTTGACGCATGTTTTGTCTTCTTTTATGTATCTCTCACGTTTATCAATAATAAACACATATTTATACTAATAATGAATTATGTATCTGTTTTACATATATTCTTTGTTTAGTCTATTTTATGAATTTATTGGACTGCATATAACGCAGTGTTGATTGTGAGAAATATTACTACTTGTATTGTTTTATTTTAGGTTTTCCTTATTTTATTTTCATGATGATTACATTGTGAATATGACTCTACCTGTACTAGAACTTTATCAAACAGCAACAATTACTTTACAATTATTTTTAGAATTTTATATGTTAATGCTGCATATTGAATTCAATTTTTATCAAATCGCGAAATAAACCTTTTAAACGTCAATACATCCACAGCGCAATATCCTTGAGCCTACGCGTCTTCCTAATTTTCACCAACGACCTTCTCAATATCAGTTCTCAACTCGGTATCTATGCTGATTACAACTACTTACTCCTGAATTAATGGTACGTTTGATAGGTTTGATAATGTCAAAAAACTGTTCTAAAAATTACCTGCAACCCGTTGTTAAACATGGCAAGAAATGGCTTGATACTTTTTACACCTTCTAAAATAAACTGCATTCTTATAATTGTTATAGATAACCTTTTTTCATTTCCATCAGTATAGCTCATGATCAACTCCTAGAAAGCAACTCATTGCCACTTCTAGTGATAATATTTTTCTCTAATGTAAAATAGAAAAATTATATTAAAATGATTGCTATATGTTCTGCTAGGAAATTTGGTTCACTGTTTCGTTTTAGATAATTTTTCTCGCCAGAATCTATCTTATATATTTGTAAGTCTAGCTTTCGTTGAATATTGATGCCATATCCTGTATTTCTAAAATCCAAAGAAGAACATACAATATTATCTGTCCTAACCTGTCATCTCGGCTTGAGTCACTTTCACCGCCTTATCTTAATTTCCCTAAACATTTTCATAGTAAGTGTTCTGGTGAACTTTCTTCTTTGGTAAGTAAGAATGTGTTGTTTTTGTGTAAGGAATACTGTGGTATGTTTGGGTCCATAATTGTGGCTAGCTAGGTTTAAGACAGAACAAATTGAAGACCAGCTTTCCCCAACTTCCTCCTCGTAGCCTATTGCCTCATATATGTATTACAAAAAGTACATATTACTTTCCTCTTTGATATATCGACTTTACGAATTTAAGTGAAGTACTCTATTGGCAGTTAGGTCTCTTCATTTTACCGTTGAACTTGCTATATATCGTGTATGCTAAGAATTTAGTGTTTCGCACTTCCCGTGGAAATCTTTCCTAATAATCTTATTTTCTAGTCAACATCGATCTTGAAAAAATTAAAAGCAATATATATCGTTATATTCTATCTTCTTAATTCCATTCTTTGATTTTTGTCTCTCCTTAATGTTTTTATTTTTCTCATTCTTTTACACTCAGTAACACATTAAATGTTTCCTACTCTCTTGAATTCTACATTTTGCAGCCGTTTTCCTGCGCATTTCAGGACAGATCCTAACACTGCGGTAGCTGACACACCAAATATATAAATATTAAATGACAGCTGTCCTCATGTAATCTTCAGTCCAATCTCTCATTGTACGTCCAGACCACAACTACACCATAGTCGCAAAAGTTTTAAGTCCTCCTCGCATTACTAATTCATATAATCTTGCCTCTAGTACTACTTTTTCACATTCTTCAGTTTTCTAATCTTATAGACAAGGCACTATTATACTTTGCAGTGTTCTACTAACTTTCATTTCTATCTTGTAGACCACTGAAAAAACACATAATAAATCCATTTTGCCTTGTTTATGAATATAAATCCCAATGTTCTAGACTTGACTGTGTGGTTAGAAATGTTTAGAGAGCTTTTATTTGTTCAGTTCCTATATATTTGTGTAATCCAAATTCTCTTGAAAAATCCTAGTCGATGACCCTGACATTCATGTTTATCTTCATTTTTAACCAGTTTGTTGCATTCACAATTTCTTCTACTGTCTCTTCTTTTGTGTGTTTTCCTAAACAGAAATGATTATTACTCATTTTATATAGATGCTATATTCACATTGTTTTAACTAATTGCAATGCAGTTATCATGATATCAGAATTTATTCAGATAATCTCTGAGTAACTTAGCAATGCTTGTATTTCATTTGAATTTTCATGAGCGGTTTAAAATTGAGAAAAAATGCTTAGAATCTTCTGTAAAGTTACCGCAAAGCTTAGTATACTGAGCAATTCTGTTTAATGAAATACCATTTGTTTTATTAGTCAAATCCCAGGCATCTGTACATATATTTTTTTACGCATTTATACACGTTCTATTAAACTTTCATTTTATTGAATTCGTTTATATTTTATATCATCATTATAAATCCAGCGTTTGTTTAATTGTATATCTTAAAGGATAATGGGTGAAATCAATCTGAAAACGCCAGCTCTCTACTGGCATACACGTGGCTGATGATCCTAGATTTACTAGGGATTATCAGTCGTAGAGATTGGAACATATAAAACGTAATTATTTAAAAAGAGTTTATTTTGATGATTAGATAAAGAAAGAGAAATGTACCATGGAAAAAGAGTAAATGAAATTAATAAAACACTGTAAGATACTGGAAAAAGTGTCACAAAGAACAGAAAAAAATTCGAATATGAAATTGTGTAAAGTTAATAGAAATAACGATTCTATTATCTATTAAATCTAAGCAAATATCATTAATTTTTATCTACATAATCATTGCAATATTTTAATAGAGGAAATAATAAGCATTTGGTCGTTTATTCTCATTCACTTGGATAATACACGTCATAAATTATTTGAAATTCATATATATATATATATATATATATATATATATATATATATATATATTCGTGTGTGTGTGTGTGTGTGATTATAATATCTCTTATTTGCTCCTTATTTACGAAATTATAACCACAAATTTGTGGAACGCTGTGATGTTTGTGAAACGTTAGTAAAATTAAACATTTTCACAATGTATTATGACAATCATTAAATCTTTAGGGGATATAGACCAATATGTAAAGAAAATCATATTAATACGCACTTTTTAGAATCTAGGTTATTGTATTTTTTCTTGTAGTGATGGAATGATTCATTATTAATTACATGTAAAAATGATGACCAGGTAAAAACTTTGTATATGATCCGTGTTTGCATATGAATAATATCGCCTGAATACTTGGTTAAGCATTTGCCTCCGATTTACATGCTTACGATAATCTACTTGTACAAATGTCAAAATAAAGTGAAATTCATAAATATTTAATATTTGTTTTTATTTCTGAGATGACGTAGTGTAATTATTTGCACTATTTACAATGTTCGGACTGTTGTCCCTATATTCGTTATAAATTCAAGACATTTCGGCCTTTGTTCGCTCCGACGTCATTCAGGCAATTGAATCTTCGAACAGAACACCGCATATTTCATCAACCTGAGTAGATTGTTTTAGTTCTGTGAGCCACATCTCTTCCGGATGTCTCAGAATCAGTTATATTGTTTCAACTGTCGAAATTGTTTTTATTAAATTCACAAGTCTTTGCGTCAAGTCACTCAATTCGAACAAAACATTTATCGACTGGGCCATGTGACAGGTCTTGAGATCACCGCATGAAACTTTGAGATTAATAAATCTAATGTCTCAACAACCATTTTGTACCATTTACAGTTTTTTGGTTGCTATTTTTTTAGAGATTCGTATTACTGGTTCACATTCTGTATTCATTAATATGCTTGGCCAGCTTAGATCATTGCACGTCTCATATATAGTGCGGAGGAACATACGCATTTTCTAAAAGTAGTATAAACTACAAATTATTGCTAAACGAAATATAAATCTGCAAGATGAACACAAGACAACTTAGAATTGAACAGATCCCATTCTTCAACAGTAATAAACACTGCTCTATTCTTAGGTTACTAAGACAAAGCAATTTCATTTCCCTTTGTCTCTTAGAAAGGAAGAAAGTTCGAAAAGATACTTATAATGGTCCGATCAATGAAAACAAACTATAAATGTAGATTAAATAAAGTGTTCAGTTCAAAATTGCCAGCAGGTTACCCCAATCGACATATACCTAAGGAAGTAGTGGGGAATAACGGCTGAAATTTAATGCAATAAAATATGAGGCCAATATTCTCCGTATAAATAAATCTAACACCTCATAAAAATAGGCAGAAAATAGCTTAAATTCTGCTTGTTTCTTTTTCAAGTCACATATAAAATTTGTTTAATGTTTCCACTACAGATATTTATCTTTACTCCGACGAAGACATCTAAAAATAAGACATTTTTTGCTGAAAATGCTTGATGAAAAGGAAAAATAGAAAAACATCTCTCTCTCTCTCTCTCTCTCTCTCTCTCTCTCTGTCGTTTAACATAAAAGTGGAGACAGATAATTCGAATCCACACGAAAAAATGTGTTATTCCTAGAATGTGCGAACATAATGCACAATGAATGAATTGAAGCTAATTATTCAGCAACAGCAAGAATCCCAGAAAACATTGTTATAATAAAAGCAAGAACAGATAAAGGTAATCCTGGAAATGCCTCGAAAAGACAATAAATCAAAGTCATTTTAGCCGGATTAAGTCGCTAATTCAACTACTGAATTTAATTAGGATCGAGTATAAAATATTATATTCATGTCGTACTTCAGAAGGTAAGAAGTCATTTTCAGAAAAGAATTTCAGAAATAGTTGGATGAAAGCAGGCACGTTTCTATTAAGCAGATTGTACTCCGCTGACATGAAATATATCTCAATTTCATTTTAAGTAATACTCCAGAAAAATTACCATTTAACGAAAATGTCGTTATTATAAATATTTTTTTGAAAAGGATTCACTTTCTTATACACGTTACCAGTGTATAAAACTTACTAATTACGAAGAGGAATATTTTGTCAAAAATACCGTAAAGTCAACCATCTTAGTGAGAGATATAACCTGGATGATTTATCTCCAGATACATTTAAATGTCTAAACTTACTTAAAGCAACGATATAGAAATACGTTCGGGAATTCTTTCAAAACTTGAACAAGTTACAAAATATTGCTGAAGAGTACCAAGAGTGGAAAATAAGATGTATCAATAGTAATGCAAAAAAAAAAACAAAAACAAACTAGGAACTAAAATTACTTCAAAACTTAATCCATGCTATAGCTCTAGTAGGCGTCATTTCAGAAACGGCTGTCCAATTTAAACAAAATTTGGGGTAAAAAGGTCACAAACTAAGCTACTGCAAGTCAAAAACAAATACACAAACTAACTTGAAATTAGTGCTAACAGCTAAAACACTATATAGATTAAATAAAAAAATTACGTGTGAGTAAAAAGCAATAACTCTCCGTTGAGATTTCAATTGGATATTGATAACGATATTACAGTTAGAAATGAACAAAGTTGGGCAAGAAATTAATTATTACATTGTGCTTGAGAGTAAAATTAACAAAGCAGAATTTGACGTATTGAAATAATTCCAACTCAAATTTACGAGGCATTGATTGGTGACAATTATTTGATCTGTGGCAATGGCCAATTAGTTCATTCTGTGGAAAAGTTCATTGTTCACCAGAAGAAAATATTACAGCTAACGAAACAGCTAACCTAAAAAATACATTCCCGAATATTTTCTTAGAGCATTTGGGAAAATGTACAATGTCAAAAGCATTTCAAAATAAAAGAAAACATTATAAATCTAAAAGAAAAATATATATTGCTGTATTGGAGTCGATTATCACGAAACTTTATAGGTTAGAAACTGCGGAGTTATTGAAAAATAGATTATACATTATGTGAGAAAGAAAAATAACAAGGTTCATGTATGTGCAGATTTTTTCAAGTGGGTTGAATGACTGACTTCTACAATATGTATATCTACTACTAACTCAAGAAGATATAGTTGCCAAAATAAATAGTAGTATTTCTTTTTTTTTCGAAAATTGACATGTCTGAAGCATATGTTCGAATTGAAGTGGATGAAATATTTCAGAATTATTTGATTATTAATAAACATAAAGTCTCTACAAGTTCAATAGATTACCATTCTTTTTAAAAGTAACCTCAGATATTTTCCAGCAAACAATGGAGACTGTTTTAGCTGGACTAGACGGTACTGCCATTTACATAGATGGCATATTTATCATGGGTTCTAGGAAAATACGACACGTAAAATTGATTCAAGAATTATTTCAGGGACTACAAGACTACGGGTTCAAAATCAGTGAACAAAAATATCAGTTCTTTATGGATAAAATTAAGTACTTGGGTCAGATATTTGACAAAAAAGGAAGAAAACTAGTAAAGAAGTTCGCAACAAATTTGGTGAATCTACAATCACTCCTTATATTGCTAAATTATAATATTTATGCGACAGAAATGTAAAAACTGCGAGCACCTCTGAGTAATTTAGTTAAGGGTACAAAATGGAATTGAACTACGAAATGTCAAAAAACTTTTGGAGAATTTTTTAAAGAATCCATTGATTTCAGAGATATCGCTGACGCATTACGACCCACAGCAACAAATAATAGCGTTGGATGCGAGCGAATTCGGCACAGTAGCGGTATTAGGCCATTACTTTGAAGACGGTACAGTGAAAAAAGTCGCCGACGCTACAAAAAGTTTTACAAATATGGAAAAATTAAGAAGGAAACTTTTGCAATAATTTTTACAGTAAAGATATTTCGCAGAAAGATATTAAGAAGTTTTGTATTGCAAACTGATTATTAAGTATACCCGATTCAAAAAAAGAATTTCTACGATGAGCAAAGATTTTATTGAACTATAATTTTAAGATGGTGGTTCTATCGTTCAAAACTTTGAACAAACAGGTGGCTTGCTTAGATTGATATCAAAATCTAAATAAGATTTGAAGATACAGTAATTGCTTTGCTGGAATCCGAATGCGAAATTAAGACTTGTGCGTAGAATTGCCGGACACGATAGATGATATCTAAATTCATTCTAAATATGATACGTTTATTCAAGATACTATGAATGAAGTTAAGTTGAAAGGAAGTACAACTAAAATAACCCTGGTAAAAATATTACATCATTTGCTATTTGTGATCAGTACTTTTTATGCAGAAAGAATATTAATCCCGTTATCACTATAAAAAATGATTTTGAAACAATTTCACTTAAGACAGGCAAGAATAGTTAGAATGAAGTTTCTGATGAGAAGCTACGTTTATTGGTCATTGTTGGACAGAGATATTTAAAATAAGAATTAGAAGCTGTAATGGTTGTAATTCAGCAGCTAAATCACCACCTATGAGTTACCTAGCATAATCGAGCACTGATAATTCATGTGCAAAACTAAGACATCACTCCTTAAATTCAGAGACTAAATAATAAAACAACATTTTAAGGCAATATTCGACTTTATTCACAATCATAGTTTCCTTCTAGAGTGATACACTGATTCCAAGGCTACTTTAACAATTTAATACCTTTTTTGTAGAAAGATGTGTCTTTGGCCTCAAAATACACCCCAGTTCCCGATATCACTTCTTCCCTGGAGTCAAATCTCTTTCCCTGGAGCATTCCTTTGAGGTATAGAAACTGCCAGTAGTCACTGGGGGCCAGATCTGGAGAATAGGGTGAATGCGGAATCAATTCGAAGAGCAATTCATGTAGTTTTGCTATCGTTGCGATCGACTTGTGACACGGTGCGTTGTCTTGGTGAAAGATCATTTCTTTTCTTCATTTATGGCTGATTTTTGCCAATTACTTCCTTGAAACGGACAAATATAATATTTGCTATTTATGTATTTTCTTTTCTCAAGATAATCAAAGAAGAAAATACCTTCCGCCTCCCAAAAGAAGAAGGCCAAAGCTTGCCTGCTGATATATACGTCTTTAGTAAATTTGGACGGATTCACCTGCTCCTGTCTACTCAGCTGACTACTGATTTGAGTCCGGAGTGAAGTAGGGAATTTATGATTCATCCCTTGTCCCATATGTATGCAAAGATTTCTTCTTGTTGCGTTGAAACAATTTCAAATATCGCTCTGAATCCTCGAGGCGTTGTTGTTTTTGATAGACAGTGGGGAAGCTCGGCATCCACTTTGAACACAGCGTTCTCATTAAAAAATATTTATGCAAAATGATAAATTAACTACCTTCTAATATGTTCAACGCTTCTGCTATCTCAGTAAACTTCAATTTACGAACGAACAAAAGAAATGTGTTGAATCTTTTGATGTTTTGCGGGACAACTGCCGATTTTGGACGACCTGAGCGTTCAGCATCATTGTGTCTGTACGACCTCGTTTAAAGTCAGCGTATCACCTCTTAACCTTTGTTTCCGATAGACCTTTGCTTGAACAGTATTTCTTTCCTATCAGAAAGCAATGTTTTTCAACAAACAAAATTCAGTTTTTCCATTGTTTTGAAAAATTGCAACTGTAGCTTCACTTAAATAACTTGAATTTGTAAACTAATGAGATGATTGGTTATTTTGTCACATGCCATTTCAAGTTTAGTGCTTCATAAAATTTATATAGATATTTTATTAGTGGCACCATCTATATGACAGGCCCAGGACATAGTGAGTGATGTCATACATAAGGACATTTTTGTAAAACAAAGTGGTCCTTGCAATTTAATTTTAGTCGAAATATCCACAAAATGACCAGAGATATTGAACAGCAAATTATTGACTACGACAATAAAAATTAAACTCTTACGTGAATTTTGTACAGTGTGATAGCTAATAATATACGTTTGCAAAAACTATGCAATTAAGCATTTGACATCACCGATTTATCATCAGAAATCGAAATGTCAAAATGAGAGGTTTGATGACACATTCAAAAAAGTATTACACAAGCGGAAAAAGGAAAATAAAGAAAAAAGTTATCCATGAGTTTGTATTAAAATAATTATCAATTTGCCTTCGTTTATAAAGAATATTTCAATTAACTTGCAGTTCCATGTATATACATAAAAATGCATCTATCAAAAAAGTCAAAAGGAAAATCTATAGAAACGTAAATTTAATTTGTTCAGTTTTCAAGAAAGCAAGCAACAGTGAAGTTAAAATGGTGAGGGAAGAAAAAGAAAAAGGAGGCAAATTCTAATTATGATATTTTTGGTGAAAATGTCCAGTTCAAAATTAAACAAATCTACTTTCTACCACTTAGGTGAGAACCCACATATATTGATTTTTATTATGAAAAAATTGAATTGCATCACTGGGACGCATGGATACAATTTTATTGTGACTGTTTATCTTTCTATGCGTCAGGGAAGCAGTACGCATACCTATCAATGTCACTGAATATATATATATATATATATATATATATATATATATACATATATATATATATATATATATGATTTGACATGTCTGTCTATGTGAATGTGCTTTTGTGTGTCTCCATTCTAACGAACCATACTTATCCAAAGGCCTTGGTTCGATTTCAACCAAAATTAGGTTACTTGACAATCATGACATGAACCTTTAATGTACACAAAAAATTTCGAAAAGAGAGTAAGGCAGAAATTACCGAAACGATTAGAGTTTATGATCTCTTCTCCTGTAAGAGGCTAAATGTGAATTCAACCAAAATCGGTGAACTTGTATGTAGGTCAAATTCCAAAACTTCGATGTACACAAAAAATAATTGAATCAATTTAGAGGGTTCTTCAAAAATTAACGATAAACATAATTTCAGGTAGTCTTTTGCACACTTTTATGCAGTTATTTCTCCAAGACGCTATTATGCAATTCTTCAAGATGCTTCAGTCAAACTCAAACAAAATTTACTCACTGGTAGTCTGATGCATTCAACAAAACCAAAAGCTTCAATTGATACACAGGGTGCGGCAAAAATTGATTGAAAATGTTGCTTTTTTGGATCGTTTATTTCTCTGAAATGCTTAGTTGTATTCTTTTGTTACTTCTACTTTATCATCTGCCATAACAATTTCACATTTTCTAAAAGGTGCCAACTCCACTGGCGTTGCAAGGACAATGTATCCAATACTTCTGCGTCACACCGTCATTGAATCACATTACAAATTCCTGTAACGACCACCCTGATTTTCGAATTGTACATACGTCAGTCCCGTTTATTGGCAAAACTGAGCTAGCATGAATCTCGTTTTACAAAAACAACAAAAACCAACACTTACTTTGCATTTTTTTAAACTTATGCGTCACGTCAACTTCATACTGGAGCGCTTTCAATAAGCACTCGAGGTGAATATTTCAACATAACCATATAGATATATTTATATAAAACAAATTCCTATTTATACATATAAAATAAACACATATACACACAAATATATATATAATAAATATAAACATCACACACATATATATAATAAATACATTCATATATACATATTTCAGAAATACATATATATATAAAATACACATATATAAAATATAAAATAAATACATCAATACATATATATATATATATATATGTATATATATATATATATATATAAAATAAATATATACATGTATATATAAACATATACATATGCACATATATATAAACATACAGGTACCTATAACTAACATATACACACAAGTAGATACATATAATAAATTCTTTTATATATATATATATATATATATATGTGTGTGTGTGTGTGTGTGTGTGTGTGTGTGTGTGTGTGTGTTGGCTTGAACATTATCAAGACGCTTTATACTTAATTTATCTGACACATTATAATACATGCATACATAATCACCATATACATGATCCCACACATACCCACACATACCCCACATACACACACGAATATATATATATATATATATATGAGCTGCTCTATCCTTTCTGTCGTGTCCTGGAAAATATTTTTCGGGGCATTGTAGGCAATAATACATTTAGACATTTAACCACCACTTTTACCGAATCAATGCCGCAAGCTTGTTATTATTCTTATTCCTATTCCCATGGAGATTTTTCTAAAGAGCTATATTTTGTGGCTCCATCATTTTAGACATTTACAATTAAGATGTTCCATGGCATATATATTGAAGCAAAGTATCATTATTTATTTCTTACTTCATTGCTTTGAATGATTTTCTATTCGGACAGGTTCTTCAAAAGAGCTGCTATGTGTGAAACATACCCGAGAGGATGCTCCCCCGAACACAAGAATCCTAACCTCCTTATGTCTAGCATCAAACGCTAATTATCGTCACATAATCTGCACCGACTGCCCCTACTGCGTATATACGACAACCTTATTTAGTAACTCCCTAACTTGCGTGGTTTTTCTCCTTCTATTTTGTAGATCATTTGTGCCAATCGCTGTAGAATATATATATAATTCTAAGTTTTCTGGCATTTATTTTATTATGAACAGTGCTCAATATAATGAGTATTAGAGCTTAATATAATATAATCTAATATATATATATATATATATATATATATATATATATATATAGTACTATGCACAAGTATTAAGATAAAAACTATTTTATCTTTTATGAGGCATCAAAATAAATTTAAATTCACTCCTGATCTAACACTTTTGCACAACACCGGTAGTGTGCAAAAGTATTAGGACAGGATAGGGGTGATTTTTCTGAAATTTAAATACAGTGTGCAAAGCCAAGTTAATTGCTTATAAATATTTATAATTTAAAACTAGGTGTAAAAGAAATATAATAAAAATATTTATATTTACTTTTTCCTATTTTCTATTTAAACAACTTATTTTGAATCTACTCTATTGAATATCTATGGGATATTTTGGATAAAAAAATTATAAATCTAATTTTACCTCGCAAGACACACTTTGGGAACTAATATAAGCTGCTTGACTGGCGATACCATTAGATACATTGAAGAAGGTTGTGATGTCAGTGCCTGACAGAATAAAGTCTGTGATCAAAGCAAGAGGCTTTTATACTAAATATTAAATTTATTTTGGAACAATTACCTTTAGTCGTTAAAGTATTTGTTGAGTAAGTTGAATAAAATTACTTTAATTAAATTGTTTATTTTCTGCCAATATGCCCCATAAAAGACAAAATATTTCTTGTCCTAATAATTTTGCACTGTATATATATATATATATATATATATATATACACACACACACACACACACACACACACACACACACACACACACACACACATATATATATATATATATACATATATATAATCAAATTTACGACTTATTGAAAACACATTATCAGGAATCATTAAATCACAACGGTTAACCTTAATCCGTCAGTTTATTAGGTTGCTGGAAATAATGTTTTGGATGCTCGTGATAAATTGTAGATTTTTAGCATACAGAAATGCCATCCAACTTGGACAAGAAAACAACAGCTAACTGTTAAGCAAAACCCACTGACGAAAATGGATATATGGATAACATTATTCGCACAAAAGTGTTTGAGTACTGCAACTAATTACCAAAGGCAACTGTTAAATGTAAGCCACAAGCACTGTGACAAACTAGGCCCACAAATCGCTTTCTTCTTTCTTTTGCTGACAGTTAATCAATCAACTGTGAACGCCAATTGGCCAACAACCACCTCACTTGCTGATGCATTTAGCATGCTATCCCTACTACAGTGTCAGATGACAAGGTTCCTTTCTCTATTGATTGGTTGATATAACAAACGAAGAGAAGTAGAGTGG